>CAOLHI010003253.1:0-189786 GCA_948474755.1 Ctenosaura bakeri | reverse complement strand
AGTCAATCGCAAAAAGAAAGAGGAATCTGAAGTTCTGTTCCTGACACCAGCAAATGGCTATGGACACCATTTCACCAAAATCAATTACCTCTCCTCTTTTTAATCATAACTCCTCATTTGTATTAAATATGGTGTATGGGTGTTGATGAGATCATCATGGTGTCATATATCGGGAATTGTTTCTGTGTATATCATAAGAAGAAAACTAAGGGACTCTGAGCCTTGCTTTAGAGGATTACAGTGGGGAAAATGTGTACCATAAAACCGGTTTTTAACCATTCTGACTCAAGTAAAAACTCTCAAATATTTCACACTGTGAACCCAAGTTTACAAACATTGACAGGTGGGCCTTCAGGCCTTGTTCTATCACAGCAATGTCTTCCACTACTCAAACTCAACTGACCACATGCAAGTGGTAATCTGCTGCCTCTCCATTCTCATGATTCCAAACTGCTTCCTGCAGAGGCTGAGAGTCCCCTTTTATTTCATTTTAGATGTAACAAGCCTAGTAGTTTATTTTCATCGATTGTCTGTATATCGCTATATTTTATCCATGTACTCTTTTTGATGTATAGAAGTAGTATGAAACTCATGGTTTCCTTGTGGTAAGTGACTGAGATGCTGCCACGGGATTTGAGACACTGATGAATGGTGCTATTTTGGACTTTAAACATGCTCCTTGGCAAGGTAGCTCTGATGGAGTTATTTTTAATTTCCATGTTCTAAGAAGGTGTTGGTACTTTGTTCTCGTTCTTTAGACTGGACTGACTTGTTTCTTTGTGTCTTCAGTGTGGCTTTCTTATTAAGTGTTGTAGGGTGAGTAATTACTAATAACAGCAAGTGAGGAACCAATCCCCACCTGGGTGTGCTCACAAACTTGCAAATGGTAGTGGGAGCAATCACAAAACTGTAATTTACTACAATTTTCCTTTCTGCCATTCTGCTTGTATAACCTGGATAAATATAGCAATAATTTTCTTAGAGTCTTTAGGGGTCTTCTTTTGTCTTTTCTTTACTGATTCAGTAGGAAGGCTTTAAAAAAAAAGAAAAGAAAAGAGGGGGTTAGCATGTTTTGAAACAGCTTCTTAAAATGAAAACATTGGCTACTTTTGTTAAAAAGAAAGAGCATAATTAATTGTTCCTTTGAATATGTAGAAAGCAAACTGTTTTTTAAGACAATGAATATAACCCCACAGTAATTCCAACATGTGGATTTTACATTTTTGTTCTTGCTCCCAGGGAATTAAGAAACAAAATACAAAACAAACAGTACCATCTACTCATGGAATGTTGTTGTGTTAGACACAGTCTGGAAGCCCACCTTAATTTTTTATATAACTCTGTCCTTCGGCTCTTCCTTTTACTGGGCAGGCTTTGCCCTGCACTGTTTAGCTTCTGACTGTTAAATACCAATGCATGCACTGCACTTCTTAGTTTTTTCTCCCCCGTCCCCATTCTTGTGCACTTCCTTCTGATAGATTAGATTAAGTCAGTTGTGCTGTATATACATATAGCAAGAAACAGTATTCAGCAGTTGTGGCATTTATGTATAGTTGCAGTTGTGTACTGCTGAAAATGCAGGCTTTTGTAACAGTGTGATCTTTAATAATGCACTACAAGTACCCAATGTATTTTAGCTCTTTTAGTAGGATTTGTTCAATAAATATGCAAGCTCTGAGAGTAACAACAAATTCCTGGTCTTCTTTTTTTAAAAAAAAACTGGCATGAAATTTTTGTATTGAATTATTTATTTTATGTACTTTAGGGTCCTTTCCAAATAAGTTGAAAGTGGTTTATAAACACTAAAAAAAAAAGAAGAAAAAAAGATTAAATCAGAGCAAAATAGCTCATAGAAATTACATGGCAGAGTTCCTAAAAATTAAACAGCCAAGCTCAAAGTCTGCTGCAGACAAGGCCAGATAAGAAGGAGCAACTTTTTTACCATGGGATGTGGGGGAAGTGTTTTTTCAAAATCATGGGGCCATCTGCTAAAGGCTTGGCATCTGGCAGATAAGGCTCCAGTTTTCTGCACTGATAAGTGTGAAATACAGTCTGATAAGAAAGATGCAGAACAGGTGATAGATGATGCAAAAAAGCTGGATTTCTAAGAAATTGAAGTTATGTGAGGATACACAAATAAGATTGCCAACTTGTCCATGAATCTTAAATACAAATGATGAATGCACATTTTAGTTTTAATGTCATTTTATTCCTTCAGTTTTTATAAATCTTTGTGTGGCTGAAAGATTTGCTGTTCTGGCAAAATAAGTGCACATAGGGGACATACCAGTCACTGTGCCAGTGAAAAATCACAAGGCATATGTACTGATGCAGCAGGAGTGAGCGACAAATCATAAAGCCCTCAACAGGAAGAATCTGAGGAAATATTTGTTCTGAATCAAACTTGGCATTTAAAAATGTTGATGCAAGTAACTTTATCCACCAAGCAATTCACAAATGTCAGACTAAGGCCCCTTCCGCACAAAGCTGATACATTGCAGTAGCGTTGTATTGTCGCTTTTACCTTTGCATGTTAAACCAGTTTGATGTCATTCTGTCCTCCGTGGTTCTGCATGATTTGAGGTCTTAGCACAGTTGACATCGACATTAAACCAATGTATTGTAAAAATGGAAAAACTCCAGTGTAAATCAGCCAAACTGTTACTGCTGCATTTCTTCCTGCATGCAGAAGCGTTACTTTGATTCACACACTTGCACTGGAATGTAGAAACAGTTTCTACAACTTTTTTTTTAATTGACTGATCAGCAGTGGTGGGGTGGAGCAAGGAGGGGAATAGGAGTTCCATGAGAATTGATGATACAGAAGCTACAAAGAAACTGGAGGGCATGCAGATAGGAATCGGGGTAAGTCAGAGTAAAAAAACACCGCTCATGACACACGGTGAAACGCTCCTCCACTCTAGTGTGGAAATGGCCTTAAGGGTTCAATAATGTTTCCCTGAGAGCCAGCATAAAGCAGGTTTCTCACCACTTTGAAACAGTTCTACTTAAAAAAAAACCAGTCTGTATGGACACCATGGCCCTTTTCGCACGGGCCTTTGCTTGCGCGATAGCCCCGTGAGCCTCGCGGGAGTGGGAGTGTCGCTCCGCACGACGCACTCCCACTTCCGCCCGGCTCATGGGGCTGAAGCGGCGCGAGCGCGGGTTTTTTGATTTTCGCGTCCAAGCGAAAATCACCCCGCGCTCGCGCAACGCTCCCGGAGCCCACCCGCACTTACCTTTCGTGTGGAGCCTCTGGGAGCCGGCTGGGTCGCGCTTCCTTCCCTCCGCCCCTGCGGAAGGAAGGAGCGGGGTGGGGAGGTAGCGCGACGGACGCACCGCCCGCTTCGCGCGCGCGGGTGGGGACGCGATGCCGCCTGCTTCGCGCGCGCGGGGGGAGGAATTCGGCGCGCGCGGGGGGAGGAATCCGGCGCGCACGGGGGGAGGAATCGGTGCGACGCCGCCCGCTTCACGCACGCACGTGGGGTGGGAATCCGGCGCGAGGTCTCCCGCTTCGCACGGGGGGAGGGTGGCTTGCGCAGCAAGCCTCCTTCGGTGCCGCTTCCCCGCTGGTTCCTTCGCCTGCGGAAGGAAGGAGGGGGAAGCGGCAGCCTCCCGGACGAGCCTTCTTGCGCTTGCCGGCCTCCCCCGCTTGCGCTAGAAGCCTCAGTGCGGAAAGGGCCCTTGATGAGGAAGAAGTTACTTCATTTTGCCAACAGCCCCACTGTCCAGCAAGTCATAAATACTGTTCTTGCCTGCACTCAGGTGTTCTGCTGCTTGGGTTCCAGTTTTCAGTCCCTCTGCTTCATCTTACTGTTTTAGATATAATGGCTCTAATCAATGGAGAGGCATGTCTAGTACTGATCAGGTCAGTATCATATCTTCATGTTGTACAGGTAGATTAAGATTTTGATGAAATGGCTGAGGCTGTCCTAACAGGTTCACCACTCCAGTGGAAAATTTTTGGCCTCAGTTAAATCTAGGCCAGTGGTTCTCAAGCTGTAGGATGAGACCCCCAGGAGGGTGTGATAGTTACTCAAGAGAGGGGTACAAGAAGTTTTTTTCCTTTTTATTAGTATATAATTAAAGTCAAGATTCATATAACTCTATTCAACATATATTTCATCATCCACGAAATCCCACATTGCCTTCCCCTTGACAAGTTATTGGTTATTTGACCTATCTATACAATGCAGTTCCTTTCCATTGCAATTACACAATATGATTCCATCTCATACTGGATGAGGTTATTATAACAAATTTTAAGCTATATCTTAAACCTTCTATAATTGTGATTCTAGGTGCTTGATATGTTACTAGTACATTTAGATAGATAGTTTAAGAAAGCTAATGTCATGATTTCGTAATTTCACATTGACCTTCTATATCCAAAATAAATAATGTTATCTTCAATCTATGTTGCGGGGAGGGGCACAAGAAATCTTTTGGGCTTTTTTTTTTTGTTATAGTTGGCCCTTGCTGACTACTTGGGTTGTGGGGGAGGAAATGGGATGGAGGACTGGGAAGCGGGAGGGAAACTCGGAAAAGGAGGGGGTGTCAGAGGGGACGAGAGAAAGCTCTTCTTTATTTATCATTCCGCAGCCTGCTCAGATTTCCAGCGCCAACTCTGCAGTCGTGAGGCTAGCACCATTTCCTCCCTGCTGCCTACACGGCTTCACAAGTGCACACGCTGGAGGAAAAGAAGGAGCCCTAAGCATGCGTGAAAAGGTAGCTGTATTGGCTATCCTCTTGCCTTTCTCTTCCTCCTTCTCCTCCATCACATGCCAGTTGCAGAGCTTCCCTCCTTGTTCTGTCCCACTTGTGTGAAGCCACATATCACAATTTGATGTTGAGGTTCTTGTGTGCCAAATAGAGGAAGTAGAAAGAGAAATAGAGCTTATTCCTCCCCATTCAACTAGTACTGAACCAAGAAGCTGGGTGGACACAGTTGTACTGGTAAACTACACTGTTATAGTGCTATTATTCTACTTTCAACATACTATGGAATCTTGGAGTTTGCAGTTTAGAGAGGGGAATTTAGAATTCTCAGCCAGAGAGCTCTTTGGCCTCAGTAAACTACAAACCCCAGAATTCCACAGAATATTGAAAGTGGAATAATAGCACTATAACAGTGTAGTGTGGAAAGGCCCTATGTAGCTGATACAGAATTCTTGCCCCTGTTTTTGAAAATAGGAAGCAGACTGAGTAGGTCTGGGGTGTTTTGGGAGGCCGTTTATGAAGTCCAGGAGGAGAAAACTGGCCATCAAGATCCACTCCTATGCTAACATTGCCTTCTTCATTCACTTTGATTACCTAAGCCAGGTCAGCCCTGTCATCTATTATCAGATCCTTGATGGCAGCTATTTTTCTGTGAATCAGCTTGGTATTTACTAACAGCATGCTCAACTTAGGATGGGAAGTATATTAACAAATATTCATTCCCAAGGGGAAAAATGGGATCCTCAACATTCATGAACTCCCACTGGAAAGAAGAATAAACCAATGAGAATTTGGCACAATTTTCTTCTTTTGTTCAACATCCTGAAATGTGCAGAAATTAATTCTGTATGGTATTAATTCTATGAAGAAAAACATGTCCTTCCCAGAAAATGGGTTTCCTCTGCAGAAAATGTCATTTCTTGTCAGAAAACCTTATTCAGTAGAGAAAACAGCTTTATTTGTGGAAGGAAACATCTACTTTTCTCCACAGAATAATTCCTTCAGGATGTTGAACTATTGGGAATGATTATTTGTTTCCTCCCAAAGTGGGGAGAAAACTATTTTAGTTATTTACTCTCATATGTTAGAGTGAAATAATTAAGAATTTACATTCTAATTTGTAGACATACAACCATATTGACAAAGTCAGAGGTATTCCTCACTGGAAAGATATCCAGAAGGGGATAAAGCTCAGAGCTGTTCAGCCCTTCTTCTTCTTATACTGGCTTGCCAAATTCTCACTGCCTGGTCTTCCTCTGCTCTTTACAACAATTTGGGGACACTCATCATCCCCTCCAGACAAAGCATACGAATAGCAGTAAAGAACGGCAATAACAGCATTTTTATTAAAAAAAAAAAACTTCATGTGCAAAATCATAGGCCTAAATCAAATTGTGAGTTCCAACTTAAATGTCATCTTTTACATTAGTCCCATTGATGCAGTGGGTCTATTTTAATTGGGACTCACAATTGGATTTAGAGCACAGAGTCTGAAAGAACCAAGGGTCAGATTTAATGACTGAAAGAAGGACTGTCTAGCCACCAGCCATAAATCATGAGAGGTTTAAAAAAAAGATTTCTACAAAGGATGCCTTAAGATTTTTATTCTGGCAACCCACTTGTGCTATACAATTTCCAGTGAATGTGGGTGTATAAAAAACAACAATGTGGTTCAACATCAGTTAGTTGCCCCAGATTCCAGTATCTCCAAGGGTGCACACTGCTGCAGATTCTTCTAGCTGTTGACCTGAATGAATGAGTGACAGAGTACTGGAATACATTCCTCATTTAAGAATTCCTCAATAGAGGGCATCCCACACATTGTTTTTATAGAACTGCCTTAATTTATATCACATATGCTTAAAGGATATTGAATTCTTTCTAAAGAAAAGAGCTACATTACTAAGAATATGCTTTGCACTAGCCAAGATCTTCAAGAAGGAAAGCAGTCAGTGGGCAAACAAATGCTGAGCACTTTTTTTAGCACATCAAGATTGTAGGGAACTAACAAAAAAAAAAGCTCTTGTGCATTGTCTTCTTGTGGTTATCTCATGTTTATCTCATACTTATCTCAGAGTCTTATTTGCACACACATACACAGTGCTTCCAATTGTGCACAAAGAGGCAGCTGATTTTCTCTCCTAGCTCTAGTCCCTTTTACTGCAACAAATGCTGCTTTGGAGAATTCCTGACTTTAGCAGAGGAAGGCAACTGGGCGTCCCCTCCGGACATTTTGGATCACAACCCCTGCAATTCCAGTCATTGGCCATAGGAGCTGTAGCTGATAGGCATAGCGGTCGAAAAGAACTGAAGCCTACTGGGTTACCATCCTCTGCTGTAATAATTATTCTTCTCTCTCAACGAACTTAATAGGAAGAGGTCTGACAACTGTGTTTCACATATGAGTCTTCACAGGTCTCCTTCTGGCTCTTTATACTGATTGCCAGTAAAAATTTTGTTTTTAGAATTGTAAATAACTGGCTAGTAGTCTTTGGACCACTAATCATAAGCATCTTCAAGATGCTAGGTGAAATTCCATATGTCCAAGTAGCAATTTTGTTATTCGGATATGAGTAAAATGCTATGCCAAGAAGGTAGAAAATGCAATTTCCCCCAATTACAGTTTCTACAAATATTGCTTATGTATGTGTGTGTGTTTGCACGTGTGAGTGCACATACGTGCATGTGTGTGTGTGTATGTGCACGTGCATGCGTGTATATATGTGTGTGTGTGTGTGTGTATGCAATCTATTACGCAATACTTTCCATCTCTTCAGCCACTTTCTCAAAATGTGTGCCACAAAATTTTGGGCATTTTGTAATCTGTAATACCAGCAATGAGGAGATATACCTCCAAAACCCTGACCTATTTCTATTTTAAAAAAAGGTCCCCAAGCCCCAAAATGCCCAAATCAACCCCAAATATGGAAGTTTATGCAGATTCAGCCTCATTATCCCACCTCCATGCTTCCAAATGGGCTATTTTCAGGCCAAACCAAAACTGGATGTGACATTGTATCAGTCCTGGTTTGGGTAAAATGTGTCCTTGCATGGGAAGGGCATGGAGTGATGATTTCCTTCATGGCAGTTGCCAACCCCTGCTATGTATTAAAAATTATCATTATTGTTTTGTGTGCTGCCAAGTTATTTCCAATTTATGATTACTTTATCATGGGGTTTTTGTGGCCAGATTTATTCAGAGGTTTGCCATTGCCACCTGCTTAGGCCAAGAGAATGTGACTTGTCCAGGGTCAGCCAGTGAATTTCCATGGCTGAGACTTTTCAGTTTCCTAGGGTTGTAGTCCAACACTCAAACCACTACAGTACCCTGGCTCACTCATTCTTCAAGTGTGGTTCTTATGTAGCCAAACTAGCACTTGCCATGCAGAAAAGGAAGCTGCTTGTAGCCATCTCAAAGTTTGCCATAACGCTAAAACTAATAATGGTAATGCTAATAATGCTAATGCCAGTAGTAGGAGTAATAGTAATAATAATAGCAGTAATAATTGGAAGGAAAACTAAGTGGCCTGAGAAATTCCAAACAGGTCAAGAGCACTCAGCTTGAACAGTGGGCAAAAATTAAAGGTTTGGGAGGGAAACGGAAAATTTGAGGGGAAAGGGAATCAGTGGCGGCTGATGGTTTCCATGCTAGTAGTACAGTGAACCCACTCTAGGTTTTAGTCCGAATGTTAAAGGAACTATCCAAAGTTTTGAAAACTATCATGCAGCGTGAGTATGGTTTCTGCCACCAGGCAGACTTTTTTTAAGAGTCCTAGTTAGCATCATGATAAAATGTTATAACAGAAAGGCATATAAATGGTTACGGTACTTTTTCATTTTTTTTAATTGATAGGCCTGCTAGAGAATTTTATTTGGGCTTGGCAGTTAAAGGCTGAGAATAGGCTGGGGGAGTAAACATTCTTCTAGCTACCTGTTTGTACAGTTCCCATAGCTATTGGAATAGGTCATGTCTGAGCACTTTGCTTGTGCACTTTGATTTCGTTTGTTTGGTCTACATAATCATTTTCCTCTCCAACTCAGCCAAATTTTTTGTCAGTGCACCCCAGCTTCCGGGTCCTGTTTAGCCAGCTACAGAGAACTGAAGTAAATGCCATGTGATGGCTTGGTAGAATTAATTGTTTAGAGGCCTAATTCTGTCATTTGTTGTGAGGGGATGCTGGCCCCATCAGCTTCTGTAATGCTTTCTGTACTATACACTACCTGTTGCTTCATTTACCACTAATAAAATTTAACTTATAGCAATGATGTGTGTCAGTTTTCAGTACCAAACAAAGTCTTGCAGAAGCCTGGAACTGCAACTAGTTCCATATCAGAACATATCCCCCAAAACAGATTTAGCACCTTGGACAGCTCATTTGAAGTTCAGCCTAATGTTCAGATTGGGTTTATCACCCATTGACATGGGACCACTATCCACCACAAAATCGACAATAATATGAAAGATGTTATGACCATCTGGCAGACTGAAAAAGAGCACTCTACACTGGATCATTCAGTTGCATTTCTATTTCTACTTTAATCAACTACCAGAAAGAGTAAAATGAAAACAATAGCAAAAATCATAACTCAGGAAACAAATTTCTCAGTACTGTTATAATGTGTATGTACACTGTATGTAGTGTAAGCTTGAGTACTAAAAAACCATTGCTAAGAAACAATTAGTCTTTAAAAGCAACTGCAGGAATCTCTGAATTGTAACAGAAGAGTGCCTAGGAGAGTGGGCTTTAACCTTCTGTATAAACTGTTGCCACAATCTATGCCACATCTTCCCCAAAGATCGCCAGACCTGCAGCAGAAAAGTGGTAGATACCTGTATTTATTTACTTACTTAAGGCCTACATTTTAGAACAGCCGTATTGGAATTGTACAAGCTATATGGAGATGCTCATGAATTTCTTAGCACAACGTAGTTCTGGGAGGAGTTTTGTTCAAAGCTCAACATGCCTAAGAGCCCGTTTCATCCAAGACATGCTGGTACGAACATGGAGAATCAGTTGAGAGTGGTAACTGCATCTGTTTTACCAGATACAGAAAAGTTCACCAACGGGGGGGGGGGATCACCAACATCCGTTAGGTTTGTTTCTTAATGTAAGCTCAGCTTTATATATAGCATTGCTTAGATATCTTGTATTTCCTGAAGTAATAAATATCTGCTTTTGTCTGTCAACAGACCATAGATAAAGACACAGAAGTGAAACTGGGGACACCACTGTTTTTTTAAAACAACTTTTCAAACGTACTTATCTATCCTCCCCACCTCATTTCTGCATCCTGTTTTCTTCTAAGCCCCACCACTATTTTTCCCCTTAGGCTAGTGTGGGCAACTGGGTGAAGGAAAGTTCAGTCCCCTCAAATCTCCCCATAGGCCACAACACCTTTCCCAGTCCCAAAGGGCCTTTGTATTTGAGTTTACGCTGGCTAAAAGGGCAGTAGAATTGATGCAACATCACCTCTGGTAGCCATATGGACTAATATATAGGTGAAAACATGTACTTGGGTGGGACAAGGATTCAGGGATGGGGTGAGGGAAGTTTTTTCACAGATTTTCAGGTGTTTTGGCATGGTTTTAGGTGAAAATTGTCCAAAATTGTGCTTTCTAAAGGGCATTCAGAGGGCTCTGGGGATTTGTGGGGCAGAGACCAAAAAGGGAGTCAGGGGCTATTTATGGCCCACAGGCTATACCGTCCCCACCTTTGCTTTAGGTGATTCCTGTTCCCTGGCCATACTCTTCCAGGTGGGCATACCTCACCTACTTGAGCAACTTGGAAAAAATGGCCTTTGATGCCAAAGATGTTGCTTGCTCACCTTTAGTCTAAACACCAGTGAAGAGGGAGGAGCTCAGAGCAGACCTCTTGACAGCCCATTGAGGAAGGTAGCCACAAGCAAAAGAAGTCAGAATGAATTATAGTTGTGTGGAAGAAGACATTTCAGCAAGGACGGCTTGGATGACACTTGCAGAAATTCCAGCTTGCATAAAACAGTTGATAAAGGTACAGGAACCCTGCCCTCTTTTTCATATGGCAGTCCTATTGATGGCAGTGGGGTAGGGAACCTATCCCTGAAAAGATTATGTTAATCTCCTCACTTAAAAAGAGGTTGAACTGGAATAGAAGTGCACATTTTTCTGATCCAGGTCTCAAGCCCTGATGTGTGAATGCCCATTTTGATCCTTTCAAGGACAGTTTAGTTCTATGTAAGCTGCAATCCTATGTCTACCTCACAGGTGCATTTGAAGAGCCTTCTTGGTAGCTGCTCCTAAGTTGTAGAATTCCTTTGCATGGGAAACTTGGTAGGTTCCCTGACTGTGTTCTTTCTGCCAATAGACTTTGGCCATTTCCACACTACAGAGCTTGGAGTGTGTGGAGGTGTCACCCTGTTCTCTGGGGGTCCTGGGAGGGGCGCCCAAATAACCAAAACACAATAACACAACTTGGAGAAATTAGCTGGAGCACTCACTAAAGCTAGCGAGAGGCAGGGTAACTTAGCAGGGATCTTGTAACCCAGAGTCTACGGGGTCAGGTCAGTCAAGCAGTCAGACAGTTTTTAAAATAGCAAAAATAATGTTTTTATTAAAAGACAAACAAACAGTAAAGACACCACAATCACACAGCTACTGGAAGAATTAGAAATAAGGATTTTCGGGGGAAATGGGTGATACAACACCTTTCTCATAGTCCTGAAGAAGCTTGAAGATGGTAGGGAAGAAACTCAGCGTGGTTGCCGAGGGGAGCTCGCCAGACAAAGCGGCAGCAAGGTGGGATGGAAGTCCGGAGCAATCCGGGGTTGAGCGGGCTCAGTTACTGGAACTGAGGGGACGGCTCGCCAGACACAGTGGCAGCAAGGTTGGATGGAATTCAGGAGCAATCCGAGGTGTTCTCGGAATCGGGGTTTATATAGGGTGAATTGTGACTGCAGGCCATGCCATACTCGGTGAGAACAATGCGAGTTTGGAGCGGGACAAAGCTTTGGAAAAGGTTAAGTTTAACATGATCGGCTTAGTGAAGAATCAACAATAGTGTAGCCAGTATGCAAATACAAGGTGCTTAGCTTGGCTTTGTAAGACTATCGGCTCAGAGCCAGGCACCTTTGTTAGTGTCGCACTTAAGCAAAAAGGTGTTTGCAGGGAGGTCCCTGAAGCAACGGAGTGGCTTTGTTCTGCCTGCCAAGGTGGAGAATGGAATGTCCAACAATTACCGGCCGCGCCTGTTTATGTGCTTGTCCGGAGGCCTCGCAAACACATGGAGCGGGGTGGCAGAGGAAGGCTGAATGGTTTTGATATCAAAAGCAGATATCATGTGCTATCACCGGGTAGGCCTAGGCCGAAGTAACAGAGGGAGGGCGGGAGGGGGCAGGGCTATGGTGCATGGAGGCATGGCAGCAGTATGTGGGGCGTGGCCAGGGCATGTGAGGGCGTGGCTACAAGCCAGGATGCCCAGAAAACATTGCCCCCCCGCCCCTCCATTCCTACGCCACTGTATTATTCCACTTTCAACATCCTGTGGATTTCTGGGGTTTGTAGTTTATTGAGGCCAAAGAGTTCTCTGGCTGAGAAATCTAAATGCCCATCCCTGAATTACAAACCTCAGAATTCCACAGGATGTTGAAAATGGAATAATAGCACTATAACAGTATAGTGTGGAAATGGCCGTTGCTATTTAGGCTGGCCTTTGGTTCTTGCTGTATTGCGGCAGAAGAGTTTTTTAATGGGATGTGTTTACTTTTACCCTTTTTAC
Source organism: Ctenosaura bakeri (assembly GCA_948474755.1). Taxonomy (NCBI): domain Eukaryota; kingdom Metazoa; phylum Chordata; class Lepidosauria; order Squamata; family Iguanidae; genus Ctenosaura; species Ctenosaura bakeri. The sequence goes on along the minus strand of CAOLHI010003253.1, from coordinate 177,313 downwards.
TATGTTTTAATATGTTTTTAAAGTGTTTTAACGTAATGTTTATAATAGAACTGTTAATTTTTCTTTAAAAAATATTGTATTGGATAGCTTTTAGGGTTTTTTTTCCAACTGAGTATCACATTGGGAGAAAAGTGAGATATAAGCAGTGATGTAGACTCGAGCTGATTGACTTGGACTCAAGTTGGACTTAAGTTGCTTCAGTGACTCAACTTGGCAATAAATGATGCACTGACTCGACTCGAGACTTGTATATTTTTAGTGACTGACTCGTTGCCCTTGGTTCAGTAACATAACAGATATTCATCCAGAAACCTTACAACTTTGAACAACATTTCCATTTCTTTTTGCCTACTGGTCACATGGGAATCTTTCACAAGCCCAAAGTGTGGGTGCATTTCTTGGAGGGGAATAGCAAATGGGTTAGGCAATGGGCTTGAGGCAAAGTTGAGGTCTGCTCAGCAGCCTGTCCCCACTGCATATTGGAGGAGCCTTCTAAAACTTTTCTTAAGAGCAGAAGGCATGACTCACCCCCAGAATGCAGGGTGTGTTTTTCAGGGGGAACAGAAATGTGATAGGCAACAGGCTTGAGGAGGAAGGATCTTTCTAAAGCTTTTGAAGCTTCAGTAATGGGAAGTAAGAAGGATCCTATTCCCCACTTATGGAAAATCCTCCAGCTTCAGAAATGGGAAGTAAGAAGGATCGCATTCCCCACTTCTGAAGCTGCAGATGGCAAAATCAGAAATGTGGAGAGCCTACTCTACTAAAATTGTTAAAACTGACTTTATGCGGCTCTGTACATGAATTCTAGAATATAAGTTGGGGTATAAAGTTGGCTCCCAGACTTGAGACTTAATTTGAAAGTATCTTCAAGGACTTGAGACTTGGAGTAAAAGACTTAAATACATCATTGGATATAAATTATATGAATATAATAGAATAAATAAGTACTTATCCCTGAACTCAATGAGACTGACATCTGAGCATATATGTATTGGTTTGGATTGCTAACAACATAACATGACAAGGATCAGAAGAGGACATCACACTGTTGTAACACATCACATTCGTGTGTACTACAGATCATTGCAAAATGTGTAAAAAGTGTATGGGAAACCTTTTGAATGATGTTAAGGGCGGACCCTTTGTGTAAGTTAGGTTTAATGGTGTTCCCACATTGACAATGAAAAACATTAGTCAATACAGTTAAATTTATTAGCCAGTTCTCACACAGCAGTATTTGAAACACTCCAATTTCATTTCCCTCTGAGTCATTTTGGCTCACTCACAGCTCTCTTCTTCCTGTTTGTTTAAAGGTAATGCTTCTGCTTATGACTCACTAGCTCCAGTTATAAAGTCTGCTTACTCTGTTAAACTGCTTACTCTGGTAGCCTCAGTAGCCACACACATTTCCTACACAGCTCTAATTTCCCTGTTCAAAACCACCTGGATCCTCTGGACATTTTTATAACCATCTTCTCCCCTTCCCCCACACAAAAAGGCTGCATATATCTTTAAGCTGATCTGCAGCCACAACTATTTATATAGCTGTATCAGGGAGAAAAGGGGCCTTAAAAGAAAACTAGAGAGTGTGATAGGTCTCCTTCTCAGTGTAGACCCTTCTATGTAAACAGCAGTTATCTGAAACTCCAGGTTAACTGTAGGAGCAACAAAAAATTTCCATTGGCTTCTGGAATGTTAATTTAGCCACAGCAGGAAATTATTATACGCCCTGCAACCCTGTTAGTATGTAAGATTTTAGCCAGCAAAGTAAGGAGTCATTTTAGGTGAATTTGTGTTGATCTATGCCTTGAAATGTTGTAAATCTAACAGCTGGAAAAGACTTTTTTACTAGGACAACAAAGTTGTTCATGAATCAACCTGGTGAATAGCTCCAAACTTTCTCTATAAACCTCCTATACCCCACCCAGGCAGCAGGGTGATCTGCCCCAGAAAGCAGATGTCAATGTGCTGAGCAATTTCTTGGAGAGATCCATTCATTTCTTTATGCAGCTTTCTGCTCCAGCTTTAATATCTTAGCTTGCAGCTGGACTTGACACAGACAAAGATGGTACAATGGAACCATCCCTGTACTTTCTTTGTATGTATACTTGTCCTGCTTTTATCTGTGGTCAAAAAGGCATTGTGATCTTTTTTGAAACACAATTGCAACATACAAAACTTATTTATGAGAAACAAGAATTGGAAGGAGCAAATGATACACTTTTGGAATCCTGTCCTCAAACTCAGACTACTTCCCCTCAGTTCCCTGTAGCATTTATCTGCAGACTTACGTATGTCCAGTGTAAATAATTTAGGAATTAATGGACAACTGTCACAGGATCTCAGCTCCATCCTTAGTTATGTGCAGTCATTCACATCCACAAAAACATTTCTTACCAGCACTAAGATTCACAAATACAAATGATCAGTGCTGAAACAGTTGGATTTCTTTCCATATGAGGATAGGCTGGGTCCCTCCTTTGTTCTCATTTTGCTGGCAGGTAAAGTCTTTTTTAATTTAAAGAAGCATTTGATAATTAACTGGTTGCACAGAGGGGACTTTTAATGGGGTGTGGGCACCACTATCAAGTGCTTATTGTTAAGATATGCTACATCTGCATATCTACATATCCCTGATCCATCAAACCCACAACTTCTTTTTAAAAACAGTGACAGTGTTCACTTGGCATGACTTATATTTGAGAAAACCCAGGCTGACTGTTGGTCATCACTTTGTCCTTTTATAAGAGCTCTCAGACCGACTCTTTAATCTTTTCTGGTGTTAGCTATGTGGATTCTTTTTCTTTTTTTTTCACTCTTTTAAAGATAAGGACAATATTTGACTGGCTCCAGTCTCTTTGCCTGTTTTCTAAGAACTGAAGTTTATATTGTTACATCTTTCCCTCACTTGCCCAAGGTAATGGAAGGCTCCATTCAAATGAAATGCAGAGGAAGCAATGGAATTATTCTAACTAAGTGGACTGATATCCCATATGTTCCTCCTGCACTATGTATTGATGAAGTGACAAAATTCTGCACTTTTAGGAACTCAGAGCCTTAGTGTAGAAAATTTCTAAGTTCAAAGTTTTACATTTGATAGGTAACAAAGTACATTCCTACCCCCAAGGGGGTAGGTAAAGATGCAAAAGAAATCTGTAAAGCTTTTGGCTATACCTTTGCACATATTTAGGCACAATGAACACAATGTCCTTGATACAGTTCAGTGTGGATGCAGCAGCTAGGGCAATAACTTATCCAGAGGTTCATCTGGAAGAAGTGGGAACAGCTGATGCCTGCAGTACTGGCTTGAGAACACAGAAAAGAAAGGAAGAGAACTCCCACTATCTTCACTCAGTGACTGGAGGTAGTACCTTCTCTTTTCTGTGCTAGGGAGAATTCTCAGGGAGGAGATAGAGTTCTGTGGTAAGTTCCCTCAGGCCAAATGAGAACTTCTGTTGACCAGATTAGGTCCACAAGCCTATTTCAGCTAGAATCACAACCACACTTTCCTAGGAGAAAGCATTATTGAACAAAGTGGAATTTATTTCCAAGGAACATTGCATAGGATCACTCTGTTAAACAATCTTAATGGCCCAAGAGTATTGTAGGATTTGGCTGTTTCACTCAGAGTGCCAAGTCTGCCAAATTTTTGCTTTGGCAGACTTATGGCAGGGTGCCTTAGATGTTAACTTCTGATGTTAACTATAAAACTGGGCTGCTTCATAACATATTCCTCTTTCGACAACTCTCATTTAAGAAATCCTATTTATTTATTTATACATACATACATACATACATACTTAAACTGAATAGGTCAGGGTGGGTATCATGAAGCTCACTCAAATGTTTTTGAACCTCAAGTTCCAGCAGCCCTAGCCAAACTAGCAAATGGAGAGGAAAGCTGAGAGTTGCATTTCATCACCTAGAGAGTCACATCATTTCACATCACTGAAGTAGACAGTATCAACTAGAGTAGACCCACTAAAGCAATGGGATTTACACAAGCATTGGTTTAGGCCATTCCTGCCCTACACTGTTATAGTGCTATTATTCCACTTTCAACATCCTATGGAGTTCTGGGGTTTGTAGTTTACTGAGGCCAAAGAACTCTTTGGCTGAGAATTCTAAATGCCGTTCCCTGAACTGCAAATCCCAGGATTCCATAGGATGTTGAAAGTGGAATAATAGCACTAAACACTTTAGTGCAGAAATGGCCTTAGTCTTCAAAAACTAATTCAGAAAAATCTCCTTGAGTAATTGGATTTAGACCTTTGTAGCCAGCCTTTCCAACCAATGGTACTCCAGGCAGCTGACAATAATAACATGCACATTCAAAAGAACAATGAACATCTTAACAGAATGACATACTTAAATGAAACCACAAAGATACATTCTCTTTCTCATTAACAAAGGAAAGGAAGGATTAGGAGTTTAAAATTCTTTCTTTTACTCGCAAACTCATTACAGCTTGGATGCACACAAAGAGTGTCTGCTTACACAACAATATTAACTGATATTGTTTGTGAGAGTTGCCAAAAATAGTTTTCCCCTTTTCTTTGGCATCAGGCTTCTGAAAGCTGATGTTTACTTGAATGCAATTAACCTTATGCTCATAGATTTCTCAAACCAAATGAATATCTCAATTTCCTATTATGGTACATGTTTGAAAATGCTGAGGTCAAGCCTACAGATCCTCCAGTTAAGTCTGGGGGAGTTTTGTCATTGATTTCTGTTGAGATAGAAATGCATGCTATTTTCATGACAAAAAGTGAAGAAAATAGGGAAATATAGATCTCTCAACAGAACAACCTTATGCTTGTTTACTCAGAAGTAAAATGCACTGTGTTTAGAGGTCTTACAGACCTTGGCAAAGTTACTTTTTGGACTTCCATAAGTCTTGTGTTCATAGATTTTTCAAACCAAATAAATAACTGCTTGGCAGGATGGCCAATAGACATGCTGGGTGGGGAAATTCTGGGAGATATAATCCACAAAGTAACTTTCTCAAATTCTTCTTTGACACGAGATATTGTCTCTCAATATTATGCATTGCTTCCAAAACTCTACAAAGGTAGAAATTTTTCCCAACCCAACCTGGCTTTGAATACAAAGCAAGTGTTCTACCATTAAGCAATATATAAATCCTCTGTCCCACCCACAGAACACTTTTGAATACAGCAAGTTGAGGGGAAATTCTCATCTGATTCTGTCAGGCATTTATTTTGGTCTTCTGTCCTTAACAGCGCTCATTATGGCTTGCAATGAGGCATCTGTAATACAAACATGCATTTTACCTAAAAAGGATTCTTTCAAAGGGAAAAATATGTCTCACATATCAACATTGCTTAGTTGGACCTTGTTAAAGCTATTACCTATTTTGCTATTTGTTTCTTATGCAACAATAAATACTGTAAAACCTAGAATAAACACTGTCTGCCCTCTGACCATTTTTCCAAGAAACAGTTCAATTACTTTCCAAAAAAGCAACAGTAATGTAGGAAGTTTTCCAATTTGGCATTGTTAACATGATAAACATGCCAAAAGTTTAGTCTGATTTGCTCCAGGGTCAGCAATACGCACTGTACATGGGCACGTTACTACTTCTCCAGCATAGCTTATGTAAGCAATGTTTGCTACAGATGAAACTCTGTTAACAATAAAACTCCTGACACTTCAGATAAATACAATACAACTTTCCTATTGTCAATTCACTTCTACTGATTGTAAATGGACTTAATTTCACCATCTGTCACTTTTTAAAAATGTTTAGGCTGCAAGCATAATATATCCACAGGCAATGCAACCTTAATTGAATGATGTGCTGGCTGCAGGGATTTAGGATTAGGTCCAGCACAAATGGTCCCTCACCCATCATCTCCTAGGGCAGAGCAGGCTCCCCAACCAGGCTGCATAATGGTCAAGGCCTCTGAGTGTTTGGATCTGACAGCTGCCACTCGCCAAAGTGAATCTGCTTTCCTGGTTCTGCTGCCATTGTCTTTCTAACATGGCCATAGCAGAGCCCACCATGCTGATATAAACCCACATCGCTATTACGCAAATATACCTTACACCCTCCATTCTATTAAAAAACAACAACAAGTGATGAGGCCAGCAGAGGACATCAGAACTGTAGCAGTACTTGAGGGGCAACGACTGGCATGGAAATACCAATCACTGTCCTGTTGGTTGCTTCATCTGTAGCCAGTTGTTTAGAAACCAGAGTTTCATCTGTAGCCAGTTGTAGGGGGCCCTGCTTACGCCTTTCCTGTGGGGCTGGATGTCAGTATGATATGAGTATGTTACACTGTGACTATGCTAGTATGGCTTAAAAACAACAGCAACAACACTGCCCAGTTGGGTCAGTGGGGCAGGGTAAAGGTGGGGCAAGCAAATGGCCAAGAATGCTGTAATGGGAAAGGAACACTGGTGGCAATACTGCTACTCATCTGCTTGAGGTGGAAGAGTACGGAACAGACCATTCCCAACCCAACAGCAATGCATGAATGGGAATGCCAGTATTGTAACGGTACAATGTGCTAATGGTGTATGGAGGGGAAATGGCTTCAGTAAGAGAGAGAATAACCCTAGAAACTTTCAGGAATACTGTAACTGTGTCTTCCTGCACTGGTGGGAGTTGGACTAGATGGCCTTTGCAGCCCTTTCCAGCTCTAGAATTCTACAATTCTGCCATGAAACTAGCTCTGGGTAAATGTTGCAAATGGAATTAGGATATGATAGAAGAACAGATACAGCCTGGAGGGACAAGGAGCAAGATATTCAAGAACAGTTATAAATAATAATCTTCTCTGTACAAGCTGAGAGCAAGCCAATCCAGCTCTAAGGTAAAAACATCATGTTATATTTCAAGTATTTTAGTATGAACCACCTGGCTGCAGAGAGAGAGGACAAAACAAACTTAAGAGGGTGACAGACCTGGCATCTGCTAGTGATTGTCTTTGGAGACTCTCTGCAGAATTTTCTTTCTCTCTCTCTCACTTTCTTTCTTTTAAAGTCATATCTTTTTAAAGGATAACAACAAAATGACATGCAGAAAGAAAGCAGTATGCGAAGAGAAGAAGACACACACGCAAAAAGAACAAGAATAATGTAAAAATCAATCAATCAATCAATCAATCAATCAATCAAATAAATAAATAAATAAATAAATAAATGGGGATGTGCTCTCCTGCCTCTAAAGATTTTCCAAATTTAGGTTCAAATAGCAAAGGCAAATGAAAGAGGTACAACTGTATCTGTGAATGTTGACATATAAAATAGCATGTCAAAATTTGATCTCAGCTACAATTGGCAACCCTATAGCAGAAAAGCCAAACAACAAAAAGGGGTGGTGGTGGTGGAGAGGAGGTAGGGTAGAGGAGGAGGAAAGTAATGTTAGCATCAAGGCTCCTGCAGCCAAAGGAAATAGTCACGATGTTGGCATGAAGTTAGGCCAGGGTGAAGGCAGTCCTAAGTAATTTCCAATACCTCTAGGCTGGGATTGGTTTGGGTTTAGCACAGCTTCAGTTGGCCAAGTGACAGTTCAGCTGGCTCATCCTGGACAGTCAGTAGCTTTTACTTTAGAGCCAGCTTCACTGAATACAGTGGAATTTATTTCTGAGTTAGATGTGTATAGGATCACACATTTATTTTTACAACCTTTACAACTTTTTTGCAATTCATGTGATAGGTACTGGCTATCCAGGGATGGAAAAATTCAGTGCCCTTCTCCTCTCCTACAATAAAGAATGAGTACTTTCACTAATTATCTACCCACGGTTCTTGCACTCTGCTGCATCAACCCTATTTGTAGAGTCAGTGGTGCACTCATTATAGGTCTCTGAGATTGAGACCATTTCTGCACTAGACTGTTACAGTACTACAGTAGAGTCCTGGTTATTCGACCTGCGGTTATCCGACACTCCGGATTAACCGACATCGCGGCTGCCTGGGAGCGTGGCTGCAGGCATTTCCGTGTCCCCAGACACGCCCAGACACACCCCAGGCCCGCCCCGACACCCCCCCAAATGGCGGCTGCCATGGGGCTCCGTGTCATCCGACATTTCAGTTATCTGACCCTGTGCCCGCCGGTTTAGGTAGGATAACCAGGACTCTAGTGTATTATTCCACTTTCAGCATCCCATGGAATCCTGGGCCTTGCAAACCCCAGGATTCCATAGGATGTTGAAAGTGGAATAATAGCACTATAACGGTCTAGTGTGAAAATGGCCTTACTCAACAGCATGAACAAAAGGATTCCCAAACACAGCATGACTGGCTTGACACATTTTGAAATAAAAAATATTTATTTGTTTATTAGGTCAAAGATGTTTATGCTGATTTTCAAGACAATTTCCCTCTCAGTACTCTGCACAATATTTTAAAAATCACCATAAATTACTGGTACAATGAAGACCTAGATCAAATAAGGGTGCTGGCAGAGTACCAGTCTCCATCATCTATGCCAGCGGTTCTCAACCTGTGGGTCACGACCCCTTTGGGGGTTGAATGACCCTTTCACAGGGGTCGCCTAAGATCATCGGAAAATACATATTTCCGATGGTCTTAGGCTCCATTCCCTCCTCGGTGCTGGTGCTCAAGCGCGAACCACACGCTCGCGTCCTCCTGCCCCCTTTGGCAGGAGCATGTGCCGCCGCATGTGCTCCCACCAAAGGGGGCAGGAGAACATGAGCATGTGACTCGTGCTTGCGCACCACCACCCAGGGAAGACGGGGGGGGGAGCTCAGCAGTGTCGCCACAGCAGGAGCATCCTGAGGGAAATTTGTGCCTCTCCTGAGGAGGTACCAGTGCAGGAACGACGGTGAGCCAGGCCTGGCTTCTCCTGCAAGCGCTGCGGGGATGACTTCAGCCGCTGCTGCCGCCGCCGCCATGCACTTCAACTCCCCTGAGAGCGTTGGAGAAAATACCCAGCCTCGGCGCCTCTCACCTCCCCCGCGGAGCAAACACCTGGTAAGGAGAAGGCGGCTTCTTGGCTCAGTCCGTGGCTTGGCACCCTGCTGGCCGGGATGGAGAGGGCCTCGGATTCTCTTGCTGGCCCTAACGTGCACCTACCCTCCCCCCCCCGATTGGGCAGATTCTTGGATACCTCTTAAACTGCCATAGGCCCAGGGTTTCTTTTTATTCCCCTCCATTAATGGCACCGTGGAAACTGATTTGGGGCTAAGTGGACACCAGGAGTGGGCAATTTTGCTCCTTCCGAGGATTTTGGACACCTGTCTTACTCAGAGCGGCCAGTGGTTGAGGACTGTGGGACCTGTAATCTGAAATATCTGGAGAGTGTCAGGCTTAAAATTGCCAGATTGAAAGCTGGAGAGGGCTGTGTAGAAGAGAGGATTTCAGCAGCTGCCAGGTAACAAGCAACACCTGGTGAAATTCGCTTTTCTATACAACCCTTAAAGGTACAGTAGGCTTCTCCATTATTTTTTTCCCCTCTGCTGGCAACCCTATAGCTGTCTAGCTGCTTCACTTGTGTTAGTGACAAGGGCGGCTGTCCCTGAATTTTTCTACTTTTTTGTCCCCAGCCTGGACAACTGGAGTAATGAGTCTGGAAGTCTTAGGGAAAAGACAGGATATAAATAAAGTTAATAATGGTGATCATGATGATAATGATGACAGCAACAATAATAATGGCTCTTTTCCCTTTGGATACCATATTGTTTTAGTTGGGAATGTCATTGCAAAATACTAATTGGGTCCTTTAAAGTACTGTAAATAGAAACTATCCCCTTGCTTAACAACCTGTTCACTAGAGCCAGAATGGAGACAAAATTCAAGACCTTCTATATTACTTGTATGTACTTTAAAAGTGACTTCTGGTTCTTTCTTTCTTTCTTTCTTTCTTTCTTTCTTTCTTTCTTTCTTTCTTTCTTTCGTTTCCCCAAGAATTAAAAGTGGAAATATTTGTTATACAGTAAATTAGAGTGAGCAACTGTGGCTTTTTAAGTGACTGCAACGCCCAGGTTTTGTTAAGTGGTTGCCACACCCACAGTTTTATTACAGCTGCTAAGAGTTGGTCAGAGGCATGCAAAGAGGGCTGCAGTTGCCCACTCTGGTGCAAATGGTTTTTGCCATTAGACTTGAAGTACAAGTAGTTTTGTGTGAGGAAACATCCAGCATGTGGCAGAGTTAAAATCTGCATGTAGGAACTATTTCTCAGTGTAAAGTTGAAGGCCTGCATCTGTGGCTGGCATCTTCAGAGGATCTGAAGCCACAGATGCAGGTGAAACATCAGGAGAAAATACTAATGGAACACAGCCTCAAAGCCTGGAAAACCCACAACAACCTATTTTTTACTGTTTGGGTCAAAAATCCATTTTCCTTCTGCTCTCTCTCTCTCTCTCTCTCTCTCCTTCTCCATTTTCTGCCCTTACCTTACTTTCCCTGCTGTAAACTGATTTCAAAGTCCACAAATAATTGATCTTCGTTGTGCTCTTGCAAAGACTGCCCTGAGAATTTCTGATCTGGTGAGAAAGAAGAAATCTCAACCTTCGCACTGACGTTGGCTTTTTACACATACTGTCGCAAAATGTAGCAATGTAGTTTACTGTTGTTATATTAAGACTGTTACCCATGCTACACCATGCTTCAAGACAAAATTTCATTTATTTGTAATTAGAAATAAATATTTCACAATATATAATTACATATTGTTTTTGTGATTAATCACTATGCTTTAATTATGTTCAATTTGTAACAATGAAAATACATCCTGCATATCAGATATTTACATTACGATTCATAACAGTAGCAAAATTACAGTTATAAAGTAGCAACGAAAATAATTTTATGGTTGGGAGTCACCACAACATGAGGAACTGTATTAAAGGGTTCCGGCATTAGGAAGGTTGAGAACCACTGACCTAGGGGCTTTGGCATGCTGGCGAAGACCACTAGGAGGGCAAAAATTGTCCCCTCCCCACTACAACCTGGATCATCCCTGATTTCGGGGGACAGTTTTGAAATCAGCTTTTTCAAAATCTGAAAAGTATTCTGTGTAATATGAGATAGCCTCATGGTTGAGGGTCACCAGATCCCAAACTGTTCCAGACAACCTCACCATTTTATTTATCTGAGGCCAAGGTCCTGCATTGGCAGAGATAGCTAGGATCACCTCAATACCAGGAAAAAGAGTTAATACAGATTATAAAGGAGTCTGTTTGCAAGTGTCTGAATGACAATGCAGTGATTAGTAAGAGCCTACAAGGGTTTGTCAAGAATAAATCCTGCCAAACTATTCTTATATCTTTTTTTTTTTAAATCAGGCCACTAGTTTAGTAGATGGTGCAAGTGCTGTAGATATTATTCGATTTCAGCAAAGTATTTGGTAAAGTCCCCCATAATGTTTTGATTAACATACTAATTAAATGTATACTAGATGGAAACACCGTCAGATGGATTCATAATTGGTTGGAAAACCATGTTCAAAGAGTTGTCATCAAACTGGAGGGAAGTCTTGAGTGGAGTGCTACATGGTAATAGTCCTACTATATTCTGCATTGATCAAGCCTCATCTGGAGTACTGTGTTCAGTTATGGGTGACTAATTTTAAGAAAGATATAGACAAATTGGAGTAGGTTCAGAGAAGGGCAACAAGGATAAGAGGTTTGGAGGGAAAAAATCAGGAATGGTTGAGGAAGTTGGCCATATTCAGCCTGGTGAAAAGAAGACTGAGAGGTGACATGATCAAACTCTAGCTATCTAGAGGGGTGTCACAGAAAGGAGGGGACTGCTTTTTTCTCTTTGCCCCAGAAGGTAGGACCATGTTTAATGGTTTTAAGCTACAGGAGAGTACATTTCAACTGAACCTTAGAAGGAACTTCTTGAGGGAGCAGTTTGGCAAGGGAACCAATTGTGTAGAGAGGTGGTGGGGTCTCATTCTCTGGACAACTTCACAAAGAGGCTGGACAGCAACCTGCTGGGGATGCTGTAGCTGGATTTCCTGCCTTGGGCCTAATGGCCCATGAGGCCTCTTCCAACTCTGTGACTCTCTTGTTTTGTGACGGAGATCCATAGGTACTTCTGCCAATGCTAATCCCCTCCAAAACTATCTCTTAAGCCAGGCAGCATGCCAGCTGAAGGATTTCCAAGGAGCAGTAGAATGGGAGACTGGGAAATCATGCCTGCAGTGTTGTTCCACTTGTAGGGCTCATTGACACCGGCAACTGGAAAGAGCCTTCAGGGTCTTGCTGCAACTGCTTCTCTCAAGGGCAGTGCCTTGCCTGGATGGGGAAAGCAGCAGTGGTGAAGATGAAGAGAAGGACAGAGACTCAAGCCTTTGCAACTGGAGCACAGCAGACATCCTGATGACAGAAACCACTGCTTCCTTCTGCTCTTTTTTTTTCATAGAATCATAAACTCATATAGCTGGAGGAGACCACAGAGGCCATCCAGTCCAACCCCCTACCATGCAAGAACACACATCAAAGCACTCCCAACAGATGGCCATCCAACCTCAGCTTAAAAACCTCCAAAGAAGGAGACTCCACCAAACTCCAAGGCAGCATATTCCACTGCCAGACAGTTCTTCCTGAGGCTCAGGTGGAATCCCCTTTCCTGCAGCTTGAATCCATTGCTCCTTGTCCTAGTCTCTGGAGTGGTAGAGAACAAGCCTGCTCCCTCCTCAACATGATATCCCTTCAAATATTTAAACATGGCTATCATGTCCCCTCTTAACCTTCTCTTCTGCAGACTAAACATACCCAGCTCCCTAAGCTGTTCCTCATAGGGCACGGCTTCCAGACCCTTCACCATTTTGGTCACATTCCTCTGGACACACTCCACCTTGTTGACATCCTTCTTGAACTGAGGTACCCAGAACTGGACACAGTATTCCTAATGAGGTCTAACCAAGGCAGAATAGAGTGGTACCATTACCTCCCTCAATCTGTACACCGTACTCCTGTTGATACAACCAAGAATTGCGTTGGCTTTCTTGGTTGCCACATCATACTGTTGACTCATGTTCAGCTTGTGATCTACCAAGATTCCTAGATCCCTTTCACACGTACTGCTATCCAGCCACGTGTCCCCCATCCTATATTTGTGCATTCCATTTTTTCTGCCTAAGTGTAGGACCTTACATTTCTCTCTGTTGAAATTAATTTTGTTAACTTTGGCCTAGCTCACCAATCTGTCAAAGTCATTTTGAATGTTGATCCTGTCTTCTGGTTTATTAGCAACCCCTCCCAATTTGGTGTCATCTGCAAATTTGATCAGCATGCCCTCTACTCCTTCATCCAGGTCACTGATAAAGATGTTGAATAGCACTGGGTCCAGGACAGAACCCTATGGCATCCCACTTGTCACTTCTCTCCAAGATAAAAAGCAGCCGTTGGTGAGCACCCTTTGGGTTCAGTCAGTCAACTAATCACAAATCCACCTAACAGTAGCCCTGTCCAGCCCACATTTTACTAGCTTCTTAGTAAGAATGTAATGGGGAACTTTGTCAAAGGCCTTACTGAAATCAAAATATGCTACCTCCACTGCATTCCCTTCATCTATCAAGCTTGTAACCCTACCATAAAAAGAGATAAGATTAGTTTGGTACAACTTATTTTTGAGAAATCCATGTCAACTTTTAGTGATTACGGCATTGCTTTCTAAGTAATTACAAACTAATTGTTTAATAATGTGCTCTAGGATCTTTCCTGGTATTGATGTCAGACTAATTGGGCGATAATTATTTGGGCCCTCTTTTTTCCCTTCTTGAAGATGGGGGTGACATTTGCCATCTTCCAGTCTGCTGAGACTCCTTCTGTTCTTCAAGAGTTCTCAAAGGTTATTGTGAATGGTTCTGAAATGACTTCTGCCAGTTCTTTTAATATCCTTGGATATAATTCATCTGGCCCTGGAGACTTGAATTCATCTAGTTTAGCCAGGTATTCCTGTACTACTTCTCTACTTCTTCTGTGCTGCATTTCCCCCTTCCTCACCTGCTCTCCACCCCCTGAGTTAAGTACTTCTATCCTTTTGGGAGAAAACTGAGGCAAAGAAGGTGTTGAGTCGTTCTGCCTTCTCTCTTTCCTCCATTATTAATCGGCCATCTTCTCCATGCAGTGACCTATCACTTCCTTGTTTTTCCTTTTGCTGCAGACATATCTAAAAATACCCTTTTTATTGTTTTTAATATCTCTGGCAAGCCTGACTTCATTCTGCACTTTAGCTTTTCTGACCTTATCTCTACATATCCTGGCTATTTGCTTGAATTCCTCTTTGATGGTTTCCCCCTTCTTCCATTTCCTGTACATGTTTCTTTTAACACTTAGCTCAGCTGAGAATTCTTTAGTCAACCATTCTGGTTTCTTTACATACCTGCCATTTTTCCTTCTTATTTGCACAGTTTTAAATTGTGCCTTCAGTATCTCACTTTTAAGAAGCTCCCATCCATCATGAACTCCTTTCTCTTTCAGTATTCTTGACCGTGGAATTTCGGCAAGTAACTCCCTAAGTTTACAGCAATCAGCTTTTTAAAAGTCTAGAATGCGTGTCTGGCTACACTTGGCTTCTCCTTCCCACTGAATGACAAATTCCAATAGAGCATGGTCACTCCCCACTAAGGATCCCATCACCTCCACCTCAACAACAAGGTCATCTCTTTTGGTCCCTGTTCCTGCAAGACCTACTGCTAGCACTGTCGCAACTGCTACCACCATTAGTTGGTTGTATGCATTAGTTGCATACAAGGCAGAGCAGCCATAGAACTAGCACTGAGCCAAGAATGGCTGCGGCGGTGGAAGCAATGGCAACAGTCCTGCTAGTAGTAGGGCCCAGACCACTCCTGCTGTACTTTGTGCCACAGGAGGAGGAGGAGGAGGAGGAGGCAGTCTCTGCTATCACAAATACTGCTGTGCACTGCAACATGTTGGTAAGGGTTGTTGGTTCACTGCCCTCCTCCTTTTCCTCATCGTTGCTGCTGCTGTACTAAGGACTGAGCTGATGCTCTCCTTCTCTTATCTGCTTCTGCTTTCTCTGCCCACCTGAGCCAAGCCTTTACTAGCCATCACAAGCAGTAATGCCTCATCTTCAGCCATCTCAGATGATGGTGCTACATTTTGCCCCATAACTAAGTTCCTTGCTCTTTTTTTTTTTTAATTAAAGTTTGGAACTGGGAAAATTGGGACATTTTAAAACCAAGTGAAAAAGCAGGAGAGCAAACAAGTAAGCATGGCTTAAAGCAGGACAGTTAATGGATATGCACATTTTGGATCTTGCCTTCTTCGCTGTACATCTTATGTAATTTCTTTTATCTGGCCTATAACGATTTGATTTCCATTCCTGATAGTTGTGCTTCTGTAAGAGGTTTCTACTTATTGCCTAGCCTGATGCAAAAACATGATATAAGGCATAACCAGGAAAAGGAAAGTCAGCAAGTGTTTGAATCAAATAAATTAACTAATTTAATTAAATTTTAGAATTTGTCACGTAGCTGATCATCCATATCAGTGCATGCTAAAAAAAAACCCCTCATATTATTCTTCAATTATTCAATTCTTCAATTATTCCTTACATTTTGCATCTCCCTTTTATCCAAAGGAGATCTTGGAAGGTTGCAAACAAACAAGATCACAGCATGAACTATATAGAAATGGTGGAATAAATAACCATTTCCTCTGTGTTTTCCCCAACATCCAGTTGAATATAAGGTGGACATTTTATGTTCATGACCTAAATGATAATGTCATGACATAAACATTATGTTTTTTTATGTGCCCTGCCATTGCATCCTTGACAGCAGCTTGCAGTGTTTTCAGAATTATTTATAAATGCACAGAATGATGTTTGCTGTCTTCAAGGTGATTATGCTCACTGTGTTGCATAGAACTGCCTCACCAAAAACCTAATCTCGAAGGATATGAAATGGCAAGACTTACAACCAATGAGACAGAAGAAAAGCACAGTCAATATTACTACATCATCAGAATGTGTTATCATTGGCTAATATCCCTTCTGATGCTGGGTGCTGTTACCTAGCAACATCAGAAGGATGCAGGCTATGATGAAACACTATTTTAGAACTTTCTGTTTTGCCACAGTGACCCAGTTTTGTTTTCAAAGTCCTTTAAAAACTTAAGAATCTAATTGAAAAGGACTTTTCATATTTGCACACACAAAGGATCTATATCTTAAAGCTAAGCTCCAGACATTCTTTGTCATTGTAACAGATTGCATCAATAATCTGAGATGAACACTTGCTCTGTGGACCTCCAGATATTGTTGGACTCCATCTCCTATGAGTTGCAGATAGCATGGCCAATTGATGGGAGTTGTAGGCTAACTAATCTAAAAAAGCCAAAGAGTTCTGATCTCTGATGTAGAAAATATAAAATAAGCTGAATGCTCTTTCTATTATTTGCTTAAAGTTCAACTGTCCTGTTAAGGTTCATGAAATGGATAATAATTAAGCAATAGGTCATCAATAAACCTATTAGTCATAGTACTCAATTACCCTCCAAATATCCTGAAACTAATGAAGAAAGTCTACAGTCGTACATTTTCACTCACATTTTAAATACAACCTAAGAAGACATATGCATCACTACTCTTTTTTCAGATCAAGATCCTCAGAGGGCTTGTACATTTTAAGCACTGTACAGAAGCAGGAATTTTAGCAGGACTATTTTCTCCAGAGTATTTTAGCAATGCTAGCTAGCACTGCTGGTGATATTCACAATTTTGAACACAATGTCTAAAAGCAACCTGACTGAATCAGTGCTAGCTACGATAAAGTATGCTTTAACTATAGGTTGTTGTGGGTTTTCCGGGGTTTGAGGCCGTGTTCAATTAGTATTTTCTCCTGATGTTTTGGCTGGCATCTTCAGAGGATATCATATCCCCTGAAGATGCCAACCACAGATGCAGGCGAAACATCAGGAGAAAATACTAATAGAACACAGCCTCAAAACCCGGAAAACCCACAACAACCTATGGATTCCAGCCGTGAAAGCCTTTGACTTTACATATGCTTTACCTACTTAAATACAGGTTGGATTACAGTGCTGTGCTGCATAAGAGGTTAAATATGAAGAGCACTGGAGCAACAAAAATATTAGTGGACACTCATCCACTGAATCATTTCAGACCTCTTCTACAACAAATGTACTGGTTGCTTGTTTGTTTCCTGGCACCATTCGATGTGTGAATACTTTTAAAGCAGTAAATGGTTTGGCTCCTGAGTATGTCTCCTTCTATACTGGGTTGTCAGCAATATTAAAGATCTACTGGGAAGGGAGATTGCAAGTTTTCCATGTTCCATCACCTTGTTTGAGGCACGGTAGACCAGGATGAAGCAGAAGGCTTTCTCAGTGGATGAATCTTACCTCCTGAAATATGTTTGTGCTTCCTCTCTTGTTCTTTCATTTAGACTGGTTAAAACTTTCTTGTTTTGGTGTGTGCTTGTCTTGCCAGGTAGATGATGGCATCTGTATTTTTTAATACATTTACCTGCTGAGAAAATGTCTAATTTTTAACCCTGTTAGGTTTTTCTTTCCTTTGTGGGGTGTTCTGTTTTCAAGCATTATAAGCTGCACTGACTGGTGCAAACCATCACAAGAGTGGAGCATATATTCTCTAAACAAAAGCAGATTGCAGTTGGAATCCTTCTGGTAACACACATGAGCAAAATGCAGAGTTAAATACACATGTCTTATTTTGGAGGTTATGCAAGGAGTTCCTCATGTAATGTCCCAAACCTTCCCCTAAGGCATCTATCAAGCCTCAGAGGGTACTGCTGTGGTTGTTTACTGGCTGTAGGATGGGGAAAGGGGAGGCCATGAGACAGCAACAGTCCCAGTTTCAGTTGGAGCTGGGAAAGAGAAATGAAGTTACTCTGCCAGATCGCTGAGAGAACAACCTCATTTCTTTCCTCTGGCTGCTGCAGCACTATCGCCTCACCTCATCTCCCTTCTCTCCAAGCCAAAAATGACCTGCAACAACACCCCCATCCTTCGCAGTTTTAACAAACAAACATAGGCTATTTCCGGACAATGTTGCTGTCCCAGGATGGGGATGCATTACTGCCGGTCTGCAAGTCATGCTTTCACATGACATCATTGTGGTCCTGCTGCCCATGCATCCCCACTCATTGCAATCATGGGATATTCCTTTACTAGAAAAAATCCAATAATGGCCCCCGGTAGCACAATGTTCCCGTCACCAACAGCCGTGCAGAAAGGGAGGAAGAACGATCTCGGCACTTCCTTCCTCAGTGCAGCACAGAAAGTGATTGGCTGCATTGTGGAAGGAAGGCGCATGTCACTCTCTTTACCCTTCCACAGGCAGCTAGCCTGGTGCAGAGGGGAGCACTGAGATTGCAGTCCTACTCCAGCAGTGGCACTGTCAGGATTGCAACGGGATGATGATGGGGAATAGTAAGGTGTGGAAAGGACCATAGTGTAGCCATTACATACTACTGATGAGCACATAGGCATATAGGCAGCTTCCTTTTGCTGAATTAGGCCATTGGTCCATCTACCTCAGTACTTATCTGCTCTGACTAGCTGCAGCTCTATATAATCTAGGCTGTGATGTTACCCTGATTTCTGGGGTCCCTTGGGGGACACCTCAATGTGGTCCACTTGATGGGGAATGGAAACTAGCCAGTGCACAAGCAATAGCAATGTGAGAGGCAGGGTAACCTAGCAATGTCTTTTTACCCAGTGTTATGGGGTCAGGCCAAGCCAAAAACCAAACAAGAATGTCCAATAAATGATTTTATTGAAGGAAAGTCTCATGCAGCAACACAATCACTCACACACTCACTCAAAACCTATTAAGAAGCAAAAGAGAGGAAATTGGATAGATGAATTGAAGAGGTGTAGCTGGGGTGATACTGTACCTTTGTTCTGAAGTCCTTGGTCTGGGGAAAACAGTGAAGAAGTGGGGCTCAGCACGGAGAGGGCTGAGGGGATCACGCAACGGACAGAGAAATGGTCTGCTGGGATGACTGGGAGTGATCCAAAGAACCACCCAAAAATAGGGACTATTTGTAAGGGACAAAGTACCTGGAGGACTAATCCTTTCCCGGGGAGAACAATGGGTGTTGGAGCGATAACGAAGCTCCACCATGGTAATTTCCTTTGCATGATGGGATGGCAAAGTGTTGCCAAAGTCTCAGGATCTTTGGCTGTGTTAATTTGTGGTGTGTCTTATGTAAATAGTCCTCGCCTGATGGAATATTTGCTCAACTTGGGGCAGACCCGCTAATCCCCTCAAGTTGGCGGGGCTGTGGATCCTTTGTTTATTGTGGGTTTACACATCTTGAGGTCTCTTAGGGCTATGTGACTGGGGATTTTACTGGCCTAACCTGGTTTTCAGTCTTTGACCATTGCTGCCTATGTGCTCATCCGGTGACCTTTCAGGCACATGGAATCATATTTTAATATTAATATTGTAGACCCTGGGATAGGGTTTCTCCATCGAAGTAACAGTGAGGTGATATTTTGGTGCCTACAGGAGAACCCAAATACTCCTTCCTACTACAGCTGTTGCTGTTTATGTGCTGTTTATACATCAGTTCTTACCTATATCTGTTCCCTGTCCCCCTTGTAGAACTTCCTAAAGCATGTCATGTTCCCCTGCTATGTGGCAAAGCCAGCCTTGAAGTTCAGAAGATTTACTCATGGAAAAACTTTAGAAAACCCCTTTAGAAATGAGAGAAGGACACTTATAAAACCTTTACTGCCCCATTACTGGGATTTCGACACACATCTCTGAAAAAGAGAATTTGCTTATTTTTAGACCAAGCCTTCTGAAACAGAGAATTGCAAAGTGTTTTAGCTATTAATGATCCTTGATGGGCCAATTGCCTTGTTATGTGACTACATTTAGAAGCGAAGCAGGGTTGGGCTGACTAAGCATAAAGAGGATTCATAAGCACCTATGTGCTTATCACTAGTGAGGTTGTGGAGCGGGCTCTAATATAATCTAATAGAGTGCAGCTCTAATACGTTTTTCACAGCAGGACTGATAATATCATCTGCATTGTTTGTTCTAAGAGCAACAAGGTGCTAGTTCCTTCTTAACAGAAGCTTAAATTTGGTTGTGATTACAGCAGATCCACTGAATCCATGGAACTCAACAAGAACACTTTTACAGGTTCCTGTGAATTCAAAGGGTTTACCCTCTTTCAGACATGTAATTGGATTTATACTAGAGGTTTTCATTTCCTGCTAGAGTGAAGGCACAGATCAATCACATGCCATGATTCTGGTAAGGCAATTCTGATGCTTGTTACTGCGAACATAGCAATAGCATGTGTATTTCTATATCGCTTATCAGCTAAGTGCTCTCTAAATGGTTTACAATGTGTTAGCTAATTTCCTCCAACAAGCTGGGTACTCATTTTACTGACCTGCGGAAGGATGGAAGGCTGAGTCAACCTTGGAGCCTGGCAGGATCAAACTCACAACCTTGTGGTTGCAGTACTGGTATTTAACCACTGTGCCACCAGGGCTTCTCACATCCATGTCAACAAGGTGTTGAACAACATTTCCAGACTCCTCTTACTAGCAATCTGTGGTATGATGAGGAGTTGCTACAGGGCTCCTGGTTCAGATTGTTACAGCCTCATTTGCTGACACGAGGGGGCTGGAAATGTCTTCCTGCTGTTCCTTACTTGCCTGCAGAACAGACCTCTTTCACTTGGTGTGACTCCCTGATTATTTGGGGATTATCATAGCAGTAAAGGAGAAAATTTGGGGGTGTTTGTCGCCAATAAGTTACCACATAACTCATAATCCATAAAAGTGGGATTAGAGCCAGAGAAAGTTAGGCCCATGGATCTGAAAATCTTTCAAGGCATTTGAGAAGATTTGAGAAAAGTGTGTGTGTGTGTGTGTGTATCTGAAGCTTTCAGATGCGCCTAGCTCTTTTGTTGTTCAAGTACCAGGGAAAAAGATATTCCAGAAACTGATTTTGTACTAGTTTGAATATTGGGGAGGGGTGATTCTTTTAAAGAGTACTTTCTGTTTCTGATGAGTAAACCCAAGTGGAGAGGTGCAGCAATTGATTAGTAGATACCTCAGTCCTGCCAGCTGTTAAAACCTGCCCTAAAGAAGACAGGGCAAAGTATACGTCTTACTGTAAGTCAAAATGTGTGTAAATGGAAATCTGCACTAATTAGCTATAAAAGACTCAGCCACCAAAGATTGTTGGTAATGTGTTGGTGGAGTTTAGGGTTGCAGATGAAATATAGCACAAGTAATATCTGCTGAAATTACCTCATCTGGTGAAATTCCTTCTATTAAAAGTATGGGAACTCTGGCCATTTCCGCACTAGACTGTTATAGTGCTATTATTCCACTTTCAACATCCTATGGAATCCTTGGGTTTGCAGTTTAGGGAGGGGAGACCTCTCCCTAAACTGCAAACCCCAGAATTCCATAGGGTGCTGAAAGTAGAATAATAGCACTGTAACAGTATAGTGTAGAAACAGCCTCTGTTCTGTATTTCACCTGGAATCTCTAGTAGAAGAAATATTTACCTCTTTGAGATTTTTGCCCCTCTTGTATTAATTTACTCCGACACATTCTGAGGGTATTATGAGTGTGTGTTAACACTTTCCATGTTCTTTATCTTGTTCATCATACATCTGTGCATGTTTATTATACTAGCATAGCCTCTTTTGCCTAAGTCCTTTTGTTGGTACTGACTAGAGTAGAGCCATTGTATCAATTGAATTTACCTGTGTGTTGACTCATCATGCAACAACTGATGAAATGACTCTGTTCTAGTTGGGACTACCGAACAAGATTCCAGCTATATTCCCGTGTCTATAGTTCACTGAACTCTACATCAGGATGGGCCCAAACGTCCAGCCTCATCCCTGAATCTATCAAGAACTGCCACATTTCATCCCTGAGACTGCCAAAGTTCTGCTAGCTACATCTTTAGAAGAATGGAGTCAGGGTGGGCTCAGATGGACAGGGCATCCTAGATACTTTAAAAGATGGGTCCAATCTACATTGTTCATGTTATGTTGAGGTGTCTCAGGATCTAGCCTCTTACTTGAGTGAGATTAGCAGAAAACAATAGAAATGTTTAGAAAATTAAATCTCAGTTTATATCTATTTTTTTTCTTGGAATCCTGTTCAACAGTTATGAGATCTTAAGCTGGAATTATGATCTCATAACTTTTGGTGTTCACATTTATGACTCTTAACGACTGATTGTGACCCACAAAAACTACCTTTCCAGTCAGGCAGTGCCCCAACCAAAGAGTTTCTGAAGCACTACAAATCAGGGCACTGTCGTTTAACTGTAGTTCTCTCTACAGTTAATACTAGTATATACGAGTGAAAAGATCCTGCCATTACCCTCCTCTTGCAGGTCTCCTTTCAGCTGTAATTTCCCAAATTCTAAAAAGATGCTGGCATTGAGGATGGACCTCAAAGTCCCCAACTTCTTAAGGTAATACAACGGACACAATCATGTCTCTTACCGCGTGCACTCTTTTCACATGGGTTAAGAATATCTGTCCTTTTCACACAAGTAGTGTATTTATTCAAGGGCCCTCTGCAATTATTCAGCATACCTGTTGTTTTCTACCAAAAATTCATATGTGTGAAAATACATATATATGGATTCTGTGGCAGGATTATAAATATTTTTGCTGGCTACAAAAAAACAGGTGATTTCCCTAGGCCTGGGAAATGTTACTCTGATTATTAGAACTCCCAGAATCCCCTAGGTAGTGGGTATTCTGGGAGTTTCAGTCCAGAAAATATCTTTCTTAAGCTCTAGCTTTCCAATTCATTTAATTAAAGCCCAGTTAAGAATATGACAACTCATTCTAAGCAGGATCACAAGTTGTAGCCTTATGTCAGATTCCCCCTAGAACAATCGTTTTCAAACTTTTTACCTTGTGACCCCCTTTATAACTACATAAAGTCAGTGCTCCTCCTACTGCTTCATGTCTTGCTCCCCAATCCTATCCTATGCCTCTGTCTCTGTCTCTGTCTCTCACAGCCCTCTTGTGCTACTTGTGCTCTGTCTCAATGCTGAGCTTGTGTGCCCTCTGTCTTCTCTCTTTGCTTCCCTTCCCTCCACTGAAAAGCTGCCTCATAGTCACAAAGGGGCATGGGCCTGCTGCACCAACAACAGAAGGTTCAGGGAGGCTGAGTGGGAAAAAGCATAAAACAGGGGGAACCAATTTTTGCTATGTCTAAGGCCGTTTCCACACTAGACTGTTATAGCGCTATTATTCCACTTGCAACATCCTATGGAATCCTGGGGTTTGCAGTTTCAGGAGGGGCTGGCCGGCCCCTCCCGAAACTGCAAATCTCAGGATTCCATAGGATGTTGCAAGTGGAATAATAGCACCATAACAGTCTAATGTGGAAATGGCCTAAGTTGGAGGAAGGCATAATAGCAGAATATGCTTTGTGTCACTCTTTCACAGAGACCAGTCAATCTTCACTGGCACACACACATACACACAAGCTTGCCCTTATTTTTCACATCTGCTGTACTTGCTGGCAGACTTTTCTTGCACCCCCCTCAGCAACTGTCACACTCCCTTCCTAGGGTCCCCTCCCATAGTTTGAGAGCCACTGTCCTAGAGATTGTTACCCACTCCTGTTACTCCCAGCTAAGTTTCAGGGAAGAATGTATGACAGATTTATGGAGTAGATATGCAGTTGAATGCTATGCATTTGTCTTGCAGGAAAAGAAAGGGAAACGTCCTTCATGAAAGAACCACAAATTAATATAAGCAGTATCTTAATAAGTTATAGCATAAATAATTTCTTAAGGAGTTTTAATATTAAGGCTGTAAACTTTGTGTCTGTTTTCTGACAGCTGTTCTGTATCATCTCAGCACAGCAAAAAAACAAACAAACAAAAAAGACAAAATGCTTGCATGTTGTTTACTTTATGGCCTGAACTGCTACAGTGAAGAGGAAAACAGACCGGAAATGTGCACACAGAACTATGTGCTTTGATATCTTCAACCCAAAATAGCAAATGTAGATTTTGTACACAGAACAATGAGATGCTGCAAATGGGCCTTGTTTGCAGAAGGCTTTCCCAAAAGAACAATAACTGGGATCCTGAGATTCTGCAAGTCGAATTACATTCATTGGATACTCTCTCTGACTGAAGGAGTAAGGGAGGCCATTTTCAACCATCTGCTCTTCCTCATCTGCTTCCTCTGTACTGCTATAAATCTGTTCTATTGGGGATTTTGGTAGACCACTGGAGTGATATGGTAGTTGTCACAGGATATTGAAGAAACAAGCAAAATTGATAGCAAGTAATTTAATTGTTCTATCTTTTGTCAATGGGTGTCTCAAATAGATCAAAAACACTTCTGTGTGTGGAATGAGACCTATGTTACCCTGTTTACTGGGGGTCCCGGGAGAGACACCTATATAACCTTAGAATTACACAAGATGGGGTGGAAATTAGTCAAGAGCACTAGTTGGCACTACGAGAGGCAGGGTAACGCAGAAGGATCTTGTAACCCAATGTTTATGGGGTCAGGCCAAGTCAAGAAGCAAACCGTGTTGGAAATAATGAATGATCTTTATTAAATACAGGCACACAATGTAAGCAAGACACGCACACAGATAACTAAGGAAAATAAAGGTGTGAGTATGATAGCAGGATTTTCAGAGGGATAGTTGATTCGGGTGATATGAAACCTGTTCCTGAAGCCCGGAAAGAAGATAGAGAGCGATGCTGGGGTTCATCAGTGTATCTCAGCACGTGGAGCTGAGGGGAAGCTCACCAAGCAAAGCGGCAGCAAGGCGGT
Organism: Ctenosaura bakeri; assembly: GCA_948474755.1. Classification (NCBI taxonomy): domain Eukaryota; kingdom Metazoa; phylum Chordata; class Lepidosauria; order Squamata; family Iguanidae; genus Ctenosaura; species Ctenosaura bakeri. The sequence goes on along the minus strand of CAOLHI010003253.1, from coordinate 152,547 downwards.
CTGGAACTCGGGAGCGATCCGAGGATGGTCTTGGAATCAGGGTTTTTTTATAGGGAGAAATGTAACTGCAGGCTATGCCTTACTTGGGGAAAACAATGAGTTTAGGGTGCAAAGAAAAAGCTTTGGAAAGGTCAAAATTTAGCATGATTGAGTTAAGTCCGAATTGACAAAGAGGTAGCCAGTATGCAAATGCTCAGTGCTTGGCAGATGAGTATTCAGCTTGCCAAGTTGCCTGCTCAGGGCAGGGAGTCCTTTGTAAACAACATGCATACATAATAAGGGTGTTTACAGAGAGGTCTCCTCAAGCGGTGATCTGGCTATTTCTGACCTGCCTGTATTGTTTTGGGATATTGCAGCTTTTGATGGCCGAGCCCAGTTCTGTGCTTGTCCGGGGGCTTCACAAACACGTGGAGAGGGGTGCTGGAAGAGAGCCAAATTATTGATATCAAAATGATATCTAGGGGTATCTCCAAGGAGGCCTAAACTGCAGTAACACCTACAATTTGTGGAGGGGCAACTCAAGAACCATATATATTCTCATTCAAACCCTGATATTTCCAAAAAAACTATTTCACTTACTCTCTTGCTAACCCTGTTGAGACAGGTTAACTAAGGCCCTTTCTGCATGACAATGATATCCCGGCATGGGGACACGAGAGGAGTGGAACCACAATGATGCTTTCCCATGGTATTGTCGCAGTCCCGCCCTTCTCATATCACCAGCTGGTGTGATCATGGGCCATATGATTGACAGAAAAACCCGTCCATGACCCTCCAATCACACAAGCCTTCCATTGTAGCCAGACATGTAGAAGGGCTGGAAGTGTGATCTATGTGTTTCTTCCCCTACTGCAGCATGGGAAGAAGGCCAGCTACAGTCCGGAAGGATGGAGCGTGTCTCTTGTGCTTCCTTCCACAGGCAGCTGATCATGTGCAGAGAGAAGCATTGGGAACATGCTCTGTCCCAGCAGAAGTGCTGCCGAGGTTGTGACAGGATGATTCACAAGAGTGTTATCATGTGGAAAGGCCTAAGAGCTAGGGACTTGCTCAAGGTGATCAATGTGGTGATCTTCAGAGCTGCACAGGCATTTGAATCCATTGTCCAAGCTTAACATTTCAGCGGGGACACAGCATAGTTTCCACTTACTCTTCTGATTACTCAAAGCTTACAACTGAAAGTCTCTGAAGGCAAATGGTAAAAGCATCTCCTTCCCTCCGTCCCTTCCTCTCTCTGTCTCTGGCAAGCAGTTGAGTGATTGCGGCCACTATCTTTTTCAGGAAAAGCCTTAATAAATTGTTCAGAATCTCATTTATTCCAGAGATAAGGCTTCTCAGACATTATTTTACACATTCAGCCAACTAGACTGCCAGATATGAAAGCACATAAGCCTGTTATTATGGAAACTCGGCAATAATTTGGCCAGAGTGCCTCTTAACATGGAGAAAAATCTTTCCAGCTGAAACAGAGAAGTGGATTGCAGATTTGCTCAAACAGACTCTTCTTTTGGCTCAAAATAATGCCATTAAAAGTGAAAAATGTAACTGTACCTGAAGAAGAGCTGCAGAGGCTGTATGCTTAAAAACTTGCAGCTACTTGCCAGTGGTGGTTGGCCCAGCTCTTGCCCAGGTTTCTTTGCAACTTGTTTGAGCTCTTCTGCTGGAGGTTATTTTTTTATACAACTTGTTTAGACACTTTACCAAAGCTGTGTTTACATGGTGATAAGAAAGTGCCTTGAAAATTTTAGTTACTGATATATACTTATATATCCCCTTAAGTCAATCAGCTAGCAAATAAACAAGTGAACTTTTGTGGAGATCCTTGGCACACTTTTTGCCTTATATTCATTGGGTCAATGATATTTACTTCTGTGTTGAAGGAAAAAAACCCTGGTTGGGTGCATCTTTGTATAATAGCAACAACAACAAAAAAAAGGAGTGATGACAAAGGCTCTATGTTTGTCAGATCGCACCCCCCACCCCCACAGAAGACCCTCCAAGCCATGTATGTCTTTGTTTTATAGGAAGAAATATATTTTAGGCACTGAAAAACACATCACAATTTGTCTTCATGAGGATATCTTCCATGGTTTTTCTTTTTTTTCTTTTAACAACCTCTTGTTTGGATTGTACAATGGGCAATGGCATAGCTAGGTGGGGCAGGGGAAATGTGTCCAGGGCGGCACCTTTTTTGGGAGCACTGCTGAAGCAACCTCCCCTCTGCTGCCTGAGGCAAGAGGGAGGGATGAAGGTTGCCACATCACAGCTTTCCTCCTTCCTTTGTCTTTTGCCCGCTGTCCCGTTCAAAGCCATTCAGCATCAGGAGATGGAAGAAGAAGAGAGGGGCACTGCTTAGTTTTTTCTTGCCACCTCCCACACTTGTTGCCATCAGCCTTGCCACTGGGAAACTTGTGGAGGGACCCTTCCCCTGGCGAGACTTTTCCACGCCTCTTTGAGGCTTTTCCAGAAAGGAGAGGGCTCTCGACCTGCTGCTCCCCAAAACCTTGAGGTCAAACCCCCCTCCCATATACTTGTTATGAGGTTTTTGTTTTGTTTTTTTTGGGGAAAAAAATGAACTAAAAGATTACAGAACTGGAAGCATTCCCGTCTAAGAAACACTAGGCTGTTATTCTTGGGAGAACAGGCAGGACTGTAGCTTTTAACCTACAGGGCATCTCAAGGAAGGTACAGGCTTGTCCATATGTGTACTTAGGCCATTTCCGCACTAGACTGTTATGGTGCTATTATTCCACTTGCAACATCCTATGGAATCCTGGGGTTTGCAGTTTTGGGAGGGGCCAGGCGGCCCCTCCTGAAACTGCAAACCCCAGGATTCCATAGGATGTTGCAAGTGGAATCATTGCGCTATAACAGTCCAGTGCGGAAATGATCTTATTCAAGAGTAAGTCCTGCTGGCTTCATTGGAATTCATTCACTCCCACGTAAATTTGCAGGATTGGAATGCAGGCTTAATGCAACTTACTCAGAAGGAAACACACTAGCATTTACCAGGAGCAGATTCCTACTTAAGCATGTATAAGAATTTCAGTTTGAGCTACCCTATTGTTCTGACAGCCAGTACAGAGATAAAAACAGATGGATGAATTGCTTTCCTTTTTTTAGTACTTGTTTATATAAGTGAACTAGGTAATATCTGTGGTAGTGACTGTGAGTTCAGAGGCAAGGTGTGGTGGCTATGGCTAGACCTCTAAAATCTTTATAATGTGGTGTTTGTTCATGGCTGTTATTTCACCGTGTAGACCCCAAAGTGAAATGATTGACTAGCTTTTTTATTTAAATACCTTTTCAAGCAGGTTTAAATTGCATGCATGAATTGAAATACTTGCAAATTTAAGAGTTTCACTGTTGAAGAATCTGAAGACTGTCTATGGAGAGTAAAACCTTGGTCACATGGCAAACCTAAAAAAAAACAAAAAACTGAAGAGAGTCTAGGAAGAACGTCACCCATTAAAGGATAATTGGGATGGTGGGATGAGAGGATGGCAATCTACAGCCAGGGAATTGGTGCAGAGTCTTCAGCAATAGTTGTGGCTTTTGGGTATAACTAGCAAGCAGCTGTGAATGTCCCATGTTCTCGCACAGCCTATGAAACTGGAAGCAACGCAAGGCTGGTCCTGGTTAGTAATTGCCAAGGAGATTGCCAAGGGGTGTTAGGTGCTATAGGCTAAATTTCAGAGGAAGACAATGACCAACCCTTCTGAGGATTCCTTGCTGAAGAAAGCCCTACTAAATTTATGGGATTGCCATAAATACAAACAAACAAACAAGAATATGTGTCTAATGGAGCAAGGAAGAGACAAGGGACTTAACTGCACATTGGCGGGAGTAGAAGGTGCAACACCAGCTTAGAGACAGCTATATGAATAAAGACATTTTTGAGGATGTTGTCAGAAAGGTACAGTAGGGCCTCCAAAAGAATGCTGAGGAGAACAGGACCAAGGCCATTTCCACACTATGCTGTTATAATGCTATTATTCCACTTTCAACATCCTGTAGGATTCTGGGGTTTATAGTTTCCTGAGGCCAAAGAGCTCTCTGGCTGAGAATTCTAAAGGCCCCTCCCTAAACTGCAAACCCCAGGATTCCAAAGGATGTTGAAAGTGGAATAACAGCACTATAACAGTGTAATGAAGAAACTACCCAAGAGTGGTATCATAATATCTGTGACCACAACTTACAGACTTAGGCTATTTCCGCACTAGACTGTTATGGTGCTATTATTCCATTTTCAACAACCCACGGAATCCTGGGATTTGCAGTTTAGGGAGGGGCCTCAAAGACCCCTCCCTAAACTGCAAACCCCAGGATCCCATAGGATGTTGAAAGTGGAATCATAGCACTATTAACAGTCTAGTGCAGAAATGGCCATAGCAGCAATGGACACAGGAAACCTACAGATGTTCATGGTTATCTTAGTGCTTTTAGCTGAATCAGACAATATGAAACAGGGAACTTCACTATACTGTATTCTTCAGTTTCATTAGTGCTGGTCTTTTTTTTTTAATGGATGGAGAGCAGGGATTTTCTTTTTCTTTTTAAATAATTTTATTAAGTTTCGCAAATAAAAAACATCATCTCAAATTGTACTTTTACATGTAATGTTTTTGTTCTTCCACTCTGATCTAGTTTTCATTTTCTAGATATCTACTCACATATAAAAAAAATTATGCCTCACAATTTTATGTTCATCTTACGTGCTTGATCTTGCATTTCTCTCATCAGCTCCTGTTATGTTACAGTTATTCCTCTTTAATTTCAACCATAATTCAGAGATTTTCACTTGGCAGTTCCCAGCAATTACCCATTACAATTTGCCATTCTACTTTTATCTGGTCATCCAATTTCCCCTTTAATCTTTGTGAAACAATATCCGCATTTCTATTCTCAATAAATGTCCCCCACCATTGTTCAATTGTGGGTATTTGCTGAGACTTCCACAATTTGGCATATTCAGTTCGAGCTGTCATTATCATGTACAGTATTAATCTCCAATGCCTCTTAATGTTAGTATTCTCAAGAACATTTGTCATGTTTAACAAATAAAATTCAGGTTTTTTTACAAAATGAACCTTCAGTATTTGAGAGCAAGGATTTTCAACACTGTCTACAACATACTCTGTATTCTTGTGCCACCTTGTGACTTTCACTTAGATTTACACTACATTCCAGAAATTATTCCTGCCATCTTTATGAAGAAATCTGTTTTGTTTTGTTTTTTTAATTTCTGAAACTCTTTCTCTTCAGTAGTTTGGGTCCAGATTAAGTCACGCTTTAGTTTCATTGATTTCAAGGGATGATCATAATTAACTTACCCCTGCTGATTTCAATGTAACATAATCTGGATCAATTCTAATCTTATCTAGAGTTTAAAGGAACAAATTTTGCTCTCCTATATCTTGGAATTAAATGAGAGCAAAGTACAATGATCAATGGAGAAATGACTTGGATATATTTTATACACTTTGTTAATATATGTCTAATTTCTTCAAACTGTAGCAAGAGACATCTTCTGTCCAGGCTTTATGCATCCTTAAGCAATTGCTACAGTGTTACACCCCAGAGCAACCCTAAAAGAGGGCCCCTAAATTGGCATGACTTCCCCCATATTGGATATTGGTTAGCAAAGGTCAGTCACAGTTAAAAACAACCTTGGCGTTGAACGGGAAATCCTTTACAACTATACCGTCTCCCTCTGCTGTATGGGAACGTAGACAATGTCATCTAGGCTAAAAGACTGATCTATTGTTCCGAGTCACGTATCTCTAGGCAGACAATAGACTCGCTCCTGGACACTGTCACACCCCAAGCTATGTTGATGAACTGTGCGTAGCCAAACAAACAACACCTATCAATTCGGAATTTTAAACCTATCAATTCCCTGGACTTTCCCAGGAGAAACAATACCGAGGAGGGGTCGTGATATTTGCCTAACATTATATTCCGCAATCATCGCCCATTAACGCCACTTTGCTAGCCGATACCTGGCCTGAGGACAGAAATTGGCTATAAAAATCCTCACTTTTTGAGCCTCTTCGGAGAGCCTCCCGGACCGGACAAGGGCCCATTTCGCTGCTATCGAGGTGTCCCACTCAAGCCTCTCAGACCCTGCTGAGAGCTAAACACAACTTGCATCTTTGACCTTTCGCGAAACCCCACTGCAGCCAGCCTTCCAGCCCTGGGATCCAGCCTCCCCTTGGTCCTTTTCACCAAGCCTTTGCTGATCTTCTCCCTCTCGAGGACACCTAGACTAATGTTACCACAGTTCTGACTTGCCCGGTGATAGCACTAGATATCGCCTTGATATCAAACTTATTTGGCCTTCATTTGTTTGTTTGCCAGGGCCTCCGGACAAGCATGTCAACAAGTGCGGCCAGTAATTGTTGGACATTCCGATCCCCACTTAGGCAGGCAGATTAATGCCACTCCGTTACTTCAGGGACCATTTCTTGCAGACACACCTTGCTTAAGCGCGACTTTACACAAAGACACACAGCCCTGAGCTGGCACCCTCTCAATACTGAGCCATTTACATACTGGCTACACTATTGTCATCCAGCACTAAGCTAATCATGTAAAACTTGGCCTTTTCCAACGCTTTTGTCCCACTCCAAATTTCCTTTGTTCTCACCGAGCATGGCATGGCCTGTAGGCACAATCCACCCTATAAAAAGTCCCCGATTCCGAGTCCTCCTCAGAACACTCCAGACTGCTATCCCACCTTGCTGTCGGTTTGTCCAGCGAGTTGCCCCCTCAGCAAACCGCGCTGAGCTTTCTTCCCTGCAATCCTCTGCTTTTCTCCAGGACTACGAGATAAGGTGTCGCATTGCCCATTTCCCCTGAAAACTCTCATTTCCAATTCCTAGTTAGCTGTGTGCATGTGGTGTCTTTTCTGTTGTTTGCCCTTTAATAAAGCTATTATTGTTACTATTTTAAAACCTATCTGACTGCTCTTCTGACCTGACGCTGTATACATAGGGTTACAAGATCCCTGCTAAGTTACCCTGCCTCTCGTTAGCTTAAGAGAGTGCTCGAGTTAATTTCCCGATCTTGTGTTTTTATTTGGTTATTTGGGCGTCCCTCCCAGGACCCCCACAATACAGGGTAACACTAAGGTCCGTATGCCCTCTCTCCTGACTGTCTCTTATTTTCCATTTCTGTAGCCCTTGTGTGATTGTAGGATTATTTGTTAACATGTGTGTGGTGACCTTTTCTGTTAGTTTTAATAAAGTTAATTTGGATTGTTTCTCTGACTCTTGCGTGGTTCTGAACCTGTAGACATAGGATTAAAAATCCCTTGCCCTGACCTCTCGCAGGCTTTGAGTTTCTCTGTTAATTCCCCTAATTGAAGCCTGTTTGGGTGTCCTTGAGATACCCCCAATTTTCAGGGTAACAACAGGTGCAGTTACAGCATGACATGGGGAGTTGAGTCTCATGAGAAGGGTAGGTTGAAGAGAGAAGAAAGAGAATAGCAGAAACAGATATTTTGGGAGGCAATTCTGGACTAGAAAATATGAAAATTTTCTGACAGAGCAGCTCTTCAGATCAACATATGTATTTATTATTCATGGAAATATAAGCCAGAGAGTCAATTGCACAGGTTTGAAAGTTTTGATTTTATATTTCAGAATTGAGGGCTGAGTTAGGCAACAAAAACTTTTATCAGGAAAAGTGCCTTCCAAGTTTATATTCTCACAATTGTTTTGCTTGAGGACATACATTTTACTCATTGCAAACATTCCACTCCTTTTCCTTAGAAAGAGGTAGATTGTTTCTTTCCTTTGTCACTTTACTGTGTAACTCTAGCCACAAATACAGTCAGCCTTCCATCTGGAAATTTTTATTCATGGATTCAACCAACCACAGCTTGAAAATATTAAAAATAATCCAACAAGCAAACTTTGATTTTGCCATTTTATAAAAGGGATGCCTTTTTCATACACCATTGTACATAATGGGACTTGAGTATCCACAAATTTTGGTACCCATGGGGAGTCTTGGAACCAAACTCTAGTGGATACCGAAGGCCCACTGAACATCAAGACATACATGACAATGGCCAGGAAAATCTGCTGTCAGAGAAGTAGTGTGAAATGTTTTTATCAAAAGCTAAGATTATGTAATTGTGCCCCTCATTTAATTTTTACTATACAGTGGGCCTTCAGTATCCACTGGGGTTTGGTTCCAGGATCTTCCATGGATACCAAAATCCGTGGATGTTCAAGTCCCATTATATACAATGTTGTAGTAAAATAATGTCCCTTACATAAAATGGTGAACTCAAAGGTTTGATTTTGGAATTTTTAAAAACATTTTTGAGCCATGGTTGGTTGAATCTGTGGACACAGAATCTGTAGATTTGGAGAGCTGACCGTAATTTTGCTGCATACAATGTTAAAGACAAAAATATCATGATGAAACCCCAGATTCTGAGGGATTATTGACATCACTAGACCTCAGCCACTACATGATCTACTGTTGCCTTGGTAGCTTGTGCTGCTGGGTCTTTGTGACATTGTAGATCCATGTCAGACAATGGTTGAAGAAGGCTTGTTCATTTGGATTACAGCCTTCAGAGGAAGTTCCGTAGCAACAGCAAGAGGCAACTGAGCCTGGCAAATGCAACTGCCTATAGGAATGATGAAAAATTAATTTGGAGAACAATGAGGAGAGAGAGAATCAAGGAAAATATCATCTAAAGTAAGTAGGACTGTGGTGTGTTTGTGTGTATAATATTTATTCCCAGCAAGGTTGATAACAATAAGAGTGATGGAGCTTCAGTGAGGCCAGGTAAAGATGTGCCTCAGATTAGGTGGCTCAGATGTTTTGAGACAGGGGTGTAATAGGCTCTTATTCTCTGCCCAATTCTATTTACCTATTTTTTCTTTCCATGTGTTTCCTCATTTTAAATTCCCTTTTCTCTTTCCATCTTTCAGAACTAGAGAGCACAGAACACAGAACTAGAGAACAGATTTAAGAGAGGTGAGAATAGACGTAATAGAGACAGGAGAGTCAGACAGAGAAGAGAAGTCACAATGGGTTTGGGGAGCTATAAATGATTTAGTAGTTGAAGGATTAGGGTAATATTTTCTTGTGTCTTAATAAACTTCCCACTGGTTTATTTTTATCGCTGTTTCTCTCTGTTCATATTAGGTTTGGTGGAGGGCCTAGTCACGCTTACTACATCAAACTGTTACCCTGATTTCTGGGGTCCCGAGAAATCCTTAGCACCTTAATCCTTGAGCACCTTAACGTGCTCAAAATAATGGGGAATGGGAATTAGCTAGAGCACAACCTAAGCAATGCAAGAGGCAGGGCAATGTAGCGAGATCTTGAGCCCAATGTTTACGGGGTCAGGCCGAGTCACAAACCAAGCAGAAGTAAATTACAATTGTTTTATTTATTGAAAGACAATCACAGCGCACATATGTATTCACTCACACAGACCTAAGAAGATAAAGGCAGGAGATTTGATAGAGGATTTTGAGCGGGATTTTTCAGGGGAAATACTACACCTGATCCTGTAGCCCGGGTAGTCAGAAGAAAGTCAGTTGGAGCGGAGAATCTCAGCAAGTGGAAACTGAGGGGAAGGCTCGGCGAACGGAGCGGCAGCAAGGCGGGATGGAAGCCAGTAGGGGAAAATGTGCCTGTAGGGTAGTCCGTTCCCGGGGAAAACAATAGGTTTCAGATTGGAGACAAAGCTTCCGAAAAGTCAGTACTTAGAATGATTGGGTTTTGACAGAGTTGTCAATAGTGCAGACAGTATGCACATGGGGAGTGCTTGATAGTTGGCTATTTGGAAGCGCTAATCTTGTCAAGCTGCCTGCTCGAGGCAGATAATCTTTTGTATGCTTCGTGCATACTTAATATAGTTTCAAATTGTACTTGCCTGGAGGTCTCCTGAAGCTGCATTCCAGCAAATTATTGGCCTGCCTGGATTTATCTTGTACTTGTCAGCTATTTCGGCCATGTCCATGTGCATGCTTGTCCGGGGGTCTCGCAAGCATATGGAGAGGAACGGTTTGGAATGGCCAATCTCTTGATATCAAATTATATTTAGTAAGCCCTGGGCTCGGACTATAAACTACAGTAACAAAAAACATCAAAGCAACACAGCCACTGGTCCACAATAAGAGGTCACCTTGAGTCCCAAGTACCCAGTCCAGGAAGGGATTAAGTGGGGAGAAGGGAAAGATAGGAACTCAGGGTTGGAACTGTGTGACCAGTATGGCGAGGGGATCCATCACACAGCTTAATAATATTTAGGATATTTTATTAACACAAACAAAACAGTACACACACACCTATGCACATTCACATTGGAGAGCAACATAGACTTCTTTTTTAGGCACTTTCTTATTCATTATAGGTAAGGAATCAAACATCATACATCATATTCATCTTAGGAAATGTCACCAAGAGGCAACCATATAGACTAATATTTGTAAGGAATTAAATACAGCACTATAATACCATCATCTATTGATGTTCTATATATTTGCCAGGCAGAAACATCATTGGCAGCATAAAGACTATAAGAGACAGCTAGGTGTGACCGCGTTGGATGCTATGGTAATGCAATGTACAGTAATTACTTGAACAGCTCTGAGTTGAAGTAATTAGGCTTAGAGGTTTCAAAAGCTTTCTTCAGAAACATTGAAGAAACAACAGCACACCTTGGCATTGCCAAGACTGAAGAAACATTGGATTTGCAGTAATGCAACATTTCAAATTAGCACATGCTAACATCCCATTTGATGGCTAACCATAACAACTCCTTTCCCAACTCCTTTCCTATTCTGTCCTCCTCTCATTTTCTCATTCAGCTTGCCAACAGTTTGACCTTGCAGCTGAATCTGTCTCCCTGCATCTTTCCTCTTATCACAATTCATTCCAACGACATCTCAGCTCACCACTCACCAGCCAATCTCATCAACCCCTCATAGCACAGTAAAGCCCGCAAAGCATCAAAACAAAGCAGCTACCTAAAAACATGGCAGGGAAAGCAAAGCCAACCTGACATGTAAACAATCTAACTTTAAAACAACTTAAAAGCATTTAAAACATAACAATGAAAATAAAAGTTCAGTGCCTCCCTTCATTAAAAAACCACCTGCAGCAATCAATTACTAGTCAAAAGCTTGTCTAATTTTTTTTTTTAAGTATTTGCCTGCTGATGTAAAGAGAGCAGACAATGACCCTTTTGTTACTATGGTTCAGACATACCCGGTGATAGCACTAGATATCTCTTGATATCAAACTTATTTGGCCTTCACTTGACCTTTCTCTGCCACCTTGCTCCACGTGTTTGCGAGGCCACCGGACAAGCATGTAAACAGGCGCGGCCGGTTAATGGTTGGACATTCCAAATCCCCACTTAGGCAGGCAGATTAATGCCACTCCATTGCTTCAGGGACCTCTTTGCAGACACACCTTATTTAAGCGCGACTTTACACAAAGATGCTCGGCCCCGAGCCGGCACTCTCTCAATGCTAAGCCATTTGCATTCTGGCTACACTGTTGTTAAACCTGCGCTAAGCCCATCATGTAAAACTTGACCTTTGCCAAAGCTTTGTCCCGCTCCAAACTCGCATTGTTCTCACCGAGTTTGGCATGGCCTGTAGGCACAATCCACCCTATAAAAACTCCCCGATTCCGAGCACACCTTGGAATGCTCGCCCATCGGACTGCCCGGGATCGCTCTGGACTTTCATACCGCCTTGCTGTCGTTCAGTCTGACGAGCTCCCCTCAGTGAACTGCACTGAGCTTTCTTCCTCGCAATCCTCCGCTTCTCTCCAGGACTACGAGATAAGGTGTCGTATCACCCATCCCCCCGAAAAAACTCCCATTTCTAATTTCTTAGTTAGCTGTGTGCTTGTGGTGTCTTTTCTGTCATTTGTCCTTTAATAAAGCTATCATTTTTACCATTTTAAACTGTCTGACTACTCTTCTGACCTGACGCTGTATACATAGGGTTGCAAGATCCCTGCTAAGTTACCCTGCCTCTCGTTAACTTAAGAGAGTGCTCGAGTTAATTTCCCCATCTTGTGTTTTTATTTGGTTATTTGGGTGTCCCTCCTGGGACCCCCAGAATACAGGGTAACACCTTCCACACCCTACCTTCTTCTGACATTCTCCTGTGGGGATCCCAGCAGTGGCTCTGCTGGGAGGGGAGTGTGACAGGAGCACTCCCCTCTGCACTCGCTGCCTCTGTGATGAAGGAAGTGTGATGGCCCCCCCTCTTCCTTCTGCAACACAGCCAGGTACTTTCCCAGGCTGCGCTGGGGCACTTCCAGACCCTCTGCAGTCCAGTTAAGTATGGGATGGCAGCACGATCGCAGAACATTGATGAGAAAAACCCATCAATGATTTACTCAATGATTGTGCTGCCTGGGTACGGGAGAAGGATGGGACTGCAACAACATTAATCAGAACTGTCATCGCGGTCCTGTCCTTCTCCTGTCCATATGGCAGGTTAGGAGAGTGGTGCAGAAAGGGCCAAGGAGACAGTCTAGCCTTCCATGGGAGGGAGTTCCACAGCCTGGGAGCAGCCACGAAGAATGCTCTCCCATGTGCCCTCATCAATCATGCCTGTGACAGTGGTGGGACTGAAAGAAGTAGTGCATGGCAAATTAAAAGAAATGAAAAATACCAATTGGCCCAATAAGGGCACATTTTCCATTCTTTCTTGAACCTATGATAAATTGAAAGCCTGTTGGGAGAAAGGGGGTGGGAGAGGCCCTAGAACTTATAGCTTTCACTAGGAAGTTGGATTTAGGCACAGCAGATCCATACATGCTCTGAGTTTTAAACACTTAACCTGCCCTTTTTTCTTTTGCACTTTCTAGAAAACCCACTTCCCATTGACATCTGTGTGGTCTCCTTTTAGCTGCCTGTCAGCTTTTATAGCAATGCCATGAATTTCATAGGGTTTTCTTAGATAAATATTCAGAGGTGATTTGCCATTTCCTTCCGCTGAAATATAGCATTCAGTACTTGATATTTCTTGACGGCCCCCTATCCAAGTGTTAACCAAGTCTGACTGTGCTTAGCTTCCAAGACCCACTGACTTAGTTATAAAACAATCCCATTCAGAGGTTCAGTCAGTCTGGAACCTGTGCCCTTTTGTACTGTTCAGTATGGTGGTGGATGGTTTGGGAGACAGGGAAAAAATATGTTTCCCACCAGTGGTGGGAAAAAAAATGCTTAAAGATTCCTGTTTTTTCATGCTGGAGTGCTGGAAGGAGCACTCCTGCTAAGAATCAAAGATAAACTGCAGCAGTTGCTACTTGTCTTCTACCAGTGTAAATGGGTTTAGAACAAAAGCTTCCTGTTCTCAATCACTAGCCCAACTACCTATTTAAAATGTTTTAAACAGGACATTAATAGTAAAGAGTCACTGATTCAAAACTTTCTGATTAGCCCCCACAGATATGGATCTTACTAAACTCCAGAGTTGAGTGGGTAGAAAGGTTGAGTTAATGTTTTCTTGGAAATGCTAATTGGAATGCACAATTGACATCCTTACCAGCTTTGAGACTTTGGTACACCTGCGGAATAGAACAGTAGGCAAAAACTAGAACAGAAATAATGTCACAATATCAGGCATTGATCTAATCTGACTCTTGGAAACTCTGCAGGCTTTATGGTGAAGGATAATCCCCACCCCATCACTAATTGAAAATCTATACTTTGTGAACAGAAAGAAGAATATTGGGTGCATTTATTCAGGGATAATGAGAAGCAAGTTTGAGAGCAGAATAATAGGTAGTAAAAAAAAAATTCATGAAATCACATAAATCTTTTACTAGTAGCAAGTACATTCAAGCATATATGTCCATGCTATTTCTTAAGTATTCATAAAATCCCTGAAATTATTCCCTGAGTCAAGAGCTCAGCCTAAACTGGTATGTACCATATAGGTAATCTGTGGCCATTTCCACACTACATGTTATAGTGCTATTATTCCACTTTCAACAGCCTGTGGAATTCTGGGGTTTGTAGTTTCCTGAAGCCAAAGATCATTCTGGCTGAGAATTTTAAAGGGCCATCCCTAAACTGCAAGTCCCAGGATTCCATAGGATGTTGAAAGTAGAATAATAGCACTATAACAGTGTAGTGTAGAAATGGCCTATATTTATAACAGGTGAAGCTTGTCACTGACTGTTTGTGCACTACACTGTTATAGTGGTATTATTCCACTGTCAACATTCTGTGGAATTCTGGGTTTTGTAGTTTACTGAGGCCAAAGAGCCCTCTGGCTGAGAATTCTAAATGTCCCTCCCTAAACTCCAAACCCTAGGATTCCATAAGATGTCGAAAGTGGAATAATAGTACGATAAATGTGTAGTTCAGAAATGGCCACTATTTCCATTCTAAGTGTTAAATCTCTGCTTGCTGTACAGCTGTGTTATGAGCCAATAGATTGTGGCAACCGTAACAGAGCAGTCAGATTTACTCTGGCATAAGGCCTACTGTGTTTGGCAAGACTTAAAAAACTCCCAGGTAATTGTGCATAAATACCACAGCTTGGTATTTAAAACCTGATATTTTAATGTAGCTGAAATCCATGACAATTTAAACAATTTAAGCAATCTAGCACCCTCCCCCTGCATTGGACTACAATTTTCATCAGTAGCTTGGAGGGGATAAGAACCGTAGTACAACTCATGAGGAGATTAGCAGGTTGAATGATGGTTGTATTTAAGTATGAGCTAATTTTACAGCAGTTTTTCTGATTGCTCTAGTGTGTAGCATACAGTTCACTATTCTTGAAATGCTTACTGTTTGGATAACAGAAGCTTTATTGAAAGTTATAATCAATGCTCAATGTGATTCTTAAATCTAAAAATAGGTCAATATGTAATTAGAGCACAGTAAATTGTATTAGAATAGACAATGTCTCAAATTTTGGCTTCCAACCATTGGTGACTTACTGTTCAGATAGTAAAACAGAGGATTCTCCACCCACTCCATGACTCACACAGCCATTCCATGTATTTCCACCATACAGTGGGTCCTTGGCATTCCAAGTTTGGTTCCAGGAGCTCCCTGGATACCAACATTTATGGATGTTCAAGTTCCATTAGGTACAATGGTGTAGTAAAATGGCATCCCTTCGATAAAATAGCAAAATCAAAGTTGGTGTGTGTGTGGAATTTTTTTGGGGGGGAGGTGGAGTATTTTCCAGCCATGGCTGGTTGAATCCATGGATACAGAATCTGTGGATATAGACAGCCGACTGTACTATCATATTTCCAAACACAAGGTGCCTTCTAGCTCAAACCAAAGATAATCTACTCTGCTATTCTGTTTCTCACTGCATTTGATTTCTGGGAAGCCCATGACAAGCCATGAAGGCCAAGTCCTATCTTGCTATGTGCTCTTTTTCCACAGTTTCAGCAATTCGTTTACAGGAGAAGAAGTGGAGCCCTAGAGTGAAATGTAGCAGTCTATGAGCATTCTAACCCTATCATTTCTCCTACTCCCACTTCCCTTTGCCTTCCTCAACACTCTGCATCCACTAAGCACAGCTATTTGGAATCTCCTCCTCCATTTTCCTTTGGGGTGGGGTGGACACACATGTGGTCCAATTGCATCTATACTGACATCTTTGACTTTTCCACTGGTGTAGTTCTCTCTTCTGCCCCTGGAGATACTGAAAAATAACTTCTGAGCATAAACCAGGAAATGCCATAGCCAGAAAATGAAATAATTCATTCTGTAGATTTTAGGTCTAGCTGTCTCTTTCTTCATCATCTTTTTCCAGCCACTTTATTCCATTCTCCCTTTCACCTGGTTATCACTCTTTTTGCCTCCCCCACCAGGATTTATGCAGGTCTTTTCTGTTTTTCTCCCTAAATTTTGTGTGGATCTGCCAACCTTGGGAATATTCCAAGTCTGCTGATAGCTCCATCTTGTATGGCTGGTATTGTTTTGGCTACAGTTCTATGAGACTGGGAATACTGACTCATGGAAACTGAAAGAATTAGAATAGTGGGATTAAACCTGAAAATTCCATATAGCTGCTTATTATAGCAATAGCATTTATTTCTATACCGCTTATCAACTGAGTGTTATCTAAGCGGTTTACAATGTATTTTAGCTAATTGCCCCCAACAAGCTGGGTACTCATTTTACCAACCTGCAGAAGGATGGAAGGCTGAGTCAACCTTGGAGCCGGGCAGGATCGAACTCACAACCTTGTGGTTGCAGTACTAGCATTTAACCACTGCGCCACCAGGGCTCCTATTATTTATTTATTTCATGTATTAATTAAATATTTAAATTTCTCCATATATCCAAAGAGATCAGCATATAATCAATACTACAATTTAGGACAATTAAAGCTATTGCTAGACCTTTCCTCTGTTAATGTGTCTAATCCCATTTAAAGCCATCACTTTAAAGGTCTAGCAGAGCCAATTCTGTAAGTCAAATTATACATTGCATGAGAAACAGCAGCTGAAAGATGGCAAAAATTCAAACTCATCTGAAAATAAAAGTAGCACACTGTAGTCTTGAAGCATGCAGAAGGAGTTTCAAATCACTTCTCAGCTACAAAGGTCAGAGGTGACATGCATGAGGAAACAGCTTTCCTATCTTTCAGTCCAATGTAATTCATGGTTGTATGGATAAAATGTTTTCTTCTGAATTGCTTGTAGATAGGATGGAATACACATGGATTAAATGCACATGTGGGATTCTAACTGAGGGATTTTCAAAATAAGAGTCCCAGTGCTTCATATATATTTGGCTCTTCTTCAGTAAAATTACAAGTTCTCCATGAAGGATCAGTACTTCTGTCTACTCTTCCTAATCACCAAAGTCTCACTTGGTCATTGGAATCCTTGGGCCAGCAACTCCAGAGACTCAAGAGGTGGTTTTTTACCTGGAAAAAGAAAGTGAGTGTATGTTGCATTGCCTGACAGGTAAGTACCAACTATGGCCATTTCCACACAAGACTGTTATAGCGCTTTGATTCCACTTTCAGGATTCCTTAGGATGTTGAAAGTGGAATCAAAGTGCTAAAACAGTCTCGTGTGGAAATGGCCTATATTTGTGGTAACAAAAGATTCCTAGACTTAGAGAGCTGGGTATGTTTAGTCTGCAGAAGAGAAGGTTAAGAGGGGACATGATAGCCATGTTTAAATATTTGAAGGGATGCCACGTAGAG
Organism: Ctenosaura bakeri; assembly: GCA_948474755.1. Taxonomy (NCBI): domain Eukaryota; kingdom Metazoa; phylum Chordata; class Lepidosauria; order Squamata; family Iguanidae; genus Ctenosaura; species Ctenosaura bakeri. The sequence goes on along the minus strand of CAOLHI010003253.1, from coordinate 135,355 downwards.
GAAGGAGAAGGGTTGTTTTCTGCTGCTCCAGAGACCAGGACAAGGAGCAATGGATTCAAGCTGCAGGAAAGGAGATTCCACCTGAACCTCAGGAAGAACTTCCTGACAGTCAGGGCTGTCCGGCAGTGGAATATGCTGCCTCGGAGTGTAGTGGAGTCTCCTTCCTAGGAGGGTTTTAAGCAGAGGCTGGATGGCCATCTGTCAGGAGTGCTTTGAGGGTGTTCCTGCATGGCAGGGGTTGGACTGGATGGCCCCTGTGGTCTCTTCCAACTCTACATTTCTATGATTCTATGATTCTATGCAGAGCCCATAACAAGATCATCAACAATACTGGGGGATTTTTTTTTTATGAGACTTGAATTAATCTCCATATGCTCATATCCTTGTAAACAGCAAGATAACCCAAAAGCAGAATAAGTCCCAAAAAGAAACACCAAGAAGTTGTCAGTGTGCTTTGATGGTACTCTCTTGTTACAGTTAACAATATTCTCTAGTGCTGCTCTATCTTTGTTTTGAGCTCAGTGTTTGCTATTGTGCATTTGAACTTAAAACATAAAAAATAAAGATTCTGCATATTTCTTCTGTAGAAAAACTGTGCTGATTTTTTTTTTTGTCCCCACAGCAGAAAATTAGCATCATTGGAGACCAGTTTCCTTCACATTCTTTGTCCCCCACAGTGGACACAAGATGCTCATATTTTGTTTCTTCATTGTATTTACTTCATCCAAAGAGCTCAGGGTGGCACATACAGTTTCCACCCTACTGTTGTCCTCACAAGCTTGTGAGGTTGTTTAGGCTGAGAGATAAAGACGGGCTTAAGGTCACCCATTTGAGCCTCATGGTTTTGTAAATATTTCCACCTAGGCTAAGGCTTTCTCTATTGATGGAAGAGAAATAAGTGGCAGAGGCTGCAATATTAGGGCTCATTAGCCAGTGAGCTAGGACTATAGGAGGGCAAGTACATTTTTGCCTTGCTCTTTTGTGGAAATGTAGCTACAGACAGAAAGCACCGCTGGCAAAAGGCTGGCACATCACCTGTCTCACTTCTGCACTTGTTTTGTATGTGAAAAAAGACATTTTTAAAAAAATCTGAATTCTCCCATCTGCATTCTGAAAAGGCACCATCCATTCCATCAACCTCGATCTTCTGCACGTCTATGTCTGTATCTCACTTTTTCCCCATCAATGATAGATTGAACAGTTCTCTTCCTTCCCCTGTTATTGTTACAGCCATCCTGAAAGACAGATCAGGCACACAGGCACATAGAATCATAGAAATGTAGAGTTGGAAGAGAACCCAGGGGCCATCCAGTCCAACCCCCTGCCATGCAGGAACACCCTCAAAGCACTCCCGACAGATGGCCATCTAGCCTCTGCTTAAAAACCTCCACTCTGAGGCAGCAAATTCCACTGCTGGACAGCCCTGACTGTCAGGAAGTTCTTCCTGAGGTTCAGGTGGAATCTCCTTTCCTGCAGCTTGAATCCATTGCTCCTTGTCCTGGTCTCTGGAGCAGCAGAAAACAAGCCCTCTCCTTCCTCTACGTGGCATCCCTTCAAATATTTACACATATGGAGGGAGACGGAAGGAGACTGGCCAAAGATCACCCAGGCTGTTTCATGCTTCAGTGAATAGGAGACCCTCCTTCTCCCAAGACATCCAACAATCTAGCTCCAGGGCAGAAAATTAGCATTATTGAAGACTCCAGTTTCGGTTTGGACTCATGAAGACCACATCAGTGAGATGCCTCCAAGACACTCAGCTAAAATCCTGCAGGCTCAGGACCCGGACTTCCTTAACTGTGCCTATCAACCCATAATGCGGTCTTCCTCTTTTCCTACCACCTCCCCCTTTACCAAGCACCATCCTCTTTTCTAATGAGCCTGTTGATCACATGGTAGAGACTCATAAGCCTTCCACACTAGACTGTTATAGTGCTATTATTCCACTTTCAACATCCTAAGGAATCCTGGGGTTTGCAGTTTAGGGAGGGGCAATAATAGTACTATAACAGTCTAGTGCAGAAATGGCCAGAGTCAGCATGGTGTAGTAGGCCACTTCCGCACTACGCTCTTATAGCGCGATTATTCCACTTTCAACGTCCTATGGAATCCTGGGGTTTGCAGTTTAGGGAGGGGCCTAGCAGGCCCTCCCTAAGCTGCAAACCCCAGGATTCCAGAGGATGTTGAAAGTGGAATAATAGCGCTATAACAGTCTAGCGCAGAAATGGGCTTATTCAATACATCCAACAGCAGAGGATGCTTCCCCCCCCTCCGCGGGGGCTCTGGAGCGCAGCACCTGTGACCTCACAGCTCCTCCACGCCCCCTGCATTGGCTCCTCTTTACCATATTCCTTTGCCTATCTTTACCCACTTTGTCACTCCATCATACTGGCCAATCACCGCGCCTCGCTCCGCCTTACCTCCGAGCTACAGCCAATGAGGACGGACCATATGTCATCCGTTTGGCAGATGACATTGAAAGCAGGCGGAGCGGGGCGGCTGAGGGGGCGTGGCCTAACCCCTGCTTTTCTCCTAAATCGATACTGATTACGGGATGAGAGCCGGAGAGCCGGAGAGGGAGGGGGGCGGGCGTGTTGCTATTGGCTGCGAGAGGGATGCCGGCTGAGCTCTCATTGGCTCAGGGCATGAGCAGCTCGACCTGGCGAGAGGGGCAGAAACCGGGCCGGGAAGGCGCGAGAAGAGAAGGGGCGCATCGCGCGGGTTGAGAGCCGAGGGAAGCGCGGAGCTGGGGGAGAAAAAGCCCCCGACGGAGCCCAGGTCCTGGTGAGATAAGCCGGCCAGGAGGCGGGGCGGGCGGGAGGCAGGGGGTGGTGTTGGCGGTGGCGGGAGAGGGATGCTCGAGGTGCCGCTCGCCCCGGGAGGGTGTTCACTAGCCCCCGCGCCCCTCCCGTTGCCGCTATGCAAACCTCGGCCCCGGCCACCCGCATCTCCCTTTTGGCCAGTGCCGAGGCTGCGCTCTCATCCCTCGAATCCGAGTTGGAACGTCACGTGTGAAAACGGGACTCTGAAGATCCCGTGAAAGTACGGCCGCGGGAGAGGGACCTCCCTTCTCTCACGGCTCCGTTAAGGTCGAACGAGGTGGACTCCTTGAACTCTCCATGTCATGAAGCCAAGGGCAGGAGTGGAGGGTGACACGTTATCTATTTGCCATTTCCGCACGGGCCTGTTATAGCGCGATGATTCCACTTTCAACGTCCTCTGGAATCCTGGGGTTTGCAGTTTCGGAGGGGCCGGCCGGCCCCTCCCGAAACTGCAAACCCCAGGATTCCAGAGGACGTTGAAAGTGGAATCATCGCGCTATAACAGGCTCGTGCGGAAATGTCCCTCGACTGCCATTTATGCCCCCCCGGCCTGCCAGCCTTGAGGAGAGTGGGCCGAGGAGGAGATACTGTGGCCCAAAACACCGGGAGGACGCCAGCAATGCTGTGCTTCTCATTAGCCTTAGATCTCTCGCTTCCTTCCTTCCTGCTCTCCGTCCGCACTAGACTGTTATAGCGCTATTATTCCACTTTCAACATCCTATGGATCCTGGGGTTTGCAGTTTAGCCTAAACTGCAAACCCCAGGATTCCATAGGATGTTGAAAGTGGGATCATAGCGCTATAACAGTCCAGTGTGGAACGACCCTAAAGTCCTGATGTGGCATCTGTAGTGGTTTAATTGCTACCCGGTTGCCAAGCTCTCTCCCCTCCTTTCTCGGATGAGTGCTGGTATCCTATTATTTATGGGTGAGGCACTTGTGCATGGGAACAAAACATCAACTGGAGCAAGAGCCATGTAAACAGCTGCACAAAACTAGGTCATGAATGCTTTTAAATAATAAGGTTGCAGATTGCAGAGAGTCCTGATGCCTGGAGGGGACCCTTCGGAGAGGGAAAAGTGGGTTTGCTGCTTTTCTCGTGCATTTCCCTCCCTTGGCTGCTTCCCCTTGGTAAGGCCTTCCCTTGAGTGTTTGGAGAAAAGACACTAATATTCTCAGTTTTGCTTATTTGTCCCCTGCTTCTTCCCTGCCAGTTACACCAAAAACCTAAGTCATGACAAGTGTGGGACCAGCCTCATCAAGGCCATTTCCGCACTAGCCTGTTATAGCGCGATGATTCCATTTTCAACATCCTCTGGAATCCTGGGGTTTGCAGTTTCGGGAGGGGCCAGATGACCCCTCCCAAAACTGCAAACCCCAGGATTCCAGAGGATGTTGAAAATGGAATCATCGCGCTATAACAGTCTAGTGCGGAAATGGCCCAAGAGGACAGTGCCCAGATAAGATGCATGTTGTAAAATGTGTGTTGTTCATGGAAAATAAGGTGAACAGTGCTTACTAGTCATGATTATTGCTTTATTTTACCTCCAGTATTGCAGATACTATACCTCTAAATGCTGCTTGCTGCGGAAAAGAACAGAGAGTGCTGTTGTGTAATGACAAATGAGGAGGGTGCTAAATCTTCACCGGGTTTTTGTCTGAACTTTAAAGGAGCTACCCATATTTGTCGGTGTATGAGACGCACCCCATTTATACATCAGCAAATGCTATTTGCTGGTGTATAAGACATACTGGCATATAAGATGCACCCATTTTCAAACAGTATATTTTGGGGGGGGGGAATGCCAGCAAATAGGGTATCTTAAATGCTGAACCCTATCCTCAAAATAGGATTAGTGCCTTGGACAGCTCCCTCAGAGTTCAGACTTTGGCCCTTTCCGCACGGGGAAATAACACGTGGTAGCGCAACCTCCGTGGGAGGTCGTCTACACGGTAAAGTGGATTGGAGTGGATTACTTTAGAGTAATTCCACACCCTAATCCGTGCTAGGGCGCCCGGAAGTGACGGCACCGCGTGCTTTTTAAAAACCACTTTTTATGTGGTTTTTAAAAGGCACGGGGCGTGCAGCCCTGTGCAGCCACGTCACCGCGCCCGGTGTGGATTTGCAGGCATGCGCAAGGCCCAAGGGTGGGATTTCCGGCTGGCAAGGTTCTCCGGTTGGTGGAGAGCCTCCGCCAGTCATCAGCCGCCATTTTGGGTGCTGCCAGACGCCGCGGGATGCTGACGAGTGTGGAGCAGCGAAATGCGTTGCTCCACGCGGTGACGGACTGAGGTAAGCTCCGTTTCAGCGTGGCTTACTCCGTTTCTCTGCCCGCATGTGGAAAGGGCCTTTGATTCATCCTGCCACTGATGTGGAAGCTGTCACTGCAAGCTTCCTATAGGATTCTGAATGGCCTCATGAAAACACAGTGCTGAATCTATAGGCCTTTGGACTGACCCAGCATGACTTTTCTTATGTTCTCAGCTTCCTGTTTAGTGAGCAGCAGCTGAGCTAATGCTGCAGTTCTAAAGAACCCTTTCTGGTGTGTAGTGGAATTTGGTGTAACTTACTTCTGAGCCAACATATTTAGCTGGCATCTTTAGCATTGTGCTAAGAGTAGCAAAAATCAGCTGGTGCGTCTCTAGAGACAGTTTGAAACAGTCTACATTCACATAAGTAGAGCTGAATTGTTTATTTGATTCTTTAAAAAGTGTCATTGCCTTTCTTGACAGGGAATAATACATAATTCATGGTATTAAAGGTTCTTACAAGATAAAATTCAGAGAAATATCATCGAACAAGTAAAGTTGAGTAGAAAAACAGGAACTAATGAATTAAGTAGATAATACTAACAATTTATTGTGATGCATTGATAACTGTTCAATGGAATGATAAAAACTGTAATCCAGAGAGGAAGGAAGACAGTTGTAATATGACAATTAAGAATACAATGATAATTGTTTGTTTTATATGTTGGAACTGCAATAAAATCATTTTTTTAAAAGTGTCATTGGCTTAAGCAGTGTCCCACTTAATTGGGATGCAGATTTTAAAATATATTATTTTAATGCAAGTCTTTGTAAAAACTGCAGATTACAAACCTCTTCTCAAAAGATTCTTTTGCTTCTTATCTCTCGTTTGCTTTGGAATGTTTGTTTCTGTTGTATGCAAATATATGCAGATTTCATATATTTACTCATGCTGCAATCTTGGTCACGTTATATTAGCAATAAGCCTTATTCAGTGTGATGGATTTTATTTTCAAGTAATCATGCATGCACTGACATGTCTTGGTTTCTATAATCAAGTGACAGCCAGCGTTATCAATAAGCAGCCTAAAAACAGAACAGCTCCTTTTTGAGTCTGCAGTTTGTATGTCTACTGTTTTGCTCTTCACTGCAAGTTACATTTCCCTCCTGAGAAGGAACTGTAAAAGCAGCTTCATAAATAATTAATCTACTGGATCTATTTACAACGCCATGGGGCTGGAAAGGAAGGACCTTTGCACATAGTGATTTCCTATGCAGGAATTAATTCCATCTGGGAAAATCACATGCACACAGTCATGTGCAATGAGCATACATCTGGTAAAACAAAAGGGTGGGTACTTATCAGTGTGTATGTGATGTACCTATGGTTGTCTTATACAGAAGTGGTCTGTTATTGAGTCTAGCATTTGAAATTTAGATCTGTCATCTCTTCTTGTTTTCTTGTGTTCTTTCATAATCTCCTCTGATTTAGCTCATCTGATCTGATGTCATTGATGGCCTGTTCTCATGAATGATATCCTGGCTGGCATTTGCTTAGTTGCTCTGGTGTCCAGCAGGATATCAGCTGAGGTTATGCTGTTGTTCAGGAGTGGGCTATTGTGTGTTGGTTTGAGTGTTGGACTAAAAGCCTGGGATACTGGGATTCAGATCCCCACTTGGCCATGGAAACTCACTGGGTGACCTTGAGCAAGTCTCATTCTCTCAAACTTCTCAAAGTCTCCTTCCTTGGAGGTTTCTAAGCTGAGGCTTGATGGCCATCTGTCGGGAGTGCTTTGAGGGTGTTCCTGCATGGCAAGGGGTTGGACTGGATGACCCCTGTGGTCTCTTCCAACTCTACATTTCTATGATTCTATGATTCTATGATTCAGATGAAGACAACACCAACCTTCCTCTGAATAAATCTTGCCAAGAGAACCCTGTGATAGATCTCCATAAGTTGGAGTCTATATAAATGGTAACTTCTCGTCTAAATTTTGGCACGGATGTGGAGCTAAGAGTGTTTATATACATATGTGGTGGGAGTGTCCATTTATTCAGGAATTTTGGAAAGAGGTTAAAAAACAAATAAATATAATAATAGGGAGAGAGGTTCAGTTAAGTAAAGAAAATTATTTAACTCTCAATATAGGGATAATAGGTTTAAACAGGCATGAAAATTTTGTAATAAAACAAATTTTTAAAAGCTCTTCATGCAGTGATTGCTCTTGGATGGAAAAAGAAATCAAATTGGCATAAGTTTTATTTGTTAAAATATACAAAAGAAGCTATATTATTTGATTTCCTTAGAGAAAGAAGGTTAAAGTATAGTATACAACATAGTAAAGAATCATGGATTAATAATTGGAAAATGGTGATTGAGAGTATGAAGATATGATAAATTTGATTCAGGTTATATCCCTTATCTCTAAAAATACTTTTTGATATAAATGAGGTTCTGATCCTTTGTTAGCCATTGCAGGGGTGGGTGGACAGAGGGAAAAAGTGATTGCTAATTTTTTTTCCTCACTTGTAATAATATTTTAATATAGCATATATCAATGTACATTAAATATATGATTCATAATAAAGCTATGGGGAAAGATCTACATAAATTAGAGTTGACTTGAAGGGACATAGCTACAACAATAGATGGAAATCTTTAGCGCTTAAATCTTAATGTCTATGTGTAACATATGTGAAGATCGGGCAGTTTTTTTTAGGCTAATACATTACAGCCTTAAATGAGTCCTGTGTTAATACAGATGGTTGAACATGTGGAGCATCTCTTCACAGTCCTTTTACCTGTGGATGTTATAATTATAGGACACTGCAATAAGAAACTATTTTGGTATTTGGGCCCCTTTCAAAGAGTCATATCTGGGTACTGAGATGTTTCTCTAAAAGAGTCATGTTGTTGAGCAGTGTGAATTGAGATCACTCAGGGTAAGAACAGTGAGCAGGAAACAGAAAAAGAAAGAAATTCCTCTCTTGTAATTTTTGTCTCCTGATTTTCTATAGAAAACGAAAAAGAATGGCAGACTTTCCTGATGTGACTTCTCTGGCTACAAAGTTAAAAAATACAGTTATCCAGTACTATCACATTGAAGAGAATGAGTGGAGAGTTGCTAAGAAAACAGTAAGTTACTATAGCATAACTTTGGAAGGTTTCTCTGCGTTGATAACAAACAGTGTGTTGGTTATTACTGTACTTATAGTATAGAAGTGATATATGATAGGATCAGAAAAATAGGACAACAGATGGGAGTAGTTTCTATTTTTTCTACAAAATGTGGAGCACTGAATCAGGAAAATAATGTTTGTGAATAAGTTTTGTGGAAGATACATTCTTATTTATGCCTGGTAAAGGTTCCTTTACTATGACTGAGAATGGAAATCAACAGCTCACATAAGAATAATATCCTTTTTCCTTGTAGTTAAAGATCTTCAAAACTAATCTCATTCTGCGTAGTTTTAGAAGATTAATTGGGTTTTGGCTCCTATCACATTAATATACATTTTTCTTTGCACATTTTCCTAGTACCTAAGTATTTATGTCAATTGTATTGTGGTGACACTTACAGAACTGTGATGCTTCCTCCCTTGTGAGCTGTGATGTTGAGATGATATAGCTACTGACATGCTCCATCCTCTGGCCTTGGTTGATGAGGAGTGCTTTGTCTTGTTTTCTTGATTTGTAATTGCTGATTTATTCAAAATTTTTCTGAACCACATTTTGAGGTAGCATACTCCCAAAGTCGTTCACAGAATGTAAAGCTGAAACAAGTACACATAAAATATAATAGTTTAAAATATTCAAACAATTAAAACAAAGCCGGAATAGTAAGAATCACTGGGTTAACATTTCAGTAACGGTGATCTGCATCACCCAGGGACCTTTTCACATTACACACTTGTAGCACTATGATTCCACTTAGTTCTGTCCAGGGAAATCCTTTGGGTTGTAGTTTGATGAGACTGTATTCCTTTCTGGCTGAAAACTCTAAATATCACTCCCTAAACTGCAAATCTGGGATTCTATAGAAGATTGCCATGGCAATTAAAGTAGAGCCATAGTGCCATAAATGTGTATTGTGTAAGGGCCTTTTGTCTTTAAGGCTTATTTCAAAACATTGACTGAGATCCCATTGAACACTGCAGAAAGGAAAGCTCCACTAGTGTAGTAATGCTGGATCTCCACAAATTGCCATTGGGAAAGATCGATTTCCACTTAGACAACAGTGTCTGGGATGTCTTGTGTGAGTGGCAAATAGGGCAAACCATTTGTGCTGTGGTTTGTTGTGAAAGCAGTTTGATCCAATGCTAAGGCATTCCATAAGGATGGGGTCACCACTGAAAAGGCTCTGTCTGTTGGTGGTACCTGCTTTATGGATCTTACAAGTAGGCATGGTAGATGGACTTCTGTGACTGAACATTGGTACCTGGAAGTTTTTTTTATGGATAGTGACAGTCCTTCAGATAACCTAGTCCCAAGCCATTTAGTGTTTTAGCAATAACAAGCCATATAGAGTTTTAGCAATAACAACCAGTACTTTAAATTTGTCCTGGAAGCTTACACTGGCCCTGATACAGAACTGATGAACTTCTGGTTGTCTGGTCTCTGTGAGCCATTGGCTTTCTGAATTCTTTATCAATTTGAGCCTCTGAGCTGTCTATAAGAACACATGTAAACCTGTATTTCATATGCTTGTGGTTCAGTTGATTAGTGAATGAGGAAAGATCAATAAAAGGATTTATTTTAAAATCTGTTGTGTGTTTCTTTTTTTAAAAAATGACAGTTAAATTAATGTGTGCATGCTCAATCAGTTTCTGAAAGAAGTGTATTATTTGAAAATTTCCTTCTGAGAGCTCTATTGTTTGAAATTTATTTTATGACATCTTCATTTATTTTCACTTTCAAAGGTGTGAATAATGATTGAGACATTTTAACAGTGTGTAAATACTATGATCCTTCATTTTCTTCTGCAGAAGGATACAACAGTTTGGCGTAAGCCATCAGAAGAATTCAGTGGATACCTGTAAGTTAACCTTTTATAACTATACTTTCTACAAGATAAGTGTGTCCGTTTGTGCGTTTGTTGTAAGGGGAAATCTTGCCAAATTGGAGCAGCAGTGGCTCTTTCTTCAACACATGATGGCCTTAGACACTATGATCCCCAGTGTCAGATGTTACTGGCCACCAGCTATCCACAGTTCAGTCTAACATTCTCTGCCTTTTTTTTTTTTCTCATAATGATTCAGTCTTAAATTTAGTTGCTTGCTCAACTAGAGTAAACTCAATGAATCAGTGGAACTTGCATAAGTATTGCCATGTTCCTATTGATTCATTGAGTCTCCTTTAATTGGGATTGATGGTTGGTTTCAGGTCTTGGTCCACAGTTGTTGGATTTCAGCTTCTAAAAGCCCCGGACATTTTAGCCAATGGCTAGGGATTCTGGGAGTTGTAGGTCACTGGTGTCTGGGGACCCAAGTTTGGAAATCATTGCTCTAAAGGCTGAGGAGACACACTTTGCACCACGGTACCACCAATATGGTGTCGGTAATGTATCTGGTACAATGTTATCATTATTGACATCACTTAGCACGGAGGACCTGCAATCATGTTTGTACTCTTGTGTGACTCCTATTCATTTTAACAGAGGTTGTACAGAGATGCTTGGTGGGTCGTATCTTTAGTGAACAGATCTTCCCAGCTGGTCTTGACTGTTGTGAGGGAATTTATTATTATTATTATTATTATTATTATTATTATTATTATTATTATTATTTTGGGAAGCAAAGGTCTTTCTGCTGTCATAAACCTTTTACAGCAAATGGCATTTTTCTGTTGCTTAAACAGCAATATTATGTTGCTGGGAGAATATTATAGATCTCATCTGATCCTAGCTACCATTTCTGCTTTGGAGAGGAGAATGAAATGGAGAAAAAACATTATGATTAACAGTAACAAAATGATGCCAGTTCATTATATTGCACAACATAGAAACAAATGCATCTTATTTTAGTAATGCTAGTGTCTGTATAAGAACAAATTGCATGGGAATACAAAATATAAGGAGAAATTTTACAATACACACCCACACCCACAACATATTTTGTTAAGGTAGACCTTTTAGCAGGAATCTTAAGAAAGTTAATAGTCTGGCATTATGTTATCTCTTCAGGTATCAGTAATCAAAATAATTTGGACTATACTTTTTAACTATTTTCTCTTGTTCTAATGTAATGACTTTTTTAAAAACCTCATCACTACTGGACATTACATTTTGTCAATTCAGTCTTTTGCAGAAGGAAGTTTTTGAGATTTTGAGTCCTTTGCATACAGTCTCCCCAAATCATCAAATATATTATACATTAGGTGGTATTCTGTTCAGTAATTACTATGGCATAAGCCCAACTTATGTCATTATAATTAGACTAATTCAGCTGTATAGTTGTTGCATTGCAAGAACTCAAAGCATTCTCCAAAACCTTCCTTTTATGCCATGCAGATCCATAAACAGGAATTTCTGATGCAGGGAGCTGCATGACTTAAAATGTAGGTTTTGGGAGATAGCATTGGGAGTTATAGCTACACCAACATAGCTATATCATGAGAGCTTTGGCCATTTCTGCCCTACACTATTATAGTGCTATTATTCCACTTTCAACCTTCTATGGAATCCTGGGGTTTGCAGTTTAGGGAGGAGCACTTAGAATTCTCAGCCAGAGAGCTCTTGGGCTTCAGTAAACTATAAACCTCAGAATTCCACAGGATGTTGAAAGTGGAATAATAGCACTATAACCTCGTAGTGTGGAAAAGGCCTTTGTCTCCTGATGTAAGTTTCCCAGTCCTTGTATTCTGCCAGCCTTTCCATCACAGTGTGGGACATTTTGTGGGATGCAGAAGTCTTACTAGCATCAGTGGGCTTCCATAAGGCAACCTGATGGCAAGTGGCACCTTCTTCATTTCATCTAATTCCTTAAGTGGGGTTGGGGAGGGATTCTTTAATTTGTGTGTCATTCTTGTCTTTCTCTGTGGCTGAGCAGACCCTGTGCTATCATTCTTTTGGTGGAATAGTTTTGGAGCCTTTAAAAATTAAAGTGATAGATAGAAGAAATTTCTGCGCTTTTGTTCAGAGCAAATAAGTGGAATGCCGGGTGACACCTTCCTGTCAGCGTTCATAGAGAGTCATCTTTTGCTTTGAAAGAAGGGGGTTGTTTTATCTGAGGAAAATTGAATCATATTTGACAAGGAGAGATTGTTGAATTGTCTAAGTAGTGATAATAACAAAAGTTGTTCTGACTTTTACATATTGAAACTACTTCAGATTAGTGGAATTTTCTTAAAAGCGATGGTGTGTTTTGTTTTTGTTTTTAATCAGCCTTGTGTTAAATCTGGTTCTATAGCTACAAAACACAAGGAATTGTCGAGGATGTCACCAACAGGATAGTGGATCACATCCGTCCTGGACCTTATCGGCTACATTGGGATAGCCTGATGACCACAATGGAAATTGTGGAGGAGTTTGAAGAGGTAATGCTTTGTCCATCCATCATGTCTTCACAGCTAGGAGTTCCATTGATATGCTTATCATGGCTCTGGTGTAGCACTTGCAATGTTTTAACTTTTATTGGATAGTAAAAAACTAGCCTGCATGCACATACATACAGATGCTTTGTTCATAAATCCTCTGAGCAATATCCCCTGCTACCTTGTCCTAAATCAGGAATGGGAATAAATGTGACCTTCCAGATGTTGTTGGACTGCAACTACCAGCATCCTTAAACAGCACAGCCAGTGGTGATAACTGCTGAGAGCTGAGATTCAACAACAACAGGTGGACTGCACAATTTACACTCTCGGACAAAGACGTTCGTGGTTCACATATTTGGTGACCCCTTACAAGAAGTCTGGCTAATAGCACTTGCTGAGATGCTGGAGCAGCAAAATAACTGTGGATCTTGCATTCTTCAGTAAACCTCCTGCTTCTAGGGGTCCTGAAATATCTGGCTATGATTCAATCAAAGCTCAATGATTTTAAGCACTAGTCTTGGCAGGATTGTCAGTAGAACTCAAGAGAGCCAAAGTTAAACAGTTAAGCTTAGCTCACTTCCCTTGTGACTGCTGGAACTTAAAACTCTAGCTGGATCATCCCCATCATCCATGGATAGTCTTCTAGGGATTGGTGAATTACAACTCCTGTAATTCCCAATGGCCATGCTGTCAAGGGTTGTTGGCAGCTGGAATCTGATAATCAAGAGGTCTCCTCACTGCTGCCTTCAACACAAAATGTATATTCTTTTGAGATACACACACACACACACACTAACTTGCTGAATTTAGTCTTTATAGAAAGTTACTGAAAACCTAGCTGAGTCAGTTGACTTTAATGTGGTGAACTGAATATCTCTTCTGAACAGGGACTGATGAGCTACAAGCATGTCACGGTCTTCAAAAGGTCTTGGGCAAGGAGTGACCCTCAACAAGACTGTCCTGGTTTCTGCACAGCATCTTAATGAGTCCTGGACCGTGAACAAAGGATGCCCCCCTCCTCCCACATAGCCTGCAGATTCTGGCTGGCTTTTTACACTTGCCAGGCATCCTTAATTCTGACCTGTGTGACTTTAAGCCATTTTTTAAAAAATAAAACTGTTTTTGTTGCATGCCACACTTAACTCTTATACAAGAATCTAAAGTTAGCTTTTTTACACATGCTTCTTATTTAACAGAGTTGGGTAATTTGTCTTAGCAAGTTTGGTTAGTCATGAATGTTGATAGGACAAGTGACTTTTTCTTCCTTCAGTTGCAGACCTGGATATTTCATTTGAGAGTGGAGATGGGTGTGGGATGGAGTTGGGGTGGGGTTCAGTTGAATCCTTATCAGCCTTTTACCAGAATATCCTTTTGAAGGGAAAGTAGATGGGTGGATTGAAGCCACTTTGCAGTGGTTTAATCCTAATAACAAATAGTTGAAGGTACTTTGGAGAATCAAACTAGATGAGACAAGAAATGCATAGTGGCATTTTTTTTCTTTTTCATTGGCTTTTAAAAATTAATTGCAGCCGACTTCAATTCAGATTGAGACCAGAGAGAGGGAGACTTCATTCTTTCTCCTTCCATGCCATTTCCCCCAGTTTTTATTTCCTGACCCTGCAAATATTTTGGAGTTGAGAACATTTTTAGAAAGTATGGTCTACATACATACACATAAACTAGGACAACTAACGAAACACAGTCTGTACAACTTCTGGTATGGCTATAAACACAAATGGCATTTTGTTATCATCTTGCAGAATTGCTGTGTAATGCGGTATACCACCGCTGGCCAACTCTGGAATATCGTTGCGCCAAGAGAGTTCATTGACTTCTCCTGCACAACTGACTATGAAGATGGGCTTCTCTCATGTGGTAATCTCTCATTAACCATCTTTTAGCTTCCAACTCAGCTCTGTAAGGTTCTTAACTTAAATTTCTGTATGAACCCCTTTGAAAGATTTGGTAAACCCTTTTCTCCAGAATATAAACATACAGATATAAACATATACACATAAACGTATACATAATTAATTTTATTGCATTGTAAATTGATTTCCTTTACATAGACTAGTCTGTAATGAAAAAAATTACAAAGGACACTTGAAAAGACTTTTTTCTCTCAAAATTCACTGTGACATGAAGAATTCAAAGTAATACCAAGAAAATCAAAGAAAAATTTAATAATTTTTGCATCCATTTCATGGACCCCCTAAAATCTATCTGTGATTTCCTTAGTGGTCTATGGCCTCCTGCTGTGTGATTTGCCAATAGCCCACTGAAAATGTCTGATAGCCTCTAGTTTACAACAGATGATTGCTGCCATGGGTATCTTAAAAGCTAAAAATCTAAAGTAACAGATGTTATGAAGAAGGATATTCTATTCTCAGCAGATTGACAGTGCTGCACAAAAGGCACTTAGTGTAAAGGAAACTTGACTTAATATAGTTACTAGCTTGCATTATCTGGGTTATTGTGGCAAGCAAGCTATATTAGGTATGAGAACAGTTTGCCAGCTTGAATCTGGAGGAGGGATCTCACGCCTTTTGTAAACTGGAGATTTGAGCAGGTACCACTTTTCCCTCTAAAGCAGCAGATGGAAGAAGAGAGAATTCAGCTTTTTGTGTGATTGTTATGTGGGTGGGAAATTCAAACCTATATTTTGCTTGAGAGATTGAATGGGGTCAAGGTACAGTTAGAATATAAGACTGAGCTTTCTCTTCTGAACCTTCTTAGTGAGGAATGATGATTTAGAGGGGATGGGGACCCGTTAGTATTGGGGGCTAATAAGAAATGCTGCATGTATGCACACTCATGAAAGAGAGAGAAAGAAACAAGAAGACCCTTAATTTGCAATCCTATACTCACTTAATCTCGAATTAAGCCTAGTTGAACTAAACAGAGCTTATTTCTGTTTAGGATTGCTAGATGATTTAAAGACAACAGTCCCAGCTTATGTGGTCTTTCACAGTTGCAGCTTCAAGGATAGCCTGAAAAGTTGACAACACTATTAAGGCTTGCACACAGGCTTTCTTACATGGAAGAAACTCACCAGTGGTTACAGGTCCTCTTGCTGCATCAGTAGCAGCTGAAATTTGGTTATCTTAGTCTGGGGTGGGCTTGAGAGGCCTTTGAAAGTTGAGCCCAATAAAATGTTTAAAGTTCTGTCCCATGGACAGAAGCAGGTGTAGTGTGTGTGTGTGTGTGTGTGAGAAAGAGAGTGTGTTTCAAACCATGACAGTGTTTTATTTTAAAACAGGTATCAGCCTGGATTACGGTGAAGTAAGACCGAATTTTGTCAGAGGTTTCAACCACCCCTGTGGTTGGTTCTGTTTCCCTCTCAAGGACAACCCTAGACACAGCCTCTTGATTGGCTTTATCCAGACGGACCTGCGTGGGATGCTCCCCCAGTCTGCAGTGGACACAGCCATGGCTAGTACACTGACTAACTTTTACTCTGATCTCAGGAAAACTCTGAAAGCATGATTCTTCCTGTCCTTCAGGTCTGTGTTGTTAACTTGCAGTCCTCTTCTGTTCCACACTGTAGATGTTTCAAACCAGAGCTTAGGAAAGTTATTTTTTGGACCACAGATCCAAAGAAGTAACTTTTTTCTAATCTCTGTTTCAAATGGAAGGTTAATAGGAAGTTTCCTGCATGAAGGAAGATCTTTCATGTCTTCCATATTGGTGCCAGTAGTCCCATTGCACAGGCCAGCTGGAAATTCTTTAGCTCTAATGAAAGACCAGTTTGGTTCTATGAGACTCATTTCTTGGCAAGTCATTTTTCCCCTTTGGATTGTAGTCCTGAAGAAGAAAACCAAACCAAATGATGTTCCCAGAGCGTACATGGGAAATGCATATGCTGTAAGACATGATTGAGGTGTTCATTACTTTGTTTGCTAAAATACATGCCCCTTTCAAGCCACAAGAGAAGGAGACACGTTTTCATTTTAGTAACTTCAAGATGGACCCTGCTGGATATGACAAATGACTCCACTGCCTCAGCATCCTGTTTCCCACAATGGCCAGCCAAATGCTTTGGCTTAAATTCAAAACTAACTGGACTGTGGATCAATCTTGATGATCTGTCAATGGACATATACTCTGGGCCAGCAAGGTTATAGCTTTTACAGATCCGCTTACTGGATTGGAGTCTTTAATTGAAGACACATATCTTTGTGTCCATGTGCTTATGAGATGTATAAGTTGTGAGATATCTACAGTGTGGGTAGAGGATCAGAGACTGGAAAAGTTACTTCTTGGGATTGTGATTCTTAGAATCCCCAGATGGAGTCCAAAGCAGTAACTTTTCCAAGCTTCTGGATTCATATGTTCCCCTACCTTGCACTGTACATAGGAGTGTGTACTCCTGTTTCCTACCTTGGGCTGCACATGTGTTGTTAGCCTGTGACTTTAAAAGGAGGAAGGGAGGAGGAGGAGAATAAAAGGTATGTGGCAATCTGGCTTTTATTTTAGAATGAGCTTTTATGAATATAATAAACCCACTTCTTCAGAGCAGTACACAATGATATTACAAGCTCAGGTTATAAAGCATATTTATACAGTTATGGAAGTGGGATAAAATATATACACTTCCACAACTGTATAAATATGCTTTATAACCTGAGCCTTTACTATCTCTGTACTGCTTCTGAAGAAGTGGCTTATATCCATGAAAGCTCATGCTAAAATAAAAACCAGTCAGTCATAAAGGCGCTGCCACCTTCTCCCCTGCCCCCCCGCCCTTTTTATACTGCAAGAGACTAACACAGCTACTTCTTTGAAAGTTACCTATGATAGCATTTGGATAGGAATACAGGTATTTTCACAACGTACAACACAGATGTTGCCTAACATTACAAAAAGCTAAGTGAGCACAAGGGTTTTTGATGATAAATATGATCTTGACACTCATAGCATACAGTAATTTTAAATATAATTAAAGTATACTTTTAAAGTTACAAAGAAGTCCACATCTAGGATGCTTACTTCAGGTCTTGACCATTATACACAGTTTGTGTAATTGAACTTATGCATTGTTAAAATGTCTTCTTCATTTGGTTATTTCTGAATGTTAAATTTATGATTAGTTGTGCACCTTCAAGTTGTTTCCAACATATGATGATCCTAAGGTGAACCTCTTACAGATTTTTCTTGGCAACATTTGTTCAGCACAGTTTGCCTTTGCCTTCCTTGGAGGCTGAGAGCATGTGACTTGTCTAAGGTTGCCCAGTAGGTTTCCATGGCTGAGTAGAGATTAGAACCCTGGTCATCAGAGTCATAGTCCAACATTCAAACCACTACAGCATGTTGGGTTTCTAAACCGATTACAGGAATATGAAATTCCTTCATTGTGAGTGAGCTACAGATTTTAGGATCAAATGCTGGTGTTTGAAAAAGGAGCTTTATAAAAATATCCTTCTCATATGCCATATTCACATATCAGAGTGTATAGGGTGTGATATTAGCCTCACTTTTACCCCAAAGTAGGAATGGGTGACATGATGTATTTGAAACTTTCCTTGGACTAACTTGAGGTTGCAGTAGGAGTATGTATGCTTTTGAATAGCGCAAGACCTGTGATCAAATGGAGTATAGAAACAGCAATTTTCAGGTGCAAAGTCAAGATTATAAGTATTGCACTGGATAGTGTGCTAGAATGAATTGTGAGTGCAAACATAGATTAATAAGAGTTAAAGTGAATGCTATGAGACAGAAGCTGAAGGAAATCTATGGTGAAATCACACAACAGAGCAAATTTGTATCTTTCACTCAAGGGGCAACTTGTTCACAGAAGGAGGCTTCCACACTATGCAGAAGTCTTCCACAGTGCCTGCAAATATATGCTACCGGTAGGACCACCACATAACCCTCAGTGCTTGCCCCTGTTTTCTGAATGGAACCATCAGTACAGTGGAAATCTCCTAATACTCTCCTCAATCTCTGAAGCCCTTCCCGATGTAGCTGGTGATGGTGACTACTCTACCAAAAAGTCTAGAATTCTATTTCACATGAAAGTAAAGTAAAATGTCGAAGCTCAATCTATAAGACATCAATAGGTTAAACAACATGAATATCTGTTTGCTTCAGAGAGACTCCAAACATGTGTTTGTGACCAGGATTTATGGAGAATTCTTTTTTAAAAGGGAGATTACAAGGAGCGTGTGGGTGTACACAAGCAGCCAGAGTCCTAATGTTAACATTCCAGCTTTCTGAAGTTGAAGAGCCTTATGGGGCAGTTCTAGGACTATGTATGTGATCTTCTAAAATCCTAAATTCTTTGAATGTAGTCTGTGTATATGTGTGTGTGTGTGTGTGTGAGTGAGTGAGAGAGAGAGAGAGAGAGAGAGAGGTAGGTTATGGTGTGAGGACTGACTCATCATATCTTAATTTCCCCAGTGGCAATGTTTCCAAAGAATTACAAGAATCAGAAATGAGCTATAATATATTATTCATATTAGGACCTTTAGAATACTACAGAAATGAGGCAAAAGGAGCTTGAGCTTTTGATCTCCAGAAGTTATCATCAGGCATGATAGTACAAAATGTAGGGAATAAGAGAAGAAGCACAAAGTGTCAGAATTTGCCCTGATAGATTGGTCACTCTGTGTTTGTGCCTCAGCAGCTACAAGGTGGCAGTTGTAGGCCAAGTGAAGAGAAGTGAGGTTAGAGGACCACTCTACTGGGATGATGCACAATTAATGGTTTTGCTGTGTTTCAAGTGAGCAGAGAGCTAATTAGTACCCTGAGAATTGTTTATTGCCTTTTCTGAAGCTCACCAATTGTATGAGTGATCATGTGTACAGCATCACATGGACATGTAGCTAGGAATAAATGTCCTTTTTCATGTGATCAGAATGTAGGGATATAAGGTGTCCTGAGATCAAAGGTCTATCTAATCCGGCTTTCTATCTCCCATGGTAATTCACCAGATACCTCTCAAAAATCTTTCAGTAAGGCATGAAGGCAGTAGACTTCTGTTATTCTTCCCAGCAATGGATGTTCAGAGGCACACTGGCTGGCTCTCATCCTGGAGGTGGCACCCAGCCATCATGACTAGTAGCCACCGATAGCCTTATTCCCTATGAATTTGTCTAAAGTTTTTAAATTGCTATTTAAACTTAGTGGCTGAGAGCCAGCATGGTTTAGTGCTTTGAGTGTTAGACTAGAGCCATTTCTGCACTAGACTGTTATAGTGCTATTATTATAGCCAACTGGCCTCTCGAAACTGCAAACCCCAGATTCCTTAACATGTTGAAAGTGGAATAATAGCGCTATAACAGTCTAGTGCAGAAATGGCCTAGGACTCCAGGAGACAGAAGTTTAAGTCCCTGCTTGGCCATGGAAACTCAATTGGGTTACTGGGGGCAGGTCACACTCTTTCAGCCCCAAGGGAAGGCAGACCCACTCTGACCAAGTCTTGCTGAGAAAACCCCATGGCAAGTTCCTCTTAGGGTTGCTATATATTGAAATTGACTTGAAGGCATACAACAATAGCAACAAACCTAGTGGTTATCACTTCTCGATTGGGAAGACTATAGATGCCTCATGGTTCAGTACAATTTCTTTATGAGATGACTGAATATAGAATTGTGCAGAGTGGCCTTGGTCATCCAGAGATAGAGAACAGAATTAAAATGGCTATTTTTTCTTTCCAGATGGAAAGTGATGTGAGTGTGCTTGCTGCATTGCAAATACAAAGTGAATGCCTTTGATTAAACTCAGGTAATAGATTGTAAATGGCAAAACTGCTCTATAATAGTAGTATTTTTCTGAGATATATTCAGAAATCATTTCTTCCAAAGTAAATCAGGAAAACTGATCTGTGGGAGTTGTGTATGGCTGGCAAAATGCTCTAATTTAGCTGCAGATGGGCCTGAATTCCCTAAAGGTATGAGATCCCATTTGATCTTAGAAATTAAGCAGGGTCAACCCTGGTTAGTACTTGGAAGCCAGACTGCCAATGAATACCAGGTGCTGTAGGCTATATTTCAGAGCAAGGAACTGGCAAAATTACCTCTGAGTATTCCTTGCCTAGGAAATCCCTATGAAAATTCATGGGCTGACCATAAGTTGACAGGCAACTGGAAGCACACACACACACACACACACACACAACTACAGACAGTGTAGTGTAGTCCTTCATGTCAAAAGGCACTAGCTGAGATTGGGCTAGACTGAGGGGGCAGGAACTACGGCTTTCCAAATATTGTTCCATTCAGTTTCCCATCAGTCCCAGGCAACATTGGCAGTGGTCAGGGGAGCTGTGATTCTAGAAACCTTTGGAGAGCTGTCAGTTCTCCATGCCTGGGCTAGATTGGAGTAAGGAGTAGGAGCAGACTATTTTACATTTGTTTCATCATCCCTGTAACATTATTGGAATACCTCACAGATCAAGATGTAGAGTTTTTAAGCACAGTGGTGCTGGGACTGGATCGACTGCCTCTTAATAAGGTTTCCTTCCCATAGGTCCTGTAGGAACAACTATATCTGAGGAGTAGCTTCCCTTCTAACTTTACCATGATACCAGTGTCAACCTAACATTGGTACTTCTCTAAAAATGTTATTGGGGAGGGTATACTGCAGGGGGAAAAACATATTGCACCCTAAGAGTTTCCTAATTAATTATTACATATTCCTCTCCTACAAGATGGAGGAGGTGAAATCAGAAAATAGTTCTTTCTCTAATCAGTTTTCCTCAGAGCTTGAGAATGTTACTTTTCAGACTACAGTTTGCAGAATCCCCTTGCAGAGCTATAATCCATGAAAAGTAAGATTTCCAAGCCCTGCTTTCACTTTGAAAGAAAAGTAATCTGTAGTAACAAGAGGTAGCTTTTAGACTTCTTAGTGCGCAGGAAGCCCCACTGAACACAGTAGGGGGTTACATAGTTAGCTCTCACATGTAGGATTGGACCTGTGAGAGTGAAGAGAAGCCTTGCACTCTGTGTGTGTTTTCTTTTTTTAAAGGGCTGAACATGTTTAAATATGCAAATAAATGTTCATTCTTTCATTTGCTCTTGGTTGCTTCCTAATCTTGGCTCGAGCTTTTGTTTTAAAAGGTAGCATTGGCTGGTGACTTCCATGCCAGTGAGGTGGTGAATACTTTCCAGGTTTTAATCTGAATTTACAGGAGCTATGCAAGGTTCTGAACTTATTTTGAAGACCAGTTTTGGTATTTTGGGAATCTCCTTTAAAATTTGGAGTGAACCTAAGAGTGGATTCACTGTTCCACTGACATGGAAATCCCTACTCACCATTTTCAAAAGTAAAAATCTTGATGAGGGAAAACTCTATAGTCCTGTTTCCATACATAACTCTTGTTTCTAATCCTTAAGGGACAAGAATAACATGCCATTAGATATATTGTATCAAATGTATATTATTATTAGCAGCAACAAAACCTATTACTGCAGGTAAAATAGTGAAGCATGTGAATATATACAAAAAAAAGCCCCTCTGTAGTTATTAAAAGTAGAAAGCTGTCACCTTTCAGTTAGCAAAAGCATGTTCTCTTTCAGTGGGACTTCACAGTGCTTACTTTTAATTGGATGGCACTCAGATATCGATTCAACATGTTCTTTAAGAACAGTTTTATCATAGTTCTTATGAAGATATTCTCAGGAAATTGTTTTCTCATTCCTATTAATGGTCCAGAAAGAATTCATCTGGGACGATCAGTAGAATGTGATCTTCTGACAGCTTTGTAGTGACTTCTGTATTTTTTTGTAATTGTCAGTATGCTTAGATGATTTGAACAGATGTTATAAAATTCACTTGCTGGCACAAGTGACCACAATTCTGTTGAAGGTAAAGAAATTGCTTCTGGCCGTCAAGGCAATGTCTCCACTGGAAGAATGTATGAGGATTGTGGTATATTTCTATTCTGTGCTATAAATAGTATGGGAGTATTTATATAAGATGCTTATGATGTACATTAAAGTATTAAGTTCAAAATATTTTTGTCTGCTTTTTCAATATAAAGAAATCAATTTTTATTAGACATAAAAAAATGTGTTAGGCTTCATTGTACCCAGTAAAAACATTGGTTTACCTAACTCATCTTGCCTAATCTGATATGTTGTGGCTCTAAAGGCCTTGAACAAACATATGCCTCTACTTTCACAGCAGCCGCCCTTCTGTGTTACATGAGTTTTGTTCATGAGTCTCTTTGCTTTGAGCCCTAGTCTTGTTGGGGAACACAGTGACGAGATATTGTACAGTGAAGAAACACTGTATGCAAACTCTGTAAGCTTATTTTGAAATGCCCTCTGCAACTGAAGGTTATCTGTATGCACCTATTGGAAAGCAGCTTTTACAAGGCACTGCAAGAGTTCCTCATCTGGCATGGGATCCCAATGAACTATAAGACAGACTGTGAACTTGTGGCAGGAGCAACTCTGAGGTACTTCAGATTTTCTTTTTCCCAAGCTCTGGTTCCTCTTTATATAGAGAACTTTTCCAGCTTCCGTCCAATCCTGAGTTAGTCAAACCTTATCCATGAAGGGGACCCCACAGCAACCTTAATCAGAAAAGCTGAATAGCTAAAAAATTTGGCTTTTTGTTACTGTCATTTTTGTATAGACTCAAAGTGTTAGTTCCAGACCAGACCCTGAAAGAAGAGCAAGATGCCTTTCTTCTTAAGGTTTCCATATCACACTTTGATTGATTTCCAAGAATGACAATCAGGAACCCAAGTCTTACTTCTTTATTTTCATATGGTACATGCAAATCACTTCTTAAACATTTCAGCATCCAATTGTATCCTCTTCATTCTACAGAAATCAGTTTCCAGATTATATGAAAAGGCTAGGTAAGTCCCATTTATTAAAGCTTCAGAAAAGGCAAACAAGTGTCTAATTCAGAGACCTCCATTAATACCTATTTTACATGGAAGTGAGACATTATGCAAACTTGATCAGTCATATCTGTGTTTATACCCTGTATGCATTGCTATGAACAGTTTTTCGGGTGGGGACTGGGTTTTAAATATAGCACTGTTATGAAAAAGTAAAAGATATTTGCTACAAGAAAGCAATACAAAGGTGCTGGATGTGTGGAAGAAATGAATACAATATAGATGGAAACATGCAGAGGAAGCACTTGAATACAGACTAGTATTGTCAAATTCATTCTTAAGGGCTCTTTGTTAATGTCATTTTTGTAAAATACATTTCATTGTAACCATATAATTTTATGTTTACACGCAGGGAAAAAAACCCTCAAAACTAGGCCTTTATAATAAACCTAAAGCCTTAGGTCACAATGTAACATAAAGTTAAACCTCCTTAAATCCATTGCAGATATGATCTATACTTGGCAGTAAGTTCTGCTGAGCTTGATAGAGCTTAATCCTGAGTAGATACAAACAGCGCTTTCAGTGTGCTTTTAGGCTGCAGTCTACTATATAACTGGGACTAAAGTCCTACTGAAAATTTTTGCACTATTCATTCTGTGTGGGATTGTGCCCCCTCTGCTTTTAAGATATACACTTCCCAGTAGAGTGCCCACCAGAGACTGGAGAAGAAAGAGAGAACTGATATGCCTTCTTCAATCAAGTAAGAAGCTCTATTTAGTATATTCTGCATTCACAATATTTAATATACATTGTCATAATCTTTACAATAGCCCTGTAGTGTAGGTTGGAATTTTAATCCCAATATTGCATACGGGGGAGGGGGAGCTGAGGCCAAGAGACCATGGCCACCAACTAAGTACCAAAACCACACTTTAAGACTTCAGTCCTATGCATAATGCTGTGCAAGTAAGTTCCATGGACTTCCATGGGGCTTAATGTTGAACAACTATGCATAGAATTTGGCTAAAAGATTCTTCATAACAGAAATTGTGGCAACCCACACTAAAGTCAAATATAAAACACTCTTTTGTTTTCCCATGATGCTTATTATTAGAACATACAATCCAACATGGACATGTACTCTACCTGTTGGGTTAAGACTTAACAGAAGTGGTTTTCTTGCAAACATACTGAAAAGTAAATCACAACAGAGGGTATAGGTTAAGATTTTTTTCCCCGTTGGATGAATATGGAGCAATAATGGTTCCTGAACTGTACCGTCATGCCTTAGCCATCCTCCATTGCCCTCTTTCAGTTTAGCATTATGGTATCTTTTGAGCATTTGTTGACAGGTCTCTATAACAGCAATGCTATTGTGCTATAAAAAATAAGAGTAACAAAAGTCCAGCCTAACAAGCACAGTTATGAGGATTATGAACTCACTCTAATAATCTGCAGTTTCATTACCATAGAAGATTGATAGCACCAGTACTGTGTGGCATTTTCATTTTCTGAATATTTCAGCATACCTAATCAAACTGACATAGGTGTTCAGTGCACCAACCAGAACTGCATCTATAGGTTCTGGAATGAATTTCACCTTTGCAGATGCTTTGATTAGCCCTCCAGATCCTGCTGGTACTAGAGATGCTGAAACTCTTATGTTTTGTCATTAGTCACAGCACTAATGACTTTCAGGCCTCTACTAATGTGCTATTCTGTGTACCATAAAAAAAACCTGGCCTTCTGGAAGGATTGCTGTAGGAAAAGAGTGCACCATAATTTTATAAGAAGCTAGTAAAACACTACTTGTGTTTCTACAATGGCAGGATATTAAAAACAGAAACAGTTCAGTTCCTGGAAGCAATAGCCTGGTCCTAAATTCAAGCTGCATCCCCAGACTGCTAATGATGCAAGCTGTGGTGTGCAGTTACGAACATAACCCTTTCTTTATTTCTGTGGACCATGCACCTGTGTAGCTAACAACACCCAGAAACTGTGACCTTGCAATGTTAAGGTGTGAACAATCTCCTCATGAACAGGAATTGCCAGTCCTCTTGAATATATTTCAGAACTCACTGGCAACTCCAGAGCACAGAAGAAAAAGAAATTTTCCTTTTATGAAATGTTTTGGATCATGCAGTGTTTCTCTATTTATGTTGTCTGAATTGTTCTTTTCTCTAGGCAAGAATTAAGTTGCCAATACAAATATAAAATCCACCTCTACTTTTGACTCCCAAGAATTAGATCTTGGAATGTGTCGACTTCTTGTGCTTGGGTCAATGACTCCTTGTGCTGAGGAGACTTTTTTTATGTTAAGTTCTAATTATTTATGCATTAAAAATGTGTCAAAATATCACAATATCTTACAAAATCCATATAAGACTTTCCCTGCAAAAATGAACTTGTGCTATTCTGCACTAACCAAAATAGGTATAATTTACCAGACTTCACATAAATAATATTTAACTGTGGTAGAACAGAAAACACAAAATCAACACATACTCTAGGTTTCTGTGCATACTCTTAGTTTAGCTAACCTTTGCATCTTCTACTCAGAAATGCTACTTTAAAAAAAAGGTAAGAAAATGAAGAATAACCACTTAACACGTTAGGTTATTGTTTGAGTATCCAAAATCAACTGAAATTGTAATCCTGTGCCCACTTATTTGGAAGTCAACTCTAATAAAGTGGGCTTGCTTTTAGGTTAAAGGATTGTGTTGTAAGAGAACTGTCACTTGCCAGTTTGTAACATTTCTATGTTTAGAATGTCAAGTGCTATAAAATGTATTACAAACTAACACTTATTGTTAGACATCCATTCTGTTTTTTTTTTTTTTGTCAATCCACATAAGCTACATGTGGAAGAGTAAAGTTGTTAACACCTTTTCCCCCAGAGAAGTATCTGAATTTACCCTGATAGTGGTCTTTATTGGCACCTGTACTAATTCACTCTACAATTAAAGATTTAAAAAACAACAACTGATTGCACACCTCTCCTCAGCTATGCAAGCATTTCTGTTGTTTACTGTAGAATCTTGAGTGCCTTCTTACTGAAAAAGTCTTATGATATTGTACATCCTTCTCCACTCTATACCCATCCTTATGAACAGGTGCAGATTCAAAGCTGTGACTAATTCCAACTGGCCCTTAACAGTGGCACCTATCTTCTTTATTTGTGTACTGCTCTTAGTGTTTTCTCAAAAGTCATCACAGATACTGAAATGGCAGAAGTCCGAGAGATATTTTGGATGTCATCAAAATATTATATAGAAACAATGAGAGATAGAGGTAAGGCATTCTTCACATCAGTTTCAAGAACATACAATTTCATAACCCTCTGAAGAAACATTTTAAACTGTCACAAGAATATGTGGAATGTTTTTGCATATAAATTCCTAAGTTCTCCATTGTAAACAGTTTTTAAATTATCACTGATGGATGCAAAATGTTCCACATGCTGTTTTGAAAAATATACCTGGTTGGATCTTAAGTGCCCCATCAATCTACTGGGTGATTATGAGTTTGAAAGGAAGTATATCAAAGAAACGCCATCATCTCTAGGAAAAGCCTGTCTTGTCTAAGCCGGAATTGTCACTCCTTTCAGAGATTACCTATAAACACTTTATATGAGATATATATGTTAATCATAAGGAATGCTCCCACATTCCCTGCTCTCTGGTATTACTGTATGTATCACTTTATCCATGGCATGCCAATAAAAGACTGTTTACTATTTTTTTTTTCAGAAGCAGTCACATGCATTGAAGTTCAGATCACCAGCTAGTGCATTTTGCATCTCAAAGCAAAGCCACCCTAGAAGGGTCAATGCTTATAATTCTTTCCTGCTGTAGGGTAACTTGGCTGGTGCATGAAATGACACATCTTGGCTGACAAAAAATACCCTAAGATCTAAGGCTCTTCTTCAGGTGCTTCTTCCCGAAAGACCACTGGCTGAGGTTCAACAAAGCTTCCCGCGGCTGCTTCTTTTTCCTCCAGTCTCTCCTCAGCATCACTTTTTGGACCAAAAGACTGTTGCTGGCTGGGCTTGTTGCTGTCATGGTTGCTGTGGCTGCTTGCACTTCCAAGGCGAGTTGATGCAACAACAGCTTTCACTGCAGCCTGAGTTTTTAAACAAGAAAACACCCCAGTTAGATGTACTGTAGCTTTGTTACATTGCTCTAGAGGTAGCAGTCATCTGTTCCCAGATTACTGCAAAGCAAGATGACAGCCACTTCATAGTATTTAAAGAGATAGCAATGTCAGGCAGTTGTAGCATAAAACAATCCAGTAGCACCTTTGAGACTAACAAGTTTATTCTAGCACAAGCTTTTGTGAACTCTAGTACAGGGATTGGGAACTTGTGGCCCTGAAGGCACACAATCCACAAGCTTCTTGTATTGATAACTGATAACAGGCTGTCTGAAGTCTGGTTAAACTGTATGCCTGGGGCCATTTCCGCACTAGACTGTTATAGTGCTATCATTCCACTTGCAACATCCTATGCAATCCTGGGGTTTGCAGTTTCAGAAGGGGATGTTGCAAATGGATGTTGCAAGTGGAATGATAGCGTTATAACAATCTAGTGCGGAAATGGCCTGGGTAGCATATGCAACCGAGCTCTGGTTCACAGGCTGAGAAGGATTTGCATAGAATAGCAGCTTTGGTTTGCCACCTGGGAAGGTAAAATCTCTGTTGTATAATCTGTGAACTATATCCAGCATTGCATATGTAAGAGTAGATATGTACCCCTAAATTGGCAAAAGCATTGAGAACTTTTTTAAAATTTAAAAAAAAAAGCCAAAATAACTGGACTTGGTGGGGCCTCCAGTTGTTTCTGTGAAGAGGAGGTGATAAGCAAGTGAATCCAAATGGCAGGTCTTAATAAAACAGACACCTTGTATCCACAGTTTTCCACCTCTAAGGGCTCTCCAGGGCAGCTCCTCTTTGTTTTCCCTTGTGTGTCTTGCCTACTTGACAGTGGAATGTGTCCAAATGCAACACAGAGGATCAAGGGATTCTGTTGTTTTGCAAGAAGAGGGGAAGAAGCCCTGGAAATCAGGTAGAGGCATCTCCTGTGAACACAGTTCCATTCATGGAGAGTGCTGCTGTCTAATTTTCAATGAACATTTCCTTACCCCATAGCCCACCCCATTGAAAGGGCTTTCCCAGAGAGAGAAGGTGGCTGGAATACAAAAGGACAGAAAAGCAACCTGCTGCTCAAGAAATTTTCTATCTCCTTACTCATAAAGGCATCCTGGGAATATTGACAAATCTCTGTTTCACATTTACACAGCAATATCAAAGAAGAGAGCAAACCAGGTACCAGAAAATGAGTGATAAATAATCCAAACAACTTTTAATAAACTATTAAGAAAAGGTACAAAAATACATTACAAGAGCAAAATCTTGTAACAGTGGGACTGGAGGCTTAACATATACTTAATAACCAAAGATTATTGAAATTGCTTTTAAAAAGGCCTGGGCAAAGTTTACATGGAACCATGGGCTTCCAGACCCAGGCCATTTCCGCACTACACTCTTAAAGTGCGATTATTCCACTTTCCACATCCTATGGAATCCTGGGGTTTGCAGTTTCGGGAGGGGCCGGCCACATTCCATAGGATGTGGAAAGTGGAATAATCATCCTATAAGAGTATAGCGCGGAAATGGCCTTAGTTAAGTATACTTAAGTATATTTCAGTATACTTAACTAAGGAGCCGATCAAGTTTTTAAAAAGAGTATCACAGGAACTCCAGCCCTCTGAGGTCTTCCAGCAACCCTGGCAGTTGCTTCCGTCTGTTTCAAAAGGTGACAATGGATTGATTTACTCAGGCCAACCATGGCAATCAAGGCTGTGACTAAAACAGCTATTACATTAAAACTTTGCTAAGCATGCTTTTAATTTTTTAGTGACAGTTTCTAGCATTGTTGCCCTTTGCCCTGTTATTCACTGATAGAGTGCTAGACATATCTACCAACATATAATCCACTAATTTTATCACTTTCCTGGTAATTTTTTTTGGTAAAAAAACCAAACCCTTAAATACACTGTTGGGATTTGTGCCTAACCTAAATACATATCAGCATACATTGCCTGAACTCTCTCTTAAATTAGAGAAAGGACAATACAACAAAATTTACAAAAGTGGTTCTGCCAGGAATACCTCTTTCTGAAATATCTTTATATCACACCTTACATTTGTAGTAATGATCAGGGCATGGGACTCATATTTAATTTCATTATGATTATATCAAGGGGTTAGATTCAGCATTTCAATTCTGCTGGAAGCGAAGCAGCAGAAATGTGGGCAGAGGAGAGAGTGATTATTCTACCTTTCTTTTACAGTTCCTCTATACCACCCAGTGTTCTGGGTTGAAGGGGGCTGAAGAGGGTATCAGTCAATGTTTCTTCTATCTCTATTTCAGAAATGCTTCACCTGATCAGAAACCTTCCATAATGGAAGGTGTCTATCCACCCCTAGGAGTCCAGTGCTGAATTCAAAGAGAGAAATACAAAATCATGGATGTAAATCCTAATATTTTACATTGGCTGGGGAAAAATATTTAAGTGGTTAAATGCAGTAGGGAATTTTTATTTTGTTTTGTTCTACCTGTTTTTTTTTGTTTGTTTGTTTTGTTTTCAAAGAATTATGTACAGTAAGCAGCTGAAACTTAGAGACTGTGAACTAAATCCAATTCTTACGCCCTTTTCGCAGCGCCGGCGCTTGCGCGACGGAGGAGGGCGGCTCACGCGAGAACCCTCTCCTGCAACGCCGCCGCTTCCCCCGCCTCCTTACCGCACGTGGAGCCTTCTTCCGCGATGGGCACTCTTCAGCCACGCCCCCAGCTTCCGCAGCGCCCCCTGGGAGCTGTAGGTGCCGCGGGGGGCGAAAGCGGGGAGGAAGTGCGACAGGCCCGCCTGCGACGATGCTCCGCACTCCGGTAAGTGCAGGACGCCGCCGGGAGCCTTGCGCGAGCGCCGTTTATTTTCGCTTCAAGCTGAAAATAAAAAAATCCGCACTCGCGCTGCTTCAGCCCTGTGAGCGCCACGAAAGTGGGAGAGCGTCGTGCAGAGCGACACTCCCACTCCCGCGAGGCTCACGGGGCTATTTCGCGAGAGAAAGCCCGTGCGAAAAGGGCCTTACTCCAGCTACTGCAGAGCCATTGAATCAATGAAATATACATTAAATGTTGACTTATGAAATTTCATTGATTCAACAGGTCTTTCTGGTTGGGACTAACAATTAGATCTGGGCTATTGATTACTACTGTTCAGGTGACAATGACTCTACATTATACTTTTGAGTTGAGTGTTGAATCTGCAACAAAAAGTGATTCTTGGGGACAAAACTGTCCCCTCCAGGTGCATATTCCCCACTCCATCCCAGAATATACCTTAAGTTTACGCCGAGCATTGAATTCTTGGAGTTTCTTTTGGGCTGTATCCATATGAGCGAAATTGGCTGCCTTCCCTGTGACCCAGGGGTGCTGCAGAGCTTGAAATGTAGTAAGACGCTTCTTGGGGTCAAGTACAATAAGCTTTTTTACCTACAAAATATGAAAAAAATGTTGTTAAAAAACACACTCTATTCCTTTAGTGTCAGGCCATTTCCACACTAGACTGTTATACTGCTATTACTCCACTTTCAACATCCTACGGAATCCTAGGGTTTGCAGTTTAGGGAGGGGCCTTTGAGGATTCCATAGGATGTTGAAAGTGGAATAACAGCACTGTAACAGTCTAGTGTGGAAATGTCCTTATAGGCTGCTATCCAAAGATGCATGTGCTTAGCAGATGCTACTATACACTTTGTCCAAGGTCTTTCAGGAGCACTGGAACAGCCTCAGTCTGGTGGTCCAGAGGGTGACAGAAATGCTTCCTTTCCCAGGTGTGCATCAGCACTTGGGTAGCTTCTGGGCTCAGCTTTGTCTCTGGCCACAGATTAGCCTGGAGGTGCACCTGGGGAAAGAAGTGCTGCTGTCACCCTTTGAGAGCATTGCTCTTTTGACAGAATTACAGCAGAAGAATCTTGTGTACAATATGCATGTGTAGCACTGGCAACAACATGAGGTCATTAGCCATTGGAAGCTCTTGAGCACTTGCTACTGTCACACCACTGATACTCCAGTCTTGCTGATGGGGAAAGAGAGAAGAAACCAAAAATCCTATCTTTCATTCACTGACCAGTTTTATCAATGCTAACACTGCTCTGCAACTAATGTGTGAGACATACAGCATTTGCACTGTTCACTCATCCCACCTGGGAGTCAGGAGCATATCACGGCATGTTTCTTCATCAGAAACTCTAAGCAATTAGCATCCAATTTCCTTAAGATCTGCAGTATCAATTCTGACAAAAATAAAATATCATGAAATTGAAAGGGAAATAATAATGTCTTAGGTACCAAACTTCCCCATGTCATTATGCCAATGTTTCAGTCTTGATCTGAATACAAGCAAGAGTCACAGTTCACATTTTATAACAACTATTCAGTAGAATCACTGATGTTCATTGAGGTACAACACTTATAATGCAATCCTTTGTATCCTAAAATCAATGGTGAAATTTATTGAACATACCAAGTCCTTGGCATTCAGAGACACGTCATCCCACCAGGGGGAAACAAAGTCATATTCACAGTTCAGAATTCTCTTGAACATGTATTGGTCTCCTCTTTCATCGTAGAATGGTTCAAAGCCACAAAGTCTGGAGAAAAATAAAGAAACAAATCAATGACATAGCTTGATTATACCAATCAGCTTTAACTTTTGTCACACAAATATACCACAACAGTACACAAACAGTATTTTATGCCTATGAAAGCAGTGCAGGTATACCAAAATATTGAGTATTCCTGGGAAAGGGTGGCAATTACGGCACTGTCAATTTCATCATCCCTCATCACTGGCTATCTTGGCGAGGGCTCATGGGAACTGGAGTTCAACAGCATCTAGAGGGTCACACATTTCCCACCCATGGGATATCTCTTTTCTACCTTAATACCATCTTTTAATGTCTCATATTTCTTGGGTATGACAAAATAGCAATGGGTTGTCATGGGGTTTCTGGGCTTTGCGGCTATGGTCAGTGGCTAGCATCTTCAGAGGATCATCCGATCCTCTGAAGATGCCAGCCACAGATGCAAGCGAAACATCAGGAGAAAATACTAATAGAACACGGCCTCAAAGGCCAGAAAACCCACAACAACCTATGGATTCCAGCTGTGGAAGCCTTTGACTTTATATCAAAATAGCAATGGCTCTTCATTAAACAAAATTATATGCAGGGTTAGTCCTACCACTAGGTGGAATGAAGAGGGTTGCCTCAGCAGAGACTGGGAGGCAGCAGTAAAGTATTGGAGGAAATTGCTGTGGGCCTTGCAGCCTGCCTATGCCCCCTGAGTTAGTCTTCTGCCTTCCCATGTGGTGGAGGATGCTCTCCCATTACTAACAATGAGAAAAGATCAGACTATATGACCAAGTCAGCTTTTATATATAGAACAGATAGGTATGACATCATGTCCTTTTCTTCAGGCACCAAAATGGTTTTGGCTAGCCTTCAATGAACAAGTATAAATGAGTATGAAAGATTATCCTTTCTGCTTTCAAAGTTTATCATCCTGATACACACAAAATGCTGGTGATGGGGCACAGAAAAATCTTGTTGGGATGCGTGGGGAATTTTGTGATGGAACTATCATCAAATCCAAAACTCCACTGGCTCAGTGTGATCAGAGCAGAAGAACGATGGCAGTCTTTCGCCTCACCCAATCCTTTCTTTTCCCCTTCTCCCATTGCTTTCAGGGGAAATATATAAGTTATGTTAGCTCCAGAAGTGAGTTAGTTTAGAGTCTTGAGGGTTATCCAAGATTTTTTCTCCTTCTGAGGGCACTGGAACACCAAAAGTCCAGCAACTGTAGTGTCAGAATTTTCTGAAGAGCTTTGAAAAGTTAACTTTTTTTTTTTACTGCATCTCCCAGAATGGGGAAATTATGAGAGATGTAGTACAAAAGGTAACTTTCCCAAATTCTAGCTTTTTGCCTCTGACATGAAGAGAGCTCTGCCAACTTCTTCCATACAAAGATAGAGTGGTAAACAGCATGCAAGAGCCCTTCACCTGTCCTTCCAGGGAGTGCAAGAATATACAAAAGTATTGAAAACATGAGAAAACCTGGAAGAATATCTCTAACTACCCCTAAACATATTTTTGCAGTTGGGACAGAAAGTATTTCAGCATCAGTAAAGCCAATTCCTTTTCTGGTATATAAGATGGATGCCATCTTACCATCAGTTATGCATGAGTAGGGAGAACTGTCTTTAGAGAGATTTAGATACAAATAAAGTACAGGATGGCAGCCAGAAGTCCCCATTCACCAATTTGTATTCTACAGCTTATCATTTTACAAGAATGTAAAACAGATCATGGTTTGTGACATATATGGATGAGTCAATCAGTTTTCCAGAACACTCTGCCAGGCTGGAATTATTTTGCAGATGAATCCACACTTTCTGGAACGTACAGACTATATGTGTAACGGGGATGCACACACATATAGTTAATTAATTAATTAATGCTCTGGCATAGTTAGTCTAAAAGAATGCTCAGACCATGAAAAACAACAAAAGCAATATCTAGAATCAATGGAAACCAGTGAGAAGCATATTATTCCAAAGCTAGCACAGGGTAAACATAAAATTAACAGCTAATAGGCCTACGAAAAGTAACAGGATACTGAAAAAAATGATAGACTGTGTGCCAGATTTTCCAGGGAAAATAGTTTCAGAACTGTATTACCACCACATGTAAGTTTTTTTCTTTGGTCACTAGTCACCCCATTTCTGACAGTGGTGGGACCTAGAAAAGATTCTCTGAGAAGAAATCATACCTGGACAAACTTAATGACAATTGTATCCTAAATTGTTCAGCACTTTAAAACTTAACACCAACACAATAGGAAACATTGCACCTTTTGAGAATAAGACTTTTTCCTGTTTTAGACAGCAGTCTGGCTGTTCTGTTTTGTAGCCATTTAAGTTTCCAAACAGCCTTCAAAGGCACCTCCATGCACAATGAACTGCAGTAGTTCAAACAGGATGTAACCAGAACATGGTTATGGCCAGGCCTGTTTGATCAAAAAGGAAATAGCGTACTGGCATATATAATGATGAAATTTGCTTCCTGGTAAATTTAATTGCACAGCATTCTCTTCTCCCTGTACTTGTTCTCATGATTCCCCAGACGCATATTAAAATCTGATAATGGGATTGTTATCTTAAATCAAATACTTGGTGTTGAAGATCAGTTTTTGCCTGTCTCAGTTTTGCAGCAGAAGTTTAAACTACAGTACCTCTATCAGCTAAATGACCATATTTACAACTGAAATGTTTGTTACAATCTAGATTTGGCCCTCCAGCTTCAATTGCATCAGAGGTTCTCTTAATATCAGAGACATTAATTGAGGCCAACAAAGTATCCAAAACAACAATTTACAGTATATATGTAAATTTATGTTATCTATAAATAAATATAACATGCAAAGGTTTAGAGCAAGAATGAAATACAGAACTGGAATACTCAATTCTAACTAAGTAATGGCCATCAGTTTTAACATCTGTAACTGGTACGGCTATAGATCTCCAACAACATCTTACACAACAGAAATTGCTCCTTTGGCTATATTAGTCACCACAATGTCTATTCAGGAAAGGGCTTTCTAAATCAGCAATTTGTTGGAAATGTAATATGGCTAATGTTTCCTTAATACACATGCTTTAGAGTTGCTCCATCATAGCTACACTTCGTAATGAAATAATCACATGAGTAAATTTCGTTTTCATTTGTTTCTTGATATTCAGCAACATGCATGTTCTTTCAAATTATTTCCTTTTTTCTCATAAATTAACAAATGGCCAATGGAAAAAAATTTTGCACCCTTTTGATTGCTAAAAGATTAATACTCCATTACTGGAAATCATTTTTCTCCACTTGTAATCCAATGGATAGAAGATCTAAATGATACTCGCAACATCTGAAAGAATAATGTATAGACAAAATTTATACATGGGCTTATATTTGAACGTTTGGTCAGCTTTTATAGAAACCCTGACTAGTTGTTCTTTTTCTTCCTTTGCATTTTTGTTTTTCTGCTTGTTATATTGGAATGTTATTATATATAACTGAGATCCCTTTTGAATGAAAA
Organism: Ctenosaura bakeri; assembly: GCA_948474755.1. Lineage (NCBI taxonomy): Eukaryota > Metazoa > Chordata > Lepidosauria > Squamata > Iguanidae > Ctenosaura > Ctenosaura bakeri. The sequence continues at coordinate 99,751 of CAOLHI010003253.1, read as the reverse complement.
TAATTTTAAAAAAATGTTTTTAAAGAAAACTTAATTCAGAGCAGATTGAACTCAACATTCTATAGAACGATAGCTACCTCACTCAGATGTTAAAAGTGCAATTGTGCCAAGATATAGACTAAAATTAGAGTTGAGGCAAAATGAACCTCAGTGTAACTGCTCCATGTAAACTTGGGGGCATCCCACCCCAAAAAGGAAAACAAAACAAAACAGCTGATCTCACTGGCTGAGCTCTCTGCAGTCCCAGAATGTGGCATCTGCCTTCTTTTCCCTAGCACTGTCTTCAAAAAATTAACATATGATGGTGTTCCGAGCTAACATCTAAAATGGTGGCCACAAATACAAACAGGAGCACTGCTGTTGCTAAACATGCAGTGACAACAAAAAAAAGTGGACAGACTAAAAATTTCTCAGATTCAAGAAGAGCAGCCTCAATACAGGAACACAGAGGCTCAAGTCTGATAGTGCCAAAATCAGACTGTCTAGGGCTGCACAAAGTACACAGGTGTTCAAATGAAATTGTGCCAAGGTATAAAGAAACATTACATGTTCCAGGGTGGCAGCTATACAAAATAAAATGAACTTTAAAATTAAAATACAATTAATGTTCTACCCCAATTTGCCAGGACCATCATAAACTATATTAGTCTGTTCCTTGATTACTCATCTCCCTTTTGCACATCCAAATAGTAATGCCTTAGGAGGTCTTCCCCCAGTCCACATCTCACTCAGACTATCTAAGTCTCCAGTTTTCTGCTAGCATCTTCTTTCCTTTTTTTCTCATACCAGGAGGGCTTCAAGAACTAATGACATAAAATCTCCACAAAATATGAGCCAAATGGGACTCCATCTTTATATTGACCCAAAAGAGACAATGTCCAAATAGTTATTTTTTGCCATTCCTTTGGTATTGCTTACACTGGCAAAAAGACAGAAAGGTTCTTACAGGTAAGGATAGAAAAGTTGGATTTGGATAAAGGAGACATGCAGTAATATCTTGGATAAATTTCTTAAAAGTAAGCTCTTCTTTGTTCAGTTGAAGCTTACTTGCAGATACGTGTTTTAATAAAACCTCAGTTTAGAGAAAATCCTTATTGACAATGGAATATTGATGGTTAACTAGCATTGGCTGCCAAGAAAAGACTAACTACACATGAGAACAATATATTCCAAAATAATTTGATGCTCATAAAATTAGATATATGATTTAAATTATCAAAGGGCCTTATATTCACCAAACATAGTACAAACAGAAAAAAAAACCCAAATTGTATCAGTTCTTGTTGACACAGTTCAAAACACAGAAACAAGTACCTAGAAAATAAACTGAAGGGATCATTTTGGTTCCACAGTAATTTCATCTAAACTTACAGGATGTAGGTGATTATTCCTAAGGACCACATGTCTACTTCTGGGCCATAGGCACATCCTCGTAGAATTTCTGGTGCTGCAGATGACAAAAACCTTGTCAATAAAACAAAGGTTAAATGTAGAAAACAAAGGTTAAATGTAGAAAGAAATAACAACAAAGGAGAACAGATGCCAGTATGTACAGTCTTATTTTAGGGAACATTCTACAAAACCAAAAACCAGTCAAAGTTCTTACCTCAAGGGGAAAAATCCAAAATGAAGGACCATAAAAACTTCAAAAGTGGGCACATTTCTTTACTGTAATGTACGCACTAAGTATGCTCTAAGATGTTCTAGAATGATGAGTCAGGAAAGAGATACTGAGTGGATAATCAGATAGTAGTATAAAAACTGTGATCTTTATGAAATCAAGTTAGGTAATTATAATTAAAGTTGAGTATTATTTTTCACCTTACAGTCTACTTCTGACCTTCACATAGGCTTCTCCTATACTTCCAAAACTTGTTTGCTCAAAAATTTCTCATGTGTATTCTCAAACAAGGTAACTAAGGCCCCATGTTCTATTATATTGTGAATATTTAATTCATTTGGTCACTGTGGCCTAAATCCAGTTGTTAGTCCTAGCCAGAAAGAACCCACCGAATCAATGGAACTTATATATATGTTAACTTACCAATTTCCTATTGATCCCATGGATTTAGTCTGGCTGAGACGGGAAAAAAAACTGGACTTAGATCTATTGAAAGAAACCATCAGCATTTCAGAACTCATTGGGACATTATATTTTCCTCTGGAAGGAATGTTTGTCTGCCCACTTAAGTATGAAAGCCCTGTTCAGAAACAAGAGAGAGAACACAATTCCTTCTTCAAGCACATGTCTCCCATTCTTCCATGCGCCATTTCCGCCCAAGACTGTTATAGTGCTATTATTCCACTTTCAACATCCCATGGAATCCTGGGGTTTGCAGTTTAGGGCAAACTCCAGGATTCCATAGAATGTCAAAAGTGGAATAATAGCACTATAACAGTCTTGGGCGGAAATGGCCATGGATTCCTGCATTTCGGTCCTTGCCAACTTGGACCTGTGCAAGCTTTTCTCATAACACTTGATAAAACTACAATCTAGACCAGTGAATTTGAGCTGTAAACTGTAAAATACTATTACACTGTGTGAGGAACTATACAACAAATGAAAGTTCATGGAACAAGTAGAATCTTGAGGGAGTTACACTATGTCTACTCGTCTGCCACTGTACTATACTACGCAGTATATTCGCTTTTAAATTATTGTCTTAGTTTAAGCTTATTTGCTTTAAACAATTCAAGAAATACAAAGTACAAATTTTGTTACAAAAATGCATTCCTATATAACATAATGTAAAAAAATATCAACACATCCAGCCTGCCTGTTAAGAGTTCCTCAATCCCCATGAAATTTCTGAAGGCTAGCACATGAATTTAAAAAAAAGTATTTTTTTTTCTTTCTGGGTGAGGTTTTCACAATTTGTAAATGCTGTTCATCTCCTTGTGCCTGCTTATTATTGTCACAGGACTGAGTGGTTTGGCATAGAGACAGCCTACTGGGTGGAGGTCCACTCATAGGACCTTGAGGTTGAGGCCTTCTGGGCCATGCCAACTCAGTGGGCTGCTGGCACTGACTTGTCCCCAGGTGGTAGAAGAACCACATAGAAACAAATGTCTATGTGGGGTCTCATCTCTGCCTTTCTGGTGTTCATACACAGCAAGTGGGTTCAGGGGTAAGGTTTCCCCACAAGTCAGCAGATGGGTTGGTTCTGTGCATCCTCTACCAATCTTGGATCTGTGTCTGGTCTTCCTATGCCAGTCCTTAGCTGCTGTAACCAATGAAGTTGTGGCCATATTTCCATTTAAAAAGGTTGTCTCTGCCTGGCATCCTATTAATGATACCCATATGTGCAAATCGCGCTATGCATATAGGGTGAATTATTCAACATATCACAATGGAAGTATTCTGCTGACTGTGGTAGAAGTAGAGTTGTGCATACAGGAACACTGCACACTGTGGTTGCCCATTGTGGTTGCATATTGTGCACTGAGACTGTGCACTGTAGTTGCACATTGTGGATTGCATGTTGCACAATGGTATTCAGCTGTTGACATGTCTGGCATACTATTGCTATTCTGCATGGAGGTTACATTGTTTTGGTCTAGTGTATTTTTGCATGCAGATATTTATCTTACGCTGAGGGGATGCTGGATTGCAGCCACAGTGTTCACCTTCCTCATGTTCCACCAATAGTCATTGCCAGGGCCACAACAGGTCCCTTTAGAACCATTGAGTCTGAAGCAAAATTAAAATGGATGCCCCACCCAACAGTGCCTTTTACCTATGGCTAACAACCTTCTGTGATACCAACTCATGTGAAAGTTTCATTCAGCAAAGAACACAGGTAATTTTAAATAACAGTCTACTGCTTGCAGTTTCCATGTACTTTATTGTGGTGTCAATCCTGGTTGGGGGATTAGTGGGTTATTTCTCCTTTTCTCTGAAATGGCTCACATTAAGGCAGGTTATTTCTCTTTCTGCAAAGCTACAGAGATTTTAACATCACTTTAAAAAAGAGAGCTAAATATAGAAAAAAATGGGCTGAACCTGGAAAGGGAAGGAAGTGTTTAATTTAAAGACATCAGGGCAGGACCGCAGAAAAGCCTGAATAGTGTTTTGTCTATAAACACCCTGGATTGACTGGATAGGCAATTGCACTGTATGGCCCTTTCCGCACCTTACCTTTTTCTGGCGCTGGGGTGTGGGGACTGCATGAGCAGCCTCTGGCAAGAGGCTCTCACGTCCCTGCTGCTTCAGCTCCGCACAAGCTGCCTGCTCACGCAAGAGCCCTGCCTCTTCCTTCTGCAGTGCAGCCTAGGAGTTTCCCTGGCTGCACTGAGGCAGGAAGTGTGATTGGCGTGACTCTGGAGGCTCCGCACACCAGGTAAGTGCACGCAGGGCCCAGAAGCAATGCGTGCTCTCGCACCATTTTTGGCTTCCAGCCAAAAATGAAAAGGTGCGCAATCGGCACCTGCTGGCCCCTGGAGCATCGCGCGATTGTGAGTGCATCGTACGGATTGCTCCTCACAATCGCATGACACTCCAGGCTCCCTTTCGCATGGCAAATGCTGTGTGGAAAGGGCCTGTGACTCCCATTCCCATTGCGTTTCTGGCCATTTCTGCACTACGCTGTTATAGTGCTATTATTCTACCTTCAACATCCTGTGGAATTCTGGGGTTTGTAGTTCACTGAGGGCAAAGAGCTCTCTGGCTGAGAATTCTAAATGCGCCTCCCTAAACTGCAAACCCCAGGATTCCATAGGTTGTAGAAAGTGGAATAACAGCACTATAACAGCGTAGTGCAGAAATGATCAGAAATGCGATAGGGATGTGGGACAGTAACAGAGAAAATACTAATGTTAACAATTTGGAAATAATATATTTTGGAAACACTCTAAAAAGTGGGTGTACACAAAAATAACAATTCTTCTCCAGCTTTAGTTTTATAGAAAAGGAGAGAGGTAAATATATTTAGCTCCAGAGGACTTTCCTCTAAACATGTTCAGCTAATTCAACTCTAAACATGCTCAACTAATTTTCTTTTTAATGAGCCAAAGGACAGTGCTTTTAAAAAGGTAAATGGTTGTTGTTGGTGGTGGTGATGATGATGATGATGATGATGATAACACACTAGAAAAATCTTTCTTTTTTGCTATATATTTAATTCCTTATGAATGAAACTTTCAGACATAAAAATACATATTTGTATTCCCTGTCCATCTTAATCAGTGGGTTATCTGAGATGTTATATATAAGGCACACATTTTAATCTATTATTTTCATTTTATGGTTGACTGCTCTGTCACCCTAAGGCAACACATAAGTATTGCAGAACTTAATTATTAATGAACAACTAATACCACCATATCTCATTGTACTAGGTTGCTTCACATCTTTCTTGCTTGGAGTCCTGTTATTGATTGCACATTATTTTTGTTGCTTTCGTTAATTTTCAAAGCCCCTATCTTTTATTCAAGTCTCAGGTTTCTCTGTTATTAAAAACCCTGTGGCTAACAGTGTATTAAAGCACACAGATTTCTTTCATTCTATCAAGATGTGAAGTAATCTAATCTGAACACTTCCAAAACATTTTAAATATTTAATGCTACATTAAAATAATGTGTGGCAGTCATAAAAATGCAATAGATAGTGCGGAATATCCAATATCATTTACAAATATCTGTCAATAGTGCTTTTGTCAAGTAAAGCTACAAACTATTTTGATGTTTCTCCACCTGGGCTTGAAAATAAAGTGCAGTTACATTATCATAAATATTGTATGCAATCTGCATTGATAACACAGTTTGAAAGGTACCCAATTCACATTTTACTTGATATTGTTCAAAATGTTAGGAAAGTAGCCGAATTGCAGAGGTGAATATATCTTGCTTATTGAAGTGAGTAATATGGATAACATTTGATCAGCATCAGCCTAACTATTAAAAAACAGCTGTATAGTTTAGGCAGCTGAAGGAAAATGATGAAAGGAACTTCATCCTTTGATAAGCATCACAATAAGACTCATACTTTGTGCCATCGATGTGGGTCCAAAGCCTACCACCTCCAGAAGTCTATCTGTGGGAAATGTGGATATCCTGCTAAATGCAAAAGAAAGTATAATCGGAGTGTTAAGGCCAAGAGGCACAATACTACTGGGACTGGCCATATGCGACACCTGAAAAAGGTCTACCACAGATTAAGAAATTGATTTGATTCTGTGAAGGAACAGCACTGAAGCCCAAGAGTGCTGCTGTTGTGGCTTCCTGCTCATCTTAAGGATTCGTCTGTTTAAAATAAATGGTGTGAACCATGGTGGGTGGGAACAGCTGTATAGTATATTTCCATGTGTAAATAAAGAAAGATTCTGAGAAAAGGGTTCAAGTCAAATTTGAGCAAATCACAAAAAGTTCTTTTTCTAGGTACTGTGCCTTTGAAGGAAGGGTCAGATAGGAGCTGAAGGAAGAAGAGAGAGAGCAAACTGGATAGATTTTATAAGATTCTGATACTTATTTTAGAAAGAATATTACATATTAACTATATTAGCAATATTTTATCATATAGGAACATCCCATTCCAGATGCTGTGGTAGGGAGAGACCCAAATCTCAAATAGGCCTGAGGAAGTGCACATGGGCACTCTTGCATAAGGTGTAAACCGCTAGTCAGATGGTTGGTATGGTCAAAACAGATACAGTAGAGTCCTGGTTATCTGACCCAAATGGGCGGCCGCAGCGTCGGATAACTGAAAGGGTCGGATTACCCAGATGCCCATGGCGGCTGCCATTTTGGGGGCGTGTCGGGGGGCATGTCGGGGCTGGCCTGGGGGTGTGTCGGGGCGTGTCTGGGGGCGCAGAAATGCCCACAGCCACACCCCCAGGCCATCGCGACATCGGTTAATCCGGATGGTCGGATAACCGAGCGTCGGATAAACGGGACTCTACTGTAGTATCGATTACTTTTTTTTGATGGAGATCCTGCTGATTTTAGGAAGCCTCTTCTTCCTTCCCCTACAATGTGTGAGCACTGTCTCTCTCCTGGAAAAGGAATCTGTCCCATCCAATACTGTACTCTCCTATTTAATTGGTAAACACAAGAATAACTATCTGTCTGGAGGTGGGGAAATGTATGCACGTATTAATTTCTTTGGGAATCTATTTTTTTCCCTTCTGGGTGCAGACTCTTCCAGACTTGATATTCGTCTACTCTCATAATGGACACTCTTTCTGGAATTCATCCCTGCTCTTCTGGAGATTTAGGCTGAATTCACTGGGCTAAAAGTGAGAGGACATCAAGCAGAAGTCCTACTGCATGAGTGGAAATATACTCACATGACATAGGATGAGAAGGTGGACATAATTGTTTAAACTTAATTCACTACCCTAAATTCATTAAAATTCATTAAAATTTTGTCATTAATTCTGTACATTATTTAAAATATTAAATGACAATATTGTTAATGGATTGAATACCAATTAACATTTCAAATTATTTTAAACTTTACTTTGTGGGATGGTTTAGCCATTTTGGGCAAATTTTAATGAATATACAGAAATTGAGTTTTATTTTAATTTAAAACTAATTTAACCCAAACCAAACCTGCTAATGTGTTATTAACTATTAATACAATAACCGATTTTCTCTATTTTTAATCAAAATGGTGAACACAACTGAAATAAATTGTAATTTAATGTTAGCACTAATATTTTCAAGATACAGCCTAACTATATTTTGATATTAATTCCTTTTGTTTCCATTATGGATCTGGATATAAAATTATGAACAGCTAAACAACTCAGTATAAATAGAATAATTCCTAAGATATTATAAGCAAGAAAAGAACATACCACAGTACCCTGGAGTTCCACAGACTGTTTTCATGGTCACTTGATCTGCAACAATCTTGGAAAGTCCAAAATCAGCTATAACACACAAATCAGAAAGGTTTATTACCATATTTTCCAGTATATAAGACACACCAGCACATAAGATGCACCCCATTTACATGCCAGCAAATACTATTTGCGGGCATATAAGACACACCCCATTTTCAAACAGTATTTTTCAGGAAAAAAACAAGTCATATACACCAGCAAATGGAGTACTTTCTAATATTTCTTCCAACACACTGTGGAATTAAATAAGTAAAATATTGCATATTTTTCAAAACCTTATGGTAACCCATTACCAAGTAAATAAAAACACACAGAAGTAAATCTTTTCAGGTGAAATAATGCTTCCTCTTCTGCCCATATGAGAAAAAGTTATGGAGGTAGGAAGGGTCTCTCGATTTTACTATATTTCAAATGGGTTATGGGCATACAAGGCATTAATGTGAACAGGCAAAAGCTACACACTATTAGAAAAACTCCACTTATGGAAGTGAGGAACCATGTCTATTTTATTAATGTTAACTTGATGCTGTTGTTCTCAAGTCAGAAGAACAGTCAGATAATGGGACTAAAGAATGAAATGTTACTAAACCTTTTTAAACATTAGGTAAGTTAAAAGTGGTGGTGGGAAGATAACATTAAAAGTGCTTCATAGCATGAGAACATGTGATGGCAGACAAACTGAGTAGCCCTGAAAAAGATTAGGATTCTCAAATGTGAAGCAAGCACCAGTGTTTGTTACAACTAGCTGGGGCAGACATTACATCAAAAATGGGAGAAAAGAATAAGACACTGATGAAAGAGGCATGAGGCAGATAAGAAACAGGAAGAAGAAATTCCCATAGTTCTGTCACATAGAAAGTGAAATGTTTGGTGTTTGGTTGCTTAGATAATAACAGTGACATTATTTACTTAACAGTTGAAAACAATGGACTGGCATCTACTTGGTGTATCATGATGGAGTAAGTCAGACTTATGCTATCACAGCTCACTTTTTAGGTCACTGAGGAGGTCAGAATTCATTGCCAACAGGGCAATGACCAAAATGCCCTCCAAGATTTGGAGAAGCCCTGGATATTCCTGTGAATGCCTATTGCTGGACAGGAGACTATCATAGCTACATCACCTGAGGCAGGGTGCCGGTCAATGCACATAACTGTTGGTGAAATACATGCTGTGTTCAAGTGTTATCTTGAGGACACATGAGGTGGTGAAGAACAAGGAGAACCACATTAGCTATTCCCCCTTCTAATTGTTTTCAACATGTTGAATGCAGTGGGAACCTTTACTATGTAAGTTTCTTGATTATTTTTTTAAAAAATCCCTTGGATCTATATGGCTCTACAAGGTTAGAAAAGGTTAGAAAAAAGGTTAGAAAAAAAATCCCTATAGTACACATTCATCCTCAGCACATGGTGGGGCAATGCAGACACTAACTAAATGGACAGAGCTAGCATGCTCATCTTTGATTTTCCACCTTATACATTCTTCTAAGTACTCAAGTATAACATTGCAGTCAGTAGCAGTGCTAGTTCTCATACTAGTGGGGCCACAAAAGCCCTCTGGCTTTTAGTCTAAGATTATTCTATCCAGGATGCTGAACTTACTTTAGGGACAGAGTTTAACCCCAATGGGTAGTTCCTCTGAAGTCTGGCAAAAGACACAAGACCCATAGTAATGGCACTATGCAGTGATGTACTTAAGTCTTTTACTCCAAGTCTCAAGTCAAGTCTCAAATCCTTACAAGATACTTTCAAGTCAAGCCTCCAGTCAAGTCTCAAGTCTGGGAACCAACTTTACACCCCAACCTGTATTACAGAATTTCTGGACAGAGTCGAATAAAGTCAGTTCTAACAATTTAAGTACAGTTGTCTCTTCACTTTTATGATTTTGCCATCTGCAGCTTTGGAAATGGAGAAAAGGATCCTTCTTACTTCCCATTTGCAAAGCTGGAGGCTTTTCAGAAGCGGGGAATAGGATCGTTCTTATTCTCCATTACTGAAGCTTCAAATGCTTTAGAAGGAAGGATTCTTACTCCTCAAACCTATTGCCTACTACCTTTGCTGTTCCCCTCTGAGATATGCAGACTGCATTTTGGGCATGAGTCTCGCCTTCTGCTCTTAGGAAAAGTTTTAGAAAGTTCCTACTACATGAAGTGGGGACAGGCTGCTAAGCAAACCTCAACCCTATCTCAAGCCCATTGCCTAACCCATTTGCTGTTTCCTCTAAGAAATGTGCCCACATTTTGGGCTTGAGACAGATCATCATGTGACCAGTAAGTTGTAAGGTTTCTGGATGAATGTGTTATGTTACTGAACTGAGGGCAGCAAGTCAGTCACTAAAAATATGCAAGTCTCAAATCAGGTCGAGTCAGTATGTAATTTTTGCCAAGTCAAGTCCAAGTTGAGTCACTAAAGTGACTTAAGTCTGATTTGAGTCCGAGTCAAACAGTTTCAGTCTACATCACTGGCACTATGATTTTACTTTAACTGCTTTGGTTCCATCTTATGGAATCCTGCAAGTTGCAGTTTATTTTTATTTATTTATTTATTTGTATCCTGCCTCTCCATATGGATCGAGGTGGCAGACAACTTACAAATAGCATGTATTTCGAAACATTTCTATACATGCCCCCAACAAGCTGGGTACTCATTTTACCGACCTGTGAAAGGATGGAAGGCTGAGTCAACCTTGGAGCCCGGCAGGATTGAACTCACAACCTTGTGGCTTGCAGTACTGGCATGTAACCACTGTGCCACCAGGGCTCCCTGGTTTAAGAAGGAGTACTTAGAATTTTCAGCTAGAGAATACTGGTGACTCACCAAACTATAAGCTGCAGAATTCTAGAGGATGCAATAATAGTGATATAACTGTGAAATGTGGAAAGACCCCTGAAGATGAGTCACTATATGATTGACATGGAAGACACTGCCTGCTACTGTCTATAGGGCTTAAAGAATCAGAGACCTGAAGAAGAGATTATCATAGGCCCTTTTCGCACGGGCTTTCCCGAGCGAAATAGCCCCGTGAGCCGTGCGGGAGTGGGAGCGCCGCTCCACACGACGCACTCTCACTTCCGGCGCTCTCACGGGGCTGCAGCGGCGCGAGCGTGGGGTTTTTGATTTTCGCTTCCAAGCGAAAATCACCCCGCGCTCGCGCAACGCTCCCCGGCGCCCACCCGCACTTACCTGTTGTGCGGTGCGTCGGAGAGGCGGCCGAGTAGGGCTTCCTTCCCTCCGCTCCTGCGGAAGGAAGGGGTGGGGCGGGGCGCTTGCGTGACGGATGCGATGGCATCCTGCTTCGCGCGGGTGGGGGGCTGCTCACGACAGCCTCCCGCTTCGCGCACACGCGCGGGGGGTGGGTGGGCGCGACTGTCACTCTCTCCTGGCGCGTGCGGGGGGCGGCGCGAGAGGCTCCTGCTTCTCGCGCAAGCGGGGGAGGATGGACGCGCGAGCCGCCTCCGCCTCCGGGACGCTGCCGCTTCCCCGCTTGTTCCTTCACCTGCGGAAGGAACGAGTGGGGAACCGGCAGGCTCTCGGAAGAGGCTTTTCGCGCAAGTCGCCCACCCCGGCTCACACAAAAAGCCTCAGTGCGAAAAGGGCCATAGTACTGCGGGATACTCTGAGCATAACTGGAATGAAATGAATGTATGAATGTGTCCCTCCCATGAAATGGAACAAATTAGCAAAACTGCATTACAGCGCCAACATGCAAACCAAACCTAGTACCAGAAAAGGCCCATTACCTATTTTTAAAGGTGCATCTGGAGCTGGTGTTGCATACAGAAGATTTTCTGGCTTCAAATCACGGTGGACAATTCCATTAGCATGTAGATACTAGAAAGAACAAGCAAAAATATGTGATTTTAAACTTATGTTGTGACTTACATTTTCCAAATATTGTTGTACTTAACAATGTACTGGTTGGAGGTCCACATACTGAGAGCAGACAAAGGCGTAAACTTTGTTGGTTAGTGCCAGCTAGAGCAGATCAACTGAATCAATTGTTGGATGGTGAGTCAACATGTAGGTTAATGCTATTGATTCGGTGGGTATACTCTACTAAAAAATAATAGGATCCAGGCTGTGATGCTATAATTTGTTATCCTAAGACCTTTAATGTAGCTTGCAATTTGAACAGGAAAATGAAACTTTTAAGATGAAAGAATGACTCTCCTTAACAATAACCACTGAGGGTTCTTTATATACACTTTAGGTAAAGATATCAGCAGAATTATCAAATAATCTAACTGCAAATTGCATTATTTAAATTCATGCTTTCTTGGATTGATACATGTATATAATCTGAAAAGGTTCACACATATGGTCTGCTAAAAATAAAGCTGTGAAACAGCTTTCACAAGAAAACTAGCCTTATTTAGACATTTTATTTTAAAATTGTGTAAGGGAAGCTGCAGATACATGCTTGAGTCCCACGTAGTACCCTGACCTCCTTATGTTCATAGGGAAGATCTGTTTCAGTACTGTGATCACAATGAAGTACAGTTAAAGTTCAGCATGATCAGGAATATGGCCTTATCAAAGTACTTAACTGCACAGAGCTCTGTACCTCCTTCAACTGAACATAATACATTTTCCCCATCAAGTTTGGGCATGGACGGGTGTCCGAATGCACATACTCATTTCTTCTATGTAACTGTAAGACAAAATCCCTGAATAGATCCACTGAGAGTCTAATACCAGTCATGTGTTTATCCTTTCCATTTTAGTTTTCTTGCTGGGATGATTTGCAGTACGAGGCAACTTCTGTGGCATGTTTGATTATACTATTATGAAACAGAAGCTGCAGGTGATTTATCACTATCAGGATGCACAAAGGTTTGGGAGATGTTATCAGGAACAGTCTTGTATATCTTTGCTTGAAACAAACAGTAGTGGTAGCTGAGCATTGGTGAATTCTTTTCCTGGGTTTCTGACATTTTAAGCGGTTTCAGCTTCAGGCTTACAATCTTCTCTCCTGAGCAACAGACCAATCAATTATTTGAATATTTTACCTGCTCTTCTTGTTTTCTCTTTCTACTGCAACCTGTACTCCACCCCAATCCTAAAATATGTTTCCATTTTTGTTTTTAAAAAGTTAACTTTTGTTTCTAAGGTTTATTGATTTTTGGAAATATTGCCTAGGGAATCCACTAAACACTTTTTGGACCCTTTAAAAGCTTATTGCCAGAACCATATAAGAATATACTGGACTTCCCATATGAGTGGCAGATGTGCATTTCTTTTATGGCTTGGAATTTTCAATACTCAAGTTTGTTAGACTGGAGTAGATAGTAGACCAATCTGCAGTTTAATGTTTATTAGCAACAGCAGCTACATTTCTATACTGTTTATCAGTGCAAAGCACTCCCTAAGCAGTTTGCAATGTGTTTAGCTAATTGCCCCCAACAAGCTAGGCACTCATTTTACCAACTATGGAAGGATGAAAGGCTGGGTCAACCTGGAGCCTTGCAGGATCAAACTCACAATATTGTGGCTGCAGTACCGGCATTTAACCACTGCACCACCAGGGCTCTTAATATTTCTCTTGTTTTCTTTTTCTTACACATTATTTGCCATTTATTATGCCCTGATTACTATTTCATCATGGCCCTTTAGGCTAGTTACATAGTAACTGCTTTCATTACTATGCTTTTTGCTAGCCACATGGTTATTGCTTGAGTACTCAGGCCTGCCTGCTTGCTTGCTTTGCTTTGCTTTGCTTTCTTTTCTCTCTTCCCTCCCTCCCTCCCTCCTTTTCTATCCTGCCTTTCTCCCAGTATGGGACCAATACTGTTGTTGCTGTTATTGTAACTGCCACTACTATAATATATTCTATGTTGTTTGCTGTTTTTATAATCATCTACAGTCCTCTTCCAAATTCACAGGTTTGACCTTCGCAAATTTGATTATTGCCTGTTTGCCTTTCTCCATTCTCCCTCTCTCATTCCCTTGTCTTTTGCCCGGGCATGCCCGCCTTCCTTCTTCGCACCTGGGGAAAAGGCAAACAAATAGGAGGGGAGATGCATGGGACACTTCCCCCACATTCTCCCCTCCCATTCCCTTGCCTTTTGACCAGAGTCATGGAAAGAAGGCATGTGCACCTGGGCAAAAGGCAGGGGAATGTTGGGAAGGCAACAGAATGCCTTCTCCAAGCACTCCACTCCCATTCACTTGTCTTTTGCCTGAGTGTACAGAAGGAAGGCAGACATATGCAGGCAAAAATTGAAGGGAATGGGAAGGGGAGTGCTAACTCGAGCGGGGGGAGGGTAGTTTATTTGCAGCTTTTAAAAAAAAAACTTTTGTGAGGGTTCTGCACCCCAAAACCTTGTGAAAGTGAAGTGGCCACTGTATTGCTTTTCATCATTTTGTGAGTCATTTCAAAAAAATGTTTAATTCATTTTAATTTTGGTATGGTTCCGGTTCAGTGATCACTCTCATTAAGCTCATTCGAACAAAAGAAAGTATTGGTAAAAAGAACCCATTTTCCAGTTTTCATTTGCAATTAAAAACTTGCTTCTCATTTCTGTGGAGCTTATGGGTGTACACAGTTACTGTATTTGCAGAGGTCTTTGGAACCTGTCTATAACATTGGCTGAGAGCCTGCATTGGCAGATATATCTCTGGCAGGTAGCAATAATGCTTCTTGTGGTGCAACCCATGCCCCAAATACATAATTCTAACTTCCAACTGTGCACCGACTTCAAACCTACATTTTCAGTGTGGCAGTACCCGCAAGACAATAATTTTCATGTTGGTAGTGAGCTGAGGGTTCAGGAGAGACATATACAGCTATGTTCCTTTAGCTCAGGAGTGTCAAACTCAAGTTCATCTTGGGCTGCATCAGCTTTATGGTTGCTCTCAAAGGGCAGGCTGTATCTGTAAGACTATATAAATGTATCTACTCTTTTATCATATTAAATAATTGCCTCTGCATTCGATTATTACTGGTGTTACTAATAACTAGCTTTGAAAGTAGAAGTCTAGGAAAAATAACGGCAAGCAGATATTCAAGTGTACAACTATTGTATAATTTATTGAAAAATTAGTTTTGAAAACAGAAAGTTATTTTTTTAATCATCAGACAAATATTACCTGTGCATCTTTCTGCTCCCCCACTCCCCTGTGGCTCTTTCTGCCCCTCGCCCCTTTCTGTACCTGGTGAGCCTGATCCCCACATTGTGGGCCCCCAGCTGCAGGTATTCTGAAGAGGGACCCAGCAGCCAGCACTCATGATCTACTTCTACTTCTGACTGCTCCTCTGCCCAATTTTTGTGAGCCACAAAACCTGTGGTAACCTGTGGCAATGCTCTGACAGAGAGATGTAGACAGAGGAGCAGTCAGAAGTAGAAGTAGATTGTGAGTGCTGGCTGCTGGGCTCCTCTTCAGAATACCAATAGCTGGGGGCCTGCAATGTGGGAATGGGCTCGTCAGGCAGGGGGAATGCTGCAGCTGCAGGAGAGATGTGAAGCCACATGAAATGGCCTGGTGGACTAGATTTAGCCCACAGGCCTTGCGTTTGACACATGTACTTTAGCTGGATGCCTTGTGTCAGGCATTTTCCCAGACTTTCAGGAGGGGATCTTCCAGCATTCTCTGAAGATGATGTAATTGCTGTGCATCCACTTAAAAAAAAATAGACAGATACGTCTCTGCCACTCCCTCTAATTTCCCTGACATTGAAATGCCTGTTGTGGGAGGAAAAATTATTACACTGAAAAGGTGCTTTTGGAGAGGAGTTTATTACAAAATTAGCACAGAATTCTGATCTCTGCAGTGATCAAAAAAGTGGGTTATGATGAGTAGAGTTGGACTTACTCCATTATAACTCAGTAATAGAATGCCAACCATTTTTCCTTTCACATAGTGAAAAATCCTATACATATCTACTCAGTAGTAAGTCCCACTGAATTCCATGGGACTTTGTCTTGGGTAAGCAGAGGTATAGCATGACAGCCTTACATATACTTGATGACTGGTAATAATGAGAATTCTAGGCTAAAAGACTGGAGATTGCAGAGGGCTGCTATACATGACTGAAGGTCTAAGTCAGCAGAAGGCAGCTTTATGGCATCACATAGTCTTTGGAAAATCCCATTAATTTTTTTTTTAAAACATTGTGATTGATGATTGATTAATCATACATGAAACATAATCCTTGCTAAACATATTGTCAGTAAGAATGCATTTAGTGTGCTTTGAAAACTTGTTTTCAAAAACTTGACCAGCATACACTGAAATGGGGTTTAAATATTTTCCCCTGCACCACACCATTATCGTGACCAAAGCTCCTCATCGTTCTAAGAGAGGAACTACTATTTGTGCCGATGGTAGCTTCCCTTCACAGAGAACCAGCAGCTTGGAACCTCCTGCCAGGTCTGAACTATGAAGGAAACAGTAAAAAACCTATCTTTGCACATCATAATCCAGATCCTGATATTTCTGACATCAACTCTTATTTTAAGATTTAATAAAAGGCAATGTGATAAATGCATTCAAATATTTTCATTTATTTCTTACATTTATGTTCCTACCAGGATGCCAGGTGCTCTGTTTCCACCTCCTAACATTGTGTCAGATAATTTAAATCAGAATGGTGAGTAAGATGGGCTTCATGGTCAAGCAGGAAATTTACCATACTTGTTCTTCACTTAAATTCTAAAACTAGGCAATATGCCAATTATTTCTATTCTACTGCTTGAAAAATCTGAAGCATGCATAGGAATGTATCTGCATTGCAGTTACAATAGCTTGATATCACTTTAGCTGTCCTAGCTCAACCTACATAATCTTGGGATTTGTAGTTTGGTGGTGATCTTTCAATTCCCTGCTACAATGTGTTAGTGCTATCGTTTAAGATGATTCACTAGAGCTCTCTAGTAGCGGAGAATTCTGAGCACTTCACCAAACTACAAATCCCACAGGGTAAAGTCATGATAGTTAAAGCAGTATCAAGATGTATAGTGCAAACTCTGGGGGGTTTCAATCCAATCTATGCATGGTGTCTTTGAAAAACAGAAAACTCCATTACATTAAGAGGTGGAGGTGAGGCTTCTTCGGTTTACTCTTTAATTTGAATTTTTAAAATTGTATGGAATAGGCAGCATGCATATGAAAGGCCAGAACAAACTCTTCAGCTGAAAAAAAAAAGTTAACCTTATTTACACTCCAGATTCAAATGTATTACTTGGATTTGCATTGTGTAGATTCCATAGAAGAAACATGTTCACAATCAGGATGTAAATTGAAAACTGCTTCTTTTCCATTATGAAGAGGAGTTTATAAAACAAAGTTACAGGCCCACTTTCTCAATTGTATATATGTAACCTGCTTCTCTGAAAAATATCTAAAATGTCACATGCATAAAATAATGTGCTTTGTGCTACTGAATACTAGGTGATTTCTGAATGCTTCTGAATGCAAAAGAATAATTCACATCACATCAAGTGTTAGGAAATTCGACAGCCTTATTGAAGTTCTTTTTAAAAATGTCTAAATGCTACAAGGTTAGAATTTTAAGTAGTTAAGATCTGAGTCTAGAATACTAAACAGAGAAAAATGTTGAGGTTTTCTTTAAAATGTGGATTTCCACTGGACCTGTGGAAAATGTCAGGTGACATGATCAAGATATTTAATAACTTTTTAAAATGGGTTTAAGGTACTTATGCTTCATTTTTGATATGAAACTCACAAGGTAATTTATATTATAATTTTGAAACAATAAGTAAAAAAGAAAAGAAAACAATGAAGGCACAATTTTGGGGGAAAAACCTGTTTGAAAGCCACCTCTTCCCCCTCTCAGGGTAAGGTTTTTCAGTAGCCCTGTTCTATATATGGAGGCATAAAGGAATAGCTCATCTGGAACACCAGAAGCTGGTGCTGGTGGGCAAGCTAAAAAGACACAAAGTTGCTTTATCCCCAGCCATATGTTTGGTCCAGAATGGGATCTCCTTCAGCATTATTTAGAGATATCAGGTATTGAACCTGCAATCGATTTATGTCTATACCACATGTGCTCTGTTCCTAAGCTTTTCTGTCTTTCTGTCTTTCTCTCTCTCCTCTCCTTGGGGCAAGACGGTTACTGAATAGCTCCACAGTGGGCAGCTCACCAGGGCTCTTTCTTCTTTTTCCCCTCATCTCAGGGAAGACTTTCTTCAGAAACAAACAATAAGGGAGAGCGATCAGATAATTCCCATATACACTGAAAAAAATACAAGAGGAGGTCATACAGGCAATCATCATTGCCTGCCACTGACATAGATGACAACCACACTTTCATCATGTCTGGCAGCTTGTACCCCTTGTGTGGCTACATCTGGTGCCTATAGTAACCACTATTGGCAGCTTTCTTAGAGTGTACTAGAAGAAGTGTTACACACATTTCAATGTACCTGAGTAAAGGTCCTACATGTAATAGGGTCCTGAACCAGTCAAGATACCCATTCATGTTTAAATTTCTGAAGCAAAGTTAGGCAGAAGACAGAAGGAAGAAGATGAACTAGTTTGTTTTCTGCTGCTCCAGTGGATAACACCTGAACTAGTGGATACAAATTACAAGAGAGGAGATTCCATAACAGCTGTTTGGCAATGGAATGGACTAGAGCAATAGAATCATAGAGTTGGAAGAAACCACAGGGGCCATCCAGTCCAACCCCCTGCCATTCAGGAACACACATCAAAGCACTCCTGACAGATGGCCATCCAGCCTCTGCTTAAAAACTTCTAAAGAACGAGACTCTACCATACTCTGAGGCAGCACATTCCACTGCTGAACTGCTCTGACCATCAGGAAGTTCTTCCTGAGGTTTAGGTGGAATCTCTTTTCCTGCAGCTTGAATTCATTGCTCCTTGTCCTAGTCTCTGGAGCAGTGGAAAACAAGCCCACTTCCTCCTCTAAATAACATTCCTTCAAATATTTAGACATGGTTTTCATGTCTCCTCTTAACCTTCTCTTCTGCAGACTAAACATATCTGCTCCCTAAGACACACTTCATAGGGCATGGTTTCCAGACCCTTCACCATTTTGGCCACCCTCCTCTGGACATGCTCCAGTTTGTCAATATCCTTCTTGAAATGAGGTGCCCAGAACCTCATGGGGTCTAACCAAAGCAAAATAAAGTGGTACAATTACTTCTCTTGGTCTGGACACCATACTACTATTGATGCAACCAAGAATTGTGTTGGCTTTCTTGGCTGCCAAATTACATTGCTGATTCATGTTCAGCTTGTGGTCCACCAAGACTCCTAGATCCCTTTCACATGTACTGTTGTCTAGCCATGTATCTCCCATCCTATATTTATGCATTCCATTTTTTCTGCTTAGGTGTAGCACCTTACATTGCTTTCCGATCTGCCAAGGTCATTCTGAATGTTGATCCTGTTCTCTGGTGTATTAGCAACCCTTTCCAATTTGGTGTTATCTGCAGATTTGATCAGTATGTCCTCTATTCCTTCATCCAAGTCATTGATGAAGATGTTGAATAGCAGTGGGCCCAGGACGGAGCCCTGTGGCACCCCACCATTCACTTCTCTCTGCAATGAAGAGAAGCCATTGGTGAGCACCCTTTGGGTTCGGTCAGTCAACCAATTATGAATCCACTGTCCAGCCCACATTTTACTAGTTTCCGTGCAAGAATGTCATGGAGAAATTTGTCAAAGGCCTCACTGAAATCAAGATATGCTACATCCACAGCATTCTCTTCATCTATCAAGCTTTTAACTCTACCATAAAAAGAGATAAGATTACTCTGGCATTACTTGTTTTTGAGAAACCCATGTTGACTTTTAGTGATCATGGCGTTGCTTTCTAAGTAATTACAAACTGACCGTTTAATGATCTGCTCTAGAATCTTGGTATTTCCTGGTATTGATGTCAGGCTGACTGAGCAATAATTATTTGGGTTCTCTTTTTTCCCTTAGAAAGTGAACTGTCATTTATCGGAGGTTTTTAAGAAGAACCTGAATGAGTATCTTACAGGAATGCCTTAATTGTGGATTCCTGCACTGGAGGAATTGATCTAGCTGCCTCCTGAGATTCCTTCCAACTCAGTGAGACTAGGTCTTTCTTCTCCTTCTCTCCTCTATACAGCCTCCTCCTTCACAACCTGAAAATCTACTCTGGAAGGTTTCCTATTCCTTGGAGGAATAACTGAGAGTTCATAGCAGCTTAGAGGGGAGACTGCTACTGACAGAAGCAGTTCTAGTAGAACAACTGCACTGGATCTTAACTCTCATGCTTACTGTATCCCTGTCCTATTCTTCCTCTTCCTCAGCTTTTGCAGACCTTTACTTCTTGTTTTTAAAAAAATATTGTCAAGGTTTTCCTCCCAAGGCTTCTAATCAGTTCCTGGATCAAGGACAGGGGAGAGAGGCAATTTACTGGTTTCAAAGGAAAGAACAAAGTTTGGGGAATAGTTGGGTCAGCTTAGAAGTCAGATGACATCCCAGTCATTTCAAACACTGCTTCTATTCAAGTTATTTCCTTCTTCTTCTTCTGGCATATCTCCATCTCTTCCTTTACATCTCCCAGCTCTGCCTTCATTATCTTCATGTCTTGCTTCTTTTCCACTGTCTCATCTGTTCACTCCTTTACTTTCATTTTCATCTTCAACATACACATTTTGACCCAGTACCACCACCTACTCTTCCAAAATCTATTGGTCTCACACCATATGTCCATGTCTCCCTCTCGTCTCTATTTGATCCATATCTGTAATCTCTGTCTTCTGGCACTGAGACACATTTTCTTTTTTTTCAAGCAAATTAATTTCTTTCATGAAGCATTTCTGAAGTACCCAAAGGAAATGACTGTTGGTGACTTTTTTAGCATCACACGGGACAGTGCCTTTACTTTTCTCAATTCCAAAGGAATACTTTTACAGATCTGCTGAGGGCTCTTATCAATTTCAGACAGTGGTATCTTCTTTGATTTAGTTCATCTTTCCTTTTAAGATTTTCTTGCTGCATGGTGGTTGCAAAGCAATAGTCTCTTAATTAGG
This sequence comes from Ctenosaura bakeri, assembly GCA_948474755.1. NCBI lineage: Eukaryota > Metazoa > Chordata > Lepidosauria > Squamata > Iguanidae > Ctenosaura > Ctenosaura bakeri. The sequence continues at coordinate 78,910 of CAOLHI010003253.1, read as the reverse complement.
AAAAGTATCATCTCCTCATTGCTCATAGTTGTTTTCCTGCTTTGCAGTCTTCTACATAATTTATCACCAGATTATCGCAATTAGTAAACTTAACAGCATTCACATGATTGTATGCTGGTAAATCAAAGTAATGATTCTCTGGTAATATTTGCCGAAGTTCTATATTAATCTAGTAACGTAGTCTTGCCAAAATTCTATTTTCTTTGAACAATATAAGATACAAGAAAATTTTTCAGTAATTCACCAATGTTATAATGAAGCTTTACAACCATCTGTTTTATAATGTAGCGGATAAACAATCAGACAGAATTCAACATAAGGGTGAAAAAGTCTTGCATTCTTGGAAGTGATTCGAGCATATACTTGCTACATACTGAGGCATTTATTTATTTATTTTTAAAATCTCTTGCTTTTTCTCCCTGATTGAAAGAGAAAGGATTAAAAGAAACATAAAGAGTGAAATCTATCTTCAGGCATTTCAGTTCAAGATGGGATTCCATTCAACAAATCATGAATTCTGAATTGGAGATATCTTCTCCTGTGCTAGAAGGCACATCTGAAGTAGAAATTAGGAATGCGTTATTGAATCATTATAAACATAATGCTTTACAGGCCATGCTCCTTAGAGACTGAACCAAGTATCTGGGGAGCCAATACAGTTAAGATTAAAATATTTTAATTTTGATGTGGTTATTTTAGAGGAGGAAACTGGCAAGTAGGTTAGAAAATCAACAATTTCTTGACTACTATTAGTGAGAACTGAGCCCAGTACCAAACTACATGAAGTATAAACCATGTGTGCATGGAGAATATACCTGTGATTGGTAACACAATGATCAGAAGCAATCTGGTTTTTCAGAACCTCCCATGGCTGCAGCATTTTGAAAAACAGCAGCCACAAATTTAATTACCACACATACTTACTTAACAATTGTCCTGCTGCACTGCATAGCACTAGAGAATCCAAGAACAGCACGACAACTTGCCATGCGCAAATAAAATTCCTAACAGTGTCATGTTTAAAATAGCTAGTCGTTTCTAAACAATTTGACCTCAGTGCAAATGGTTAAGTGAGGAGGAACTGTGCAGGATATTAAAGAACGTGGGGCATGAAATATAGCACACTGGCTTTGAAAGGGTGTTTTAACATACATTTGTAATATTAAAGGTCAAAAACCATTTCCAGAAGACTATTTAACAACTATTGAGCCAGGTATTGTCATCCAGCTATGAGACTGGAACCCAACCTTGAATCAAGAGGAAGAATAAAGAGTTGGATTTAGAAAAGGAGAGGATAAGAAGGATTTAGGAAAAGAGAAGATAAATAGGAATAGCCTACCAGGGAGCCAAAGCAACAACAGAATATACTTGTGGCATAAGAGGTAAAATTCTGTTTTGGAAGTTGTCTTCTTCCTCGTGAACCTTTCTACCTCTTGTATTTCCCTTCTGCTGTTAAATTAGATCAGATTTCACTTCAGCCCCATTTATGTATTTCACTGCTAGAATTGATGGTTGTGATACACAAGTCAATTTCTTATGACAAAATACCCAGGCCTGTATGTATAAAATTACAGTTAGTGCTGCCTTACATGGATTGCTGCACAGCTGCAAATCTCATTTGTCATTCATCTCATGCACAGAAGAAAGTAACAATGAGCTTTGTTGGGAATTTACAATGATCACAGGCAAATAGTTCCAAAGACTAATCTGAAAGGGTTGTCTACCCAAATGGCTTCTATGTCGCTTATTCCTTTGAAAAAGTCAAGCATGCTTTTAAGGTTAGTGAGACAGGCCCTTTATTCTCCCTCAGATTGGAATGGCAGTTCCAGTCCAATAAAGCACTCTGTCAATGTCACTTTGCCCTGACTCTACCCTTTTATCACCACTTTTCTGTAACAGGGCTAGCAGTGGCGTATCAAGGCTTAACAGCACCCAGGGCAAGGGGGTGGGGTGAGTGGCAGGGGCGGGGGGACCAGGCAGAAGTGGGCAGTCCAAGGGACAGCAGGCAGGAAAGGACAGATGGAGGTGGGCAGAAGCAAGCGGTGGGCAGAAGTGGGCAGGGCAAGCAGCACAAGTGGGTGGGGTGAGCAGCAGAACTGGGTGGCGCAAGGGATAGTGGGTGGGGAAGGGGTGAAAGGAGGTGGGGGGAGCGGTGGAGGGGCAAGCGGGGAAATTGCTCTTTCCTCCCCTGACATTGGTGCCTGGGGCACACACATCCTAGATCCACCTCTGAGGGCTAGAGTTTTAATTATTCCTCAGAACCAAACTGTTTGTTTTAGGTAGTATGTTCTCTTTGGCCCTTTCCGCACCGGGCTATTAAAATGGTGCAGAGCGACCTCCAACGGAGGTCTTCTGCACCACAGAGTGGACTGGGGTGGACTACTTTTTGTAGTTCCATACCTCAGTCCACTCCGGAGCGACTGGAACTGGTCGTGCAGTGTGGTTTTTAAAAACCTTTTAGAGGTTTTTAAAAAGCACGGAGCGTGCGACTCTGTGTCGCTCCATCGCCGCGCTCTGGTGCAGATTTGCAGGCGCATGCAAGTGCGTGCCTGCAAATCTGCCGGGGGCGGGCTTTAGGCTGGCGAGCTTCTCCAGTTGGTGGAGAGCCTCCACCAACTTGAAGCCACCATTTTGGATGCAAGAGCAGTGTGGAGCGACAAGCTCGCACTGCTCCTCGTCCCGACGGACTCACCCGGACAGAGAAGAAAGCCGGTGAGTCCCATTTTTGCCCGTTTATTTTCACACATGCGGAAAGGGCCTTTGTTACAGTGACTCTAGATAATTATGACCAAATAAGCAATTAAAAACAAACTGTAACATTTATTATAGTAACAGTGGAGATAAAATATCTTGTTAGAGTTCAGTTGTAGTACAGTTGATTGATTTTGTCAATCAATTTCTGCTTCAGATACCATTTCCCTGTGTCTTTTCCACTGATTAATCACAAATCAAACCCACCCCTTCTCTGGCTAGTTCTCACTGAAGGCTCAAACACGCACACAGAAACTTTGCCTCATATACAATTCCTCTCATCCCTAAGCTCCTCCCATGCACACCACTGTGCTGGGTTTCATTCTTGAGGTGATGTTCCTGTTGCCTAGCAACTAGCCATCAAATTGCACTGGCATTCCAAATAGCTAAACCACAAAACAACTTCCTCACAGTTAATATTCCACATCTAAAAAGTTATTGTTTGGGATAATAGCATTAGGTAGAAATGTGTGGTAGCTGTGAAAAGACTTGACAGACCCTCCATTGTCCTTAATGAGAAGAACTTAAAAATACTACTAGGGGGTTCTATAAAATAGTTGTACATATCCTGGAAAAAAGAAGTATAGTACAGTGGTTAAAGAACACAGGGAGTTGTCTTATCCCAGGTCATATTATTTGCCAAACCAACTCAGTATTATCTACTTTGACATAGCACTTTTGAGTTTTTCACAGAAGCTCTTCTTATTGACCAGAGGCTGAGCTGGAGATGCTAAGAACTACTCTTAGAACCACTGTTGTGTAAAGAAAGCACAAGATAGCCATGTTTAAATATTTGAAGGGATGCCACGTAGAGGAAGGAGAGGGCTTGTTTTCTGCTGCTCCAGAGACCAGGACAAGGAGCAATGGATTCAAGCTGCAGGAAAGGAGATTCCACCTGAACCTCAGGAAGAACTTCCTGACGGTCAGGGCTGTCCGGCAGTGAACTATGCTGCCTCGGAGTGTAGTGGAGTCTCCTTCTTTGGAGGTTTTTAAGCAGAGGCTGGATGGCCATCTGTTGGGGGTGCTTTGAGGGTGTTCCTGCATAGCAGGGGGTTGGACTGGATGGCGCCTGTGGTCTCTTCCAACTCTACATTTCTATGATTCTAAGTTTCATCACTGAGTCAAAGTTCTGTGGCTATCAGACAAATTATGCAAGTTTTTGCAGTACTATTGCAAGACCAGACCAGCTATACAACCTGTTTGACCAGGTTGACAGCAGTAGAAATTACTGGCTCCCATATCAGTGGGGTAGTAAATTCATTTGGGCATTATTAGGAATTTTGGAACTACTGTGCCTAAAATAGGTTCACTTACTTTGACAGGTCTTTTAAACTTATCAGTAAAACCCAGAGTAGATTCTCTGACTCAATGACATGAAATGACAGTGTATGTTCTCCAAACCTAATATAATAATAGGTACATAATGCTCCAGGTAGCTCTGTAGATGAGAAGGAATTAAACTCAGTGCCTCTGTAACAGATTCTTTTCACAAATTGAATTACATTTAATTAACCTCATGGATCATTTAGCTTACACATTTTAAAATGGGAACAGTACCAACCATTAATTGCTTTTTAATACAGAAGTGTTCCAAATGGAAGATGGCATCCATATCAGTGCCCATAATTTGTAATTTTTGCAAGAATCAATGTGGGTACATCTGATTATGTTCTTCTACCTCATACTAGCACACTTGCAAGTCAATAATTTTTTAGCTTCCTCAGAATGTTTACTCAGATGTGGGACTCCGAGTCCTACATTCATCTTGAGTTCCACTCTTAGCAACTATGAGTCCCACTCTTAGCAAAAAGATGGGATATAAATAAAATGAGTGAGTGATTATGTCCAACTTCATCCAATGTTAATTTTTCCAAGTAAACACATGACTTGCTAGCCTATTGTCACTGGGGGCAGGATTTCCAGTTAGTTTATAGATAAGTGCCTGGATAACATCAGAAATTCTGTAGTGTTGCAGTTAATTTTACATGACTGAATTCATATATTCAAGAAAGATAGAGAACCAAAGAGCTAGGCTTCCTTGTAGGTGAGTTTTTTTGAATGCTATGGCCTCAATCAAGACTAATCCCAACTGAAGCAGATCACTGGAGTCTTGTTACTCACCACTTAGATGACTCTCACTGACTTCAGCCTGTAGTACTATAGTATTATGTATTCATTAGATAATTGCTTGAAGTTCAGTCATGTATTCTGAATAAGTATGTACTATTTCAAATAAAACCAAATCCCAGACAGAACTGTGGTGCCTTTAGATTCCAAAATGTTTTACACATGCCCAGAAATGCACTACTACAATTGCTATCTTACTAAATTATTATTTTTGCAACTAAATAAACATAATTGGAGAATTAAAATGCATATAAGCTAATGTTGAACTATATGTAAGAACCACATTATTAAGAGAAAGCAAGAAGGCACTAGTGTTTCTCTGAAAATTACTCATGATTTCTTGCTCTTCATCCAGATGGCAACCTTTCATTTAGTCTACATAAAATATCTCCCAGTTATTAAAAATCTTGATACATTAGTACTTTTTGGTAATTGGAAGACAGGTGAAGATAAAGAAAGGACTCAGTTAAAATATATAATAATTCATAAAATATTATACCTTAGTTAAATAACATTTTTTGAAAATACAAAAGCTCCTTTTTTTTTGGTATAGATTTTACTAAGTCAAGTGTATCAAACCCAAAGAGTTTCAGAACTGCAAGTTTTGCTTTCACAGATGAGAGGCTTCTTGAGGAAGCAACAGCATTTGCAGAGTTACAAAGGATGCTAGTTTAAATCAATTTGAGGCTGGCTCATATTTAAGGGCAGACCACAAAGGAACTGGCACAATGCCACCAAAAGCAGGATGCAGAGTCAAGACATCTTGAGAGCTAGCCTTGCATGTCTGCTGTAATTTGGGCTGTGAAATCTTGATCTACTCAAGAATATTGGTGATATAAGCAATACTGAATTTTCAGATGTACAAAAATACCGTTTTTTGGTATATATATCCCTCTCTCACATCCATATTAACATGCATTTTGGGTATATTTCTACAGCAATCCTCTGTTACCAAGTAGATATGCTACCTTCCCTGGTAGATCTGTCATATTTCTAAGTGGGGCATCAAGGAAATTAAATTATTTCCTCAACAGAAGCAGAAATTGCTCTAATTCTTTTATGCATTCCAATTGTTTTATATTTGAAATGCTTGTGAATTATTGACAAACCCAACCAGAGAAACTGAACTGCTTTGGTTAGGTGATAAAAATGGCTATTATCCATTCCTGCTGACTGGAGCCCATGTAATTCCTTTGTCCCAGGAATGCAGGTGATGAAGCAGCAAAGATGAAAATGAGAGTGGAGGTAGAAAAAACCAAGGCTAGTACTCCCTTTAGAGCCTATTCCAGGAGGAACCAATGGCATTGCTATAGTTTTCCATCAGTGCAGTATTGGTCAGCAAACTTCTGTGAGTAATTCTAGACCATGGGAGATTTGAGCTCCATGTTTGACTGGGTGACTTAGCTGATGACTTGTTATGACACATTCATGAAACTCATACAAATAAAATTGTTTGCCTCCTGCTTAGAACTCCAAGTTTATCATGGACTTCATATTATTATAACTTCCTGAAGGTGTTTCATTCACAGGACAACATTCTTGAAGTCGTTTGTCTCATGAACTATATGCTAGACCAGTGGCTCCCAGTTTTGGTTTTCACAAGTGGCTACCAACTTCCAGAACCTGTGTGTATTATCTTCAGTTCTCTGGGCCTTCTGAGAGCTAAAGTCCAACATCTGGGAAGCCACATTTAGGAACCCACTTTTTGCTTTTTTGCCTTGATACAAGTTCTCAGCGCCGGGGTCAGAGGCAAGGGAATGGAAAGGAGAGCTCCAGAGAAGAGGAGGAAGTAGCATGTATACCTTTCTCCCCATTCCCATTTCCTTGTCTTTTGTCCAGGCGCTTCCTTCTCCATGCCTGGCAAACACAAGGGAATGGGAGGAGGAGAAGAATGGGTGGGCATGTGTGCACCTCGTGAATAGTCAAGTTCATGAAGATCAAATCTGTGAATGTGGAGGAAGGACTCTTTGTATATATGTGTGTGTGTGTCTATCTTAGTAGAAACTTTTGATAATCTGGACTCTGAAGCCATACAGATGAATGATTGGAAAACATGTCACTCTTGTTGTGATGTGCCTTTAAGTCAACTCAGACTAACGGTAAGGCTTTCACAGGGCATTCTTGGCACGATTTAGTCAGAGATGGTTTGCCTTTGCCTTCTTCTGAGGTTGAGAGGGTGTGACTTGCCCAAGGTTACCTGACACAAAAACCACTATACCACGCTGGGACCTATGTCCCTCCAGGGATGTTTATACATGAATAAAATCAGAAGGATCAAGGAAAAAATTGACTTAAAATTATTAAAACAAAGGGTATGAAAATTAGCATTAATGAATAAAATTATATCTCTGTAGCAGAAAGAAGTATTGTGGGCTATTTTGTGGTTTGTATTAATTGAACAGAGGTTGTTTTTTTGTAATCCTTTGAGGATGGACATCACCAGGAATTGTGGTTTATTTAAAATCGGAATAGAAAGCTTGCTGTCTCCTTCACTAGAGCATGAAAATGGACTGAAGCTGGATACACATGAATGTACCTGGGCTCACTAGTGGGAAATTGGAATTGGCTACTGTGAAGTAAGAGTGAGCCTCAGAACACAGCCCACAAGACCCAGTAACTGTGATCATAGCAGCTGGTATCTCCAAGGTCACTGAGGCAGTGAATGCACTCTAGCTTTTTCTGAACTTTAAATAAGCTGTGCAAAGAGTTGAAACTGCTTTGGGGATGGAGACCCTTTAGTGTTTGGACTAAAACCAAAAGCAGATTCACCACCCTAATGACAAGGAAGACACCAGTTGCTACTGAGCTGTAGATTAGAGAGAAGTATCTCTTCTGATATGTTTTGCCTATGTTTTGAGGATGCCTTTCTGTCATTGCTCATACTCTCGCTGAGGAGCCACAGATAAGTTTCCAAAGACTATCCCTCACCATACATACATTCTCTGAAAAACAATTCTATTTGACTCTGTTTTGAAGTCAACATGCAATAGTATTTAAAATCTGAAAGTACATAGTTGTCATTTATGTCTGACAACATTTAATAGACAGCCTAATGTCACCTGGTGGGTTTTCCAGCGGGGAATGAAACCATGAATCAATCCCCTGGGTCACAGGCCAGTACTCCTATCACTACACCACACTGGGTCTCATGTCAATGAAATAACCCTAACTGCATAAAGTCTACAGAATATGTGTACTTAATTATTCAGATGTTTTTGTCCAGAATTTATTGCAAAACAAAAGACTGCTTTGACCTCTGTGTAAAGTAAAATGAATTAATATTTAGTCTAGCCAATAAATTAAGGCTTGGAATACTTCATATTTCACGAAATCAATATTGTCAAAAGTTCAATTTCTGAATGGACACTGAATAATTGCCTGATTTTTCACATGAATTTAAAACCACAGGCAGAACACTGAGTCCTTAAGAATTCTAGTTTGGGTGCCTCAAGTTGATGAATGTGTTTTCTCTTTCCATATTTTATTTCATTTTTCAATTTTTAGAATGAGATCTCAACATAAATAAGAAAGAGAAAATAAATTCCCCTTCCACTTCTAAAGTATGCACTTTATCCTACCACATTTAGAATTGCCACTTTTTCTTCTCGTATGGAAGAAATTATGTAATATGGTCTGATATGTCTATAAAACCACCCACCAAAGCAAAAACCTTTACATAGCTGTGCTTTGTTAGAACCAGAAATATAGCAAAGAATGGTTCATTTACATAGGACCCTTTCCCCTTCCAAATCACAATATAATATTGTTACTGTGGTAGTTAGCCCTCTCCCAGGGTCTACAATTTATTAATATCAAAAATATGATAGAAGAGCACATAGGCAGGCACGGCCGAACAGCCGCAATTAAGAAATACTAGGTCTGGCCAGTAATCAATCTGTCACGTTGTCTCAGGAGCCCTCCAGACATGCAAACCATCAAACAGACAAAGAGTTCTCTGCCCCAAGAAGCCAGCTTGACAGGATTAGCAATCCTTACAAACAGCCTGTCAAGCGAGAACAATTTACATAGTGCCGTGGCTTTTGATGAACCCCAGCAAATCTAATCAACCTAAGCACTCTGACATTTTGGAGCTTTGTGCTCCAAATCATGCACATTTCGGAGCTTTTTCTTAGCTCCTCAACCCATTGTTCTCCCCGGGAAAGGATTAGCCCTCCACGTACATTTTCCCCTATGAAAACCCCTGTTTTCAAGCGGTTCTTCGGATTGCTCTTGGTTTCCTCCCAGCTTGCAGTCACTCCATCCGCCAAGCTTTTCCCTCAGCCCCCATGTGCTGAGACCCATTCTCTCTCTCCCCGCTGCCTTCTCGGATTCCCAGACTCCAGGACCAGGTGCAGTATCTCCCCATTATACCCCTCTAATACCTCCTGTGAAGCTGGAAAGTCCCCATGCGCTGCTGGGATGTATATTCCAGCCTGTTATGAATTTTAGCTGTTAATTCATCTTCGCTGCCACCACCTACTGAATTCTGGACACTTGGACAGTACAGTGGGACTCTGTCCAACCATGTACATCCCTAAGCTTAAGGATCTTCCTTTTCCCCCAGTCTACCTAGCTTGGCGTGGGAAGGAGAGAAACAGGGTCTTTTACAGAAAGTATTTATAAAAGGTATGCAAATAAACAAGGCAAATTTAACACACATGGGAAGCTCCCTCCTCCCAGGCACGCTTAGTTACAAGTAGTTACAAAAAGAACAGATATGAAAGCACAGACACATTCTTTAGATCAGCCAGCTCCAAAATAACAGAAAAGTCCCTAACGCGACTAGATAACTATTTCTAATTACTCACAGTTGTTCCTAGGCTTAGATGTTCTAAAAGGAAGGGGCCAGGAGGCGAGGCCTATGGTCTGCAGCCTGCTACTGGCAGTTCCTTTGTTGTTTCTTTGTTATCCCTTTGTTATCTCCCTGCCACATGGCCTCACAAGAAGTTTTATATCTTCTGCTTGGAAGCATCTGGAAGCATCCTGAAGATGCTCACCTCTTTCCTTTTTGATTGGTCAAGTCTCACCCTGTGACCTATGATGCTGACCCACATGACCTATGATGCTGACCACACACTAAAATGTAATCTAATCCCAACACCTTATTAACCCTTGGTTTACCTGAAGAGGGAAGTGTCCCCCTTTTAGCTAAGTCTAGATAATGGGAAGCCCCATTATCACACCTCCCTATTAATTTTCTCGCTTTTATTTCTTTTTAGCTCTTGGGTGAGTGAGTGCGTAAGTGCGAATGTGCACAGTGACTTATTTTTAATAAAAATAAAATAAAAATAATTTAACAATTTCATGTGGTCTTTGGTTTGGCTTGACCCCATAAAAATTGAGCTTTATGATCTTGCTAAGTTACCCTGCCCCTCTAGTGCTATAGCTTTTGCTCTGGCTAAGTCCCCTTCCTCCATTATATTGAACACAGTGAAGGGTCCTCCACGGGACCCCCAGAAATCAGGGTAACAATGTGCATGATGCAGCATTGTGACTGTGTCCCTATAACAGCCTTCCCCAACTTGATGCCTTCAGGATGTGCTGGACTCCCATCATCCTTAGCTCCATGCCTCAGGGTGGGGAAAGCTATTCTATAATATCCACTTAACTATAATAATAACTACTTTATGACACTGTATCAGTCCTGGATCACATAGAAATTGGGCTCCATAAATGAATAAAAGGATTTAAGTAGGACAACAGAACAAACTGCATATCCATTGCGGGTCAGCTATAGACTAAGTTTTTACAATACAGTAATTTGGATGTTCAATTTCATATCAGATACACTATGAGGGGAAAAAAGTAAAAGTCCAGAGCTTGGAAACATTACCTTTGGATTACAGCTCCCAGAAACCCAATGGACTTGCTGGTTGGGGGATTCTGAGAGCTGTAGTCCAAAAAAGTAAGTTTTCTGAGCTCTGGGGACAATATGTCATTTATTTTAACTAGCTCATGTTAAATTTATGCTGAAATATAATACATAACTGTGGATGACATCAATCATCTTTTTAAAATTCACATTTTATTAACTTTTCTTACGTTGGTAAAAACATGTGAAGAAAAGGAAGCAATTAGCTAGCTATATTAGATATCTGTCTATCAGTTTGGTATGTTCTCATATGAGTCACCATATTTCAGTTAGCATATCATGAACTGGGTTCTAATGAACTTTGTTGAAAGAGCAAAAGAAGATCAATTAGTTCTTTAATTCTTCAATCACTACTTAACAGAACAGAGTATTTTAGCACTTCCTGACCTGACATATGCAGTATAATCAACTATATAACCAAAGTGATGGGTGTTAAAATGAAACACAAAACCTTTCACTGAGCTCTTCTACTTGGAACCAATGTGGTAGGAAGTTGCTGGAGACTGTGGTATTTGATGGTCTAGTTCTTATGTTGCTGTTGTTTTTAAAATACACATCAAATAATGTTCTTTTGTTTTATTGTTCTGGATTATTTCTGCCAATTGTAGGCATCAGCTGCAGCAATTTATTGCCACTCTCAAATGGGTCTCTTTTAAATTCTGAGATATAATGGAAGAGCGTACTCCCCACTCTTCTCTTCTTCTCTCTCTCTCTCTTTTAAGAGTTAGAGCTATAGTGCACCAGTAACTTCTGCATTATAATCTGATGGCTGGCATACGCATAACTCATTTTTCGGTTTGTTGTGGAGAGCACAGTTCTCTAACTCCCATATGCAGTGACCACAATCCCCTGCAACCCCACCATTTTTATGCTCCCTATTTCCATATTGTGGCCATTGGAGTGCAAAAGATGTATGAGAAGCTTATAGCCAGAAGCATGACAATGACAATGGCCCTTTCTGCAACTTACCTTCTTCTGGCGCTGGGGTGCGGGGATCGCGCGGGCAGCCTCTGGTGAGAGGCTCTCGCGTCTGAGGTCCTTCGGCTCCACACAAGCTGCCTGCTCACACAGGAGCCTCACCTCTTCTTTCCGCAGTGCAGCCTGGGACTTTCCCAGGCTGTGCTGGGGCAGGAAGTGCGATCAGCACGGCTCTGGAGGCTCCGCACGCCAGGTAAGTGCATGTAGGGCCCAGGAGTGATGCGCGATCATGCACCATTTTCAGCTTCCAGCCGAAAATGAAAAGGTGTACGATCAGTGCCTGCCAGCCCCTGGAGCATTGTGCAATCATGAGTGCATCATGCAGATCGCTCCTCACAATCGCGTGATGCTCCAGGCGCCCCTTCACATGGAAAATACTGAGCGAAAAGGGCCATTATCCTCTAGGACCTCCAGTAGACCCCTTTCAAGTCCCAGAGGATATCTTCACTGTTGTGCATCTGTTTATACAGATATGACCATACTGGGTGTGGGCATCATGCAAAAAATGAGTTAACAAGGGAAGGGGATAGCAGCTGTAGCAAAGTTCCATTTGTAGAACTTTTACACTGTCTCTTGGCCTATAGAATTTTTTAGAATTCAAAGGGGAGAAAATTTGCCAATGAAACCATTGGACCATTTCAACAAACCACACCCCAGTTTTCGTTTCTGTTTTAAAACAAATTCTGGAAGAACCCTAATGCAGATCTAAGAAATGACTACAAGTAGCCCTCTCTTCATACATTCACAAAGAATGGAATGAGTGGATGTGGAGACTATTGTGACCAGCAAACCCCAGGAGCTAAATCATGAGAACTCATCTTTCTTTAGATCAAGCTGGAATAGCCCATTCTCTTGTAACACATTCTAGAGAAATGCATTTTAAGGTTCTTCCATGATGGCTTCTTGCCACCTTGGACATTCATATATGAATGTATTTCCAAGTTAATGCTTCTTTTTTAAAGTTCAATCATTATCTGTAATAGGTTTCAAAGTAAAATTGTTCATGAGGAGGCACACTCAGTTGAATTCATCTAATGGCATTAAAGGTGAAGTGACCATTCAGTGTCATCCATGGACCCACTGAATGAATAAAAAACATGAGAATGAATAAGAAAGCTTCCTATGACGGAGACACAGGCTTGAGAAACGCTGCTACTGCGTATAACAATCTGTCTAAAGAGGCTTAGAGAGCTGGGTATTTTAGCCCGGAGAAGGGAAGGTCAAGAGATGACATGATAGCTATGTTTAAATAGTTGAAGGGATGTCATCTGAAGAATGGACAAGTCTGATTTCTGCTGCTTCAGAGACTAGGACATGGAGCAATGACTTCAAACTTCAGGGCCCTTTCCGCAGCTTACCTTTTCTCAGCGCTGGGGTGTGGGGTTGCACGAGCAGCCTCTTGTGAGAGGCTCTCGTGTCCTCGCTGCTTCAGCTCCGCAGCCGCTGCCTGCTAGCGAGCAAGCAGCATGAGAGCTCCTCCTCTTCCTTCTGCAGCACACCCTGGGATTTCCCCAAGCTGGGCTGGGGCAGGAAGCGTGAGCGCCGCGGCTTTGGAGACTCTGCACGCACAGCAAGTGCGCGCAGGGCCCTGGAGCGATGCATGATCCCGCAAAATTTTTGGCTACAAGTCGAAAATGAAATAGTGTGTGATTGGTACCTGCCAGCCCTGGCAGCATCACGCAATTGCGAGCGTGTCGTGTGGATTGCTCCTTGGCATTGCGTGACACTCCAGGGGCCCTTTCACATGGCAAATGCCTAGAAAAGAGATTCCATCTAAACAGTAGGAAGAATATCCTGAAAGTAAGAGTAGTTTGATAGTGGAATGTGCTACCTCAGAGAGTGGTGGAGTCTCCTTCTTTGGAGGTTTTTAAACAGAAGCCGGATGGACATCTGTCATGAATGCTTTGATTGTGTATTCCTGCATGGCAGCGGGATGGACTCAATGGCCCTTGTGGTTTCTTCCAACTCTATGTTTCCATGATTCTATGAACTGGGGTATGTCTATGAACAGAGGATAAGGGAAACTCATGGGGAACTATAGTCTAGGTCATCTTGGGAACCTGTGATTGGATAAAAGTGTATGCATTCCTCCAGTAGATTCTCCCTCTTCCATTTCCAATCAATCCCAAGATGGTCTCTTTAACAGCATCTCATGTACTTGATAATATTTACAGCCCCCAGCCCATCTCAGTCATCACATCCCATTTTTCCTGCCACATTGTGCCTAGAACAGCAAAGTGTGTGACCCAGACTGAAGCTCTTTGACTGGGAACAAACCTTTCCCAGAGAAGATGGCTTAAGCCATGGCTTACTCAAGCAATATTTCACAATACAGTAGTCTCCTTAAAAGTGCTTGGATTGAAAAAACATTGAGGCCACTTGTTGGCTTTTGCCCAATTAAAAGTCCCCCCTGCACTCTGTCACAAGGCCTTGCCTAACAGTTTTTTTTTTTAAATATAAAATTTTATTCAAAAATTATGCAAAGTAAAAATACGCTATAATAATTACGCCTAATAATTGCCTAATAGTTCTCACTTTGAGTTCTTGAATTACTCCAGTGTTCTAAGGATGAGAGGAAACTTTAGCTTCAGAATCAGAATCAGAATCTGAATCTGAATCTAATTTGTACTCCCCAAACCAGTATAGAAACAACAACATACTGGCACGCTGAAATGTGTGCTATTCCAGATTTTGTGGTACAGTTCTCCAAAAATAAATAAAATAAAATAAAATAAATACAAATGCACTTATTATTTAAATGTGTGCGCAAATAAGTTTGTTTTACTGAAATTTATGCAGAAAAATGCATTGTATAAATTGAAATTAAAAATTGTGTACACTGAGCAAACACAGACATTAATTTTTACAAAACAGACATGAAAACACATGAGGATTTTTATACATATTTTAAAAACTGAGTGGAACTGGGCCAAAATGAATTGAAGAAGATTAAAAAGAGAAACTAGGTAAGATTGCAACTGACAGATTCAACATTTTTTCTCAATCCTGCTTTCTTTCTAATCTGACTACTTCCTGAGATTAAAATGAAGTTTTCTTCACTACACAATTACTCATCTGTGGGTACTTGTTGAAATCTCTATTCTTGTTATTGGAAGCTGTACTAAACAGCTATATCTGATTATATTTGTTTCATACAGTTAGGCAGCAGCAGCCTCTGACCAGTTTTTATATGTCATAGATCCAATTGTCAGTCTCAACTGAAGTCAACCCATTGGATTAATGAGAAATTGGTAAATTAACTCTTATATAAGGTTCATTTATTCTGTAAGTATACAGTCAGCCCTCTTTTTTCATTGGGGTTAGGGGTGTTGGACCCCTTTAAAAGTGGAAAAATTGCAAATATCTTTAGCCCCCCAATACAAAAAGTACCTGCACTGATGGGATGGCGGGGCCCAGCCACATATATGTTCCCTCACACACTCACTCACTCGGGCATGTAGGAGGAAGAGGATGGGACAGGGGAGTGGAAGGAAAGAGGGCAGGTGACATGCAGGTCTCTAGGGTGGATGGCAGGAGTGCAGTCACCAAAGGAGCAGCTTCTGCAGTCCCTTCCCACTTCTTTTGCTCTCTTCCTGCTGCTGCCACCATCTTGCCCACCCACTTGCCCCAGCTCTCTCCTTTTCCCTTCCCACTCCTCCTGTCTGCCCCAGAGACCCATGGCACCACTCGCCCTCTTGATCCTCTATCCAATCCCTTTCCCCTCGGCCACATGAGTGAGCAAGGGAATGCATGTGTGTGCCCCTCCTCCTCACTCTTCACTATACCATCCCCTTCTTCCTGCCAACATGAGTGAGTGAGGGAGGGAATGCATGTGTGTGGCCTCCCTCCTCGTACTCCCACATCCCATCCCCTTCCCTGCCTGACTACCCGCCCACCTGCATGTGTGAGTGAGTACACACACAAGGGAACACACATGCACCTGGACCCAGCCACCTCACCATTTTGATTTTGTCACAGTGACCAAAAATTTGACCACTGACTAAACCTGACTTAACTGAACAGAGCTCAAGATGGACATTGGGATTATCAGTCCCTATAAAAAATGATGTCAAGGAGCAGCAGAGGTGGCAGCAAATAATCTGCAGCAAATAATCTGCAAATAATTCAAATCTGGGAAGTCAAACCTGCAATGTGAAGGGATGACTGTAGTCTGGTTGGGACTATCAGCTGCATTTAGGCCTATGAGCACGCAGATTTTTTAATCAGCCAGAGAGCTCTTTGGCCTCAGTAACTACAAACCCCAGAATTCCACAGGAGGTTGAAAGTGGAGTAATAGCACTATAACAGCGTAGTGCAGAAAGGCCCCAAGTGCACAAATGAATAAATTTCACAGAAAGCGAATCCTCTGATATGACAGCAATCATTAGGTACCTTGCATGACACTGATATTTTTCTAGGGTTGTTTTTGTGTCAGAAGTATCACTGATTTGGATGAGTAAACAGAAAAGTATCCCAGAACTGTAGAGAATTTACTTCCATACCTGTGTAAACAATGCTTATGTAAATCATTACAGATCAATGAAATATTCTTCTGGATCTGAAACACAGACCTAGTAAATACTTACAGCAACTGCCTCCAGGATTTGTTTCACAGCATCAGCAGCATCTCGTTCACTGTAATACCCTTTTTCCACAATCCTATAAAGAAACCAGATGATGCCTTTCAGATTCAAGAATTAGAAGGGGAGTACAATCCTAGGTAAATGTGTCATTAAAAATTAATCACAGAGTAACCAAGCAGAAAGATCTTATAGTCTTTGATGTCTTCTGCTGAATACAAAGCACCATCTCCTCATAGCTGAAAATAGATTTACTCTAGTCTACCACCCTGATTCTCAGCTAATATAAAAAGATATTTTCAAGGCATTGGATTTTTAAGTGCAACGTAAGTAAAATAAGTGTGTAATTATACATAAAAATTTTGTGTGTGTAATTTTTTAGTAATATAATTAATAGTAAATATATATTGAAAAAGAATGCTTCTATTTTTAATATGTGCATGATTATGGACTCCAACATCACATGGCAGCCATTCCTGTCGATGTGCTTTTTTCCTGCTGTGTCCCCAGATGCTGTGTCTGTCCAGTGTTTCAAATGATTAGCCAGAAATAAGCCCCAATGAGACCAGTACTATTTACTTCTGACAGATGTGGGAAAAATTGAAATCATGTTATTATGAAATAAAAGTGATGTGTTTGTAATTATAGGTAGTCACAGGGCCACGATGTACCTTTCATTTTATACCACAGTCTGTGTATATACAAGTGTAAATCATTTTTTTTTGTACACTGAAGAATGTATAAAGGTCTAGGTGCCTCATTTTATAGTTGCTGTACTGCTAACTAATTTAGAGTCAGTTCATGCAGTTGCTATCCCATACCACACCAGGAAGCAATGTTACTTCCTTGCACAAAATGGTTCATCTGGGAAAACATGAACCAAAGTGTATGGATATAGCTGCAGTAATCTCCATGACTGCAGTGGGTAGATAGGCCCCTGAGCGGGCATGGGCAATGTTCCTGATGAATAAGGGATAATATTAACTTTATGAGTTATCTCTGTGTAAGCCATTCAGCTCTCAGAATCTCTACTTCATATGGAGAATTGTGAGAGCATAATGGAGGGGACAGCTCGTGAGGCTAATTGCATTGTATGGCCAGAAAAACAGCACTGGAGCATGATTTCCTAGGTGGTGTATAGGATTCTGCTAGTGCCCCTAATTTTTGGAAGGCTTTGATTGCATTGCTACAAATATAACTGTAGCATTGTATTAAACATTTACAATATTAATACAAGGTTGTCTAGGCAGAAGAAATAAGCCATGTATTTTTTACTCTGGGGTACTCACACTGACATCTGTAGGTCTGCTATAGAATAAATCAATGGTTCTTAACTTGGGGTCCAGGGATCCCTGAGGGTCCACAGAGCCCACCAGGGGTCTGTGAAGCCCCACTGCTGGACAGCAACAGTTGCAACAGGTACATGGCAGCAGGGAGAGTTGTGGGTGCTAAAAGTGTCCCTTATTTTAAAACAAGGGAGCAATTTGGACATGCACACTTGCGCCTCCACTGCTGTGTCCCTGGCGAAAGGGACATGGGAGCAGGTGTGTGAGTGTGTGTGATCAGGGTTTGAATGCCCACTTGGCCATAGAAACCCACTGGGTTACCTCAGGCAAGTCACATCCTCTTAGCCTCAGAGAAAGCCAAAGGCAACAAATCTTGACAAGAAAACCCTCATGATAGGTTCACCTTAGCGTCTCTGTCAACCAGTTTTCAAAGGGGAGACACACAATGGCTAGAAATAACCTCCCCCTGACAGTAGCACTTTATTATTATGCACCTTCAAGTCACTTCTGAGTTATGGCAACTCTAAAGTGAGCCTATCACTTTTTTTTTCTTGGCAACATTTGTTCAGGAGCAATTTGCCTCTGACTTCCTCTGAGGCTGAGAGAATTTTGCCCCTGGCAAAAAAATATATTTGCAGGGGGTTCCTGGTAAAGAAAAGGTTAAGAACCACTGGAATATGTGATTTGAAGACTGTAAAAATGAAAGACTTAATGTCTAGAAAGAATTTTTCCTCCATATCATTTTGATTCAGACATAGTTTTTCACTCATTTTGTAGAAAAGTTACCATGAGAACTAAAAAGTGATCAATCACAACTGGTCTCCTTAGAAAAAGATTGCTTCCATGCCACAGCAATGCCCTTGGCACAGTGAAAATAATAATAGCATAACAACCTTGAACAATCAATTATTGTAAAGTGCTTCTGAGTCAGAAGCAGGTATAGAGGCGGTGTTGCTTTCAAGAGTATGCTAACAACACCAGCAACCATTCCCCATCTATTCACTTTACTACTGTATAGATCACGAAAAAAAAAAAAGGATATTAACCTAAGTTCACTTTGAAGTTTTATAACACAGAGATGTTGTTCAGTGCATGGATGCTGACTTTTGATTTATGAAATCCCTCTCTGCCTTAGTCAGTGGAAAGAATCCAAGCAGCCCCAAAATGATTATTTGGCAGGCCAAGGAAATAAAGTAAATGTTCTCAACATAATTCATTGAACCACAATTTATTTAATGTTATTTGTGATACATTTTTTGTTGGTATTGATTGTGTGTCTTTCAATAAATTATTAATCAACATACAAAACTTAACAAAAACTTTTTTAAAAGATAAGTTGGTTGGGGTTTCTTTGATACAGGGTGGCTTTTCTTACCCTTACACCAGTGGCCTGACAGAACAAAGTTTTACTGGTCAGACCTGTAAAATAATAATGAATAGCTGACAACACTCTTTGAGCAGAACATGACAACTTGTGATACTGGAGGACATAGGAACACATGGAGAATGTGAGATAAGAAAGAAGAAAGGCAGCACATAGCGAATCTTGTTGAGACAAAACAATACTTCACAATGGCAAAGAAATAGGCCTAAAGTACTGATTAAGTATTTCTCCCATTATGCATCCTTTTCCAAGTGCTAAATCTATTAGATTTACTGATATTGAAAACATTCCAACAACGTAAAATGTTTATACTCTTCCTTAGTTGTGAAGCAGGGAGCAAAAATAACTCCTCTGTTTTGTACTGCAACTGGTCTTCCTGTCTCCCTCTGAATTTATTAACCTAAGTCCTTTGTAATGTCCAGAATACAAAAGATGTCACACAAGGTGGGATATTGGATTTATGCCATTCCCTACTACCCATTTGAGACTCCCACTCTGAAAAGCTAATTCTGAGAACTGAGGAGACCCTCCAGAATGGAATGTGATTTGATGCTGAAAGCTGCTATAGGTATGAGGATGCAGTGAAAGATGTTCGAGCTTGCATGAGAGGAGGTGTTTTTCTGCTAAGGCATGTGGCTTTCTAGATGTTAGCATTGTAATGATCCCAAGCATTCTTTACTATTGACTTTGCAGGCTAGATTTTCTGAGACTTGCATTCCAAGAAAATCTGGACAGTCAGACAATTTTCACCTTTGCACTAAGGCAAAGCCACCACTGGACACAACTTAGTGAAAGTGTGTGTGCGTGTGTGTCTGTGTGCGCACCTTCATCTTGTCTGTTGACTTATAGTGACTTCATGAATTTCATACGGTTTTCTTAGGCAAGGAATAATCAGAGATGTTTTGCCAATTCCTTTCTCTGAAATATAGCCTACAGCACTTGGTATTGTTGGAAGTCCCCCACTCAAGTAGTAACAAGAGCTGCTTAGCTTCCAAGATTGGACAGGATCTGGTACCTTTAGGGTATTTATGCTGTCAGTGAAAGTGTTCAAGCAACTAAAATATTACTTGTACTTTCTGTGAAAGTACAAGCAGTATTTTAGTTTCCTGAGCAATGGGCCAAAACGGCTTAGATATGTCAATTTCCTAATTTGACTAAACATTACATTTCAGGATCATATCTCCATCAAAAAGTGTTTTGTGGATTTGTACTATCAGTTATGGGGATCTTTATGGAATCTTTCACTGTCCTTAAAAACAAAAAACAAACAAACAAACAAAAAAAACCCCAAAACTTTTAAAGCTTTTCAGTGGCAAAATTCCACAGAGGAGACACCTCAAACAGCTTTCTACAAACTGGGCCATGAGATATTTTGGCCTACAAATTGTAACACAATGGCCAGTGGTCTTGTGTAAGTGAGAAGGCAGCCTTGACTGCAGCAAAAACATTATACCAATGATCATCAAACAGTAAATAAGTGAACAAACAAATAGAAACTGTGTTCATATGACATATGAGCCCTGGTGGCACAGTGGTTAAATGCTGGTACTGTAGCCACAAGGTTGTGAGTTCAATCCTGCTGGGCTCCAGGTTGACTCAGCCTTCCATCCTTCTGCAGGTTGATAAAATGAGCACCCAGCTTGTTGGGTAACACACTGCAAATGGCTTGGAGAGCACTTAGCTGATAAGCGATATAGAAATACACATACTATTGCTATTTCTATTTTAACCAGCTTTACATAGCATTATAAACAGAAACTGCTTAAGTTGATCCAAAGAATTAGCAACATATACCCCATAATAAATAAATGGAAAGGACTCCAATCCTATGTATCCTGAGAATCAAGGCCCTTTCACCCTAGACACTCACTGCACTTTAACTGCCATAGCAGCTTCCTATAGAGTCATGGGAACTGCAGTTAAGGGAGGGGTACCTGGAATTCTGAGAACCAGTATGGTACAGTGGTTTGAGTATTGATCTGGCACTCCTGGAGCTAGAGTCCGAATCCCTGCTTGGCCATGGATGGCTTTGGACAAGTCACACTCTTTAAGCCTCAGAGGAAGGCAGTGGCAAACCCTCTCTGAACAAATCTTGCAAAAATAAAATAAACTTCCATTATAGGTTTGCTTTAGGGCTGCCACAAGTCAGAAACAACTTGAAGGTACACAACAACAACAACAACTCAGAATTACAGTCAGAGAGTTCTGGCCAATCCACAAGCTCTTTTATTCTATAATATAAGCCATGGCAGTGAAAAGTGGAACCATAGTGTTACAACTGTCAATTGAGAAAGGGCCCTAAGTCTTTTTGGTACTAATATTTGAGCAGATGTGCTAAAGATTGTTTTATGTATCTGAAATTTCCTTCCTGCTTTCTTTTACTGCATTTTTTTTTTCTGGATGCTCTCCATGCTTTTCTCATCTGTGAATTGTATGCACAGCACCGTGAAGTCCTAACAATCATTTCTGATGGAACATAAATGGGAAGTCAGGCAATTCACTGCATGATGTGTTGGAATGTTCTATGCCTAGCTGGTAGGTCATTTTTTCCACTGAAAACTGTGGTTGCAGGGAGTTGTGATCTAATGGCAAACAAGCAATATGATATTTCAGTTGTTCTGCTCAGCACACACTAGGAATAAATCATTGATCCCCTAAAGTGTAAGGGCAAATACAAGATAGACTGGTTACCTCACTCATATCAAAATTCTACTTGTAAGCACCATGAAAAGCTGTAAATGAATACAGGGGAATAAATAGCTGAGAATGCACAATGTTTTCACATGCACACACACGCACACACACACACACAATTCTTTTTCTTTTTTTTCCAGGAATCAAATCCTAAAGCCAGATTCTATCCAATAAGAAAAGGTCCTTGAAATGATAATAAATGCCACCACATCTGTTTTCCATTTCTAGGTGTTAACTTCCAGTTCTTGCTATAAGGCTTTACTAAAACCCTTTTTAAAATTCTGAATGGAAAGGTTTGTCCTTTCATGCTTCTTGGAATGTGCATTGTTCTCTGTGCAGAATGACAACAATGTTACTAACTCTTTCCTGGACACCACAAAGACTTTAATGGGCCATAGGTTTATGGGAAACAATGGATACCATGTCCCCTAGACCTGCATTTACTTTTTAAATCATGCTGAAAATGATGTTATGTTTCTTCTACTATTCTTGTTCTATGCTCAACAGGCTGAAAAGAACTTCAGTTAGTAGCTGACAAAAATGTTGATTGTTATATGTGAAAATATTGTAGAGCAGGGGTTGTCAAATGCCAGGCCCCAGAGGTCTTACTGGCCCTCCATGGCACCTTGGATAACCAGCCTCTTGCCATGTCCCTAACTTCCCAAATTTTAAAACCTTCCTGATGAATAGTTTTGGCCCCAAATGGCCCACATTTTCCCTACAAAAGGGTATAAGGGGCAGCACTAGAAGGTTTTAACTCATTGTCTCCTCCTGTAGTCCAGTCTAGATTGAGACCCTCCAAGTCTATTTTTTTTTTTTTAACATTCTGAAATTATTAATTGTACAAGTTACTTGTCATCTTGCTTGGTCCTCACCTGACCTCATCCATTTTTCCTCACTCTGCCATATTGGTTGAACCCAAACTGCATGCTAATAATTCAGATGGTTCTAAATGTGGGCATTCATTTAACTTATCTGTTAAAAAGTTTTAACAGACCTTTATCCAGAAGTATGGCAGGGAGAAGTCTCTTCAACCTTTTCCTTTCCACCATGGCTACCCTGCAACTATCATTTATTTTATTTCACTCCAGCTGATTAATAAAATGATTAACTCCTCTGAAAGATTTAATTCCTTTCTGCTTCCCACTGGCCTTCTATAAGGCCTTCCCCATTTCAAGCCAGTTCTGCATATTTGTGTATTTCCAAAACTATCTCCTCCAAAATATAAACATATAAGTAAAGCATTAAAGTGAAAAGCTCAACAATTCACATGCCCATTCAAACAATGATACATGCAATAGTAGGTGTAAGACTTCATTTATTGGCTAACAAACTCAAAGGCAGGGGGGCTAGTTTCCTTCTCATAGGACTATGGATAAAAGAGTGACTGTACATTTTGCCCCATAACTCTGCTCTTAGAGGCACTAGAGACTTGCTTTTTTAAATGAAAGTTTAGAATACAGGCCAGACAGTGATCTGAATAGGCATTGGGTGGAATGGCTAGAAACCAGTGAAATCCAGCCAACTAGGTGGCATGGTCACTCTGCTTTCAGAAAACAGGCAATCAGGTTGCTTACTTGGAGGGAAGTGCAGTGAGGTATATAGCCTGTTTCTCCCAGCCAACAAACCACACATTTTTTGAAAAAGAGAATGATGTATTGGTCCAGCAGCTGCAGGGAAGAGGAGACAGGGTGTGTGTGGAGTACTCATAAAATCTACACAGCCTTGATTTCTGGGAGGCCCAGGACTTGGGTGTTGGACAGTGAAAGAACAGCCATAAATAGCATGTTTCATTCAAATGAATTCACACTACTAATTCAATAGCTTGGTCATGTAATAGTGTTAAAAATATACTTATTTTCATCTGGGTTTATGAACAGTGTTTTTTAGATAAATCTTAATTTTCTGTTTTGACAAATGTTTTTAACCTGAGTCATGTGAAAACTTGATTAAAGAAAATCATGGCACTTGATTTGTAAGAAGATTTAGGGAGGGGGCTCTCATCATGCCACAGGCCTAGTGCCTTCTCTTAGTGGACCTGAGTAGCAGACAAAGAGGAAACCACAAGTGGATGGGTTCTTAACCAACTAGGAAGAAACACATATGACTAGTCATTTCTATGCAGTTTAGGTCTCTAGCTGAACCGGAGTGACTGTCTACATGCATCCTAAGTTTAAGCGACTTTTAATTCTCACTCTTTCCTAGGGTAACCAGTGATGATGAACAACAGGCGGGTATTGATTTAATTTTAAAACTTCTGCCTTCTCCAGCCTGACATAGGCCCTTTTCACACTGAGGCTTTTTGCGTGAGCCGGAGTGGGCGGCTTGCGCGAAAAGCCTCTTCCGAGAGCCTGCCGGTTCCCCGCTCATTCCTTCCGCAGGCGAAGGAACAAGCGGGGAAGCGGCAGCGTCCCGGAGGCGGAGGTGGCTCACGCGTCCATCCTCCCCCGCTTGCGCGAGAAGCAGGAGCCTCTCGCGCCGCCCCCGCGCATGCGGGAAGCGAGCGACAGTCGCGCCCGTCCCCCCCGCGCGCGCCAGGAGCAAGCGACAGTCGCGCCCGTCCCCCCGCGCGCGCCAGGAGCGAGCGACAGTCGCGCCCACCCACCCCCCGCGCACGCACGCGAAGCGGGAGGCTGTCGCGAGCAGCCCCCCACCCGCGCGAAGCAGGATGCCATCGCATCCGTCACGCAAGCGCCCCGCCCCACCCCTTCCTTCCGCAGGAGTGGAGGGAAGGAAGCCCTACCCGGCCGCCTCTCCGACGCACCGCACAACAGGTAAGTGCGGGTGGGCGCCGGGAGCGTTGCACGAGCGCGGGGTGATTTTCGCTTCGAAGCGAAAATCAAAAACCCCGTGCTCGCGCCGCTGCAGCCCAGTGAGAGCGCCGGAAGTGGGAGTGCGTCGTGTGGAGCGGCGCTCCCACTCCCGCACGGCTCACGGGGCTATTTCGCTCGGGAAAGCCCGTGCGAAAAGGGCCATAATCTCTGTTGAGTTTGTTGAGCCTTTATGGGTAATCTGTCATGCCTAGCAGCTGAATTAGCATTACGTTTATGAACAGACTTCATTTCATGCTCTTTTAGGCTTATTAGTAAAAATAAAATACCATGTAAACCAGACCAGTCAGTTAGTGCCCAGTTTGAATCTTGTGCCCCTTCAAGGCCATCTTCACCATCTGACTTTGGTCCTTTCCGCACCAGGCAATTAGAACGGGGCAGTGCGTTCTCTCACGGAGGTCATCTGCACCTTGGAGCGGACTAGGAGCGGACTACTTACTGGAGATCCGCACCTCAGTCCACTCCAAAACGACCCCAAGTGGTCCTCCAGTGTGTTTTCTAAAAACCGCGAAAAACAGGTCTTTATTTTCCTGGAACACGCCATTGTGTTCCTGCTCCCTTGTGCAGATTTGCAGGCACGCACTAATGCGAGCTTGCGATCTGTGGAGGGTGGGTTTTAGGCATGGCAAGCTTCAGTGGTTGGTCGGGACCCACAACCAACTGGAAGCTACCATTTTGGAAGCTGTAAGCTGCCATTTTGGAAGCCAGAAGCCGCCATTTTGGAAGCTGGAGCAGTGTGGATCTACAGACCTTGCATTGCTCCGATTCACCCTGGACCAAGGAGGAGGCCTTCGAAAGGGCTTCAGGCACAGTCTGCATTGCTTTGGACCCCAGAAGAAGTGGTAGGTAACAGCACGGAGCGATTTCCTTGCCTCATGCGGAAAGGGTCATAATATTTAATATAGCTGACACATAAGCATTTAAAATGGCTGCCTCTTTTTGATACAAGGATGGTTGTAGTTTGCAAACCACTATTAGAAAATGCTTAAGTGCACTAGTATTTCCTGTGTTGTTATTGGATTCTACTGTTGCTCAATGGCCTAGATTATATGTACCAGATATCAAGTTCTCACTGGTTTCACAGAAACATTTTACTGAAGAATTCAACACTCTGTTGCTGAATTGTGTACTTTGAGCATCTTATTTTAAGTACTTTATTTCATTTTTCTCAGATTTTATGTAAGCTAAATGATTGTTGGGGGCAGGGAATTATTACACAAATCAGTTAAGCATTTCTATGAAGCAATCATTTAAAAATTATTTTATACAAAGTGAAAAGTGTCTGAACATTTTAGGAAAATGATACATCTTCATGTTTCTAAGAAAGCTGTTAACAGACAGAATGCTTTCTCTAATGTCTGGCGTTAGCACTGATGCTGTTCCAGTTTCTTGTTGCCAGGATATCTTTAGATAGTTACAAAGTGATGAGACTTTGAAAATGGATCCTAGGGACACCCCCTCCATTACAGTGGCAACAGATGCTTGAGCAGCAAAGAGTATAGATTTCTGTGTGTACCATAAAGCCTGATTTACAGCCTCAGAAGCAGCAGACAAAGTTTTCTTTCTTCTTAGTATCATAGTAAGATATAACTGCCAGTCCAGTCAGCGTTTATACTTAAAAGTGATTCTATGCAGCCCATTTGCTCAGGTAGTAAAACATTTTAGGCCAGTGCTACTCAAAGTGGTGCTTCATGGACTAATGCTGGACCATGTCAATCCCTGGAGAGTTTTCAGGAAAGGAAAGGAAAGGAAAGGGAAGGGAAGGGAAGGGAAGGGAAGGGACAGGGAAGGGCAGGGCAGGGCAGGGCAGGGCAGGGCAGGGCAGGAAGCAAGCCAATGGGCACAAATATGATACTTGTCCATGCCACACTGGGGGGAAAAACTGCCAATTCTTCACATCAGATAGCTTCAGATGCACTGCATTGGCCCATCCTTGATGAATTCAGTATGCTACATTTTCAAGCAGGTCAACATTTTAGCAAATAGAAATACAGTGATCCCTCGACTTTTGCAGGGGTTTGGGGTGCAGAACCCTTGTAAAAATAAAAAAAAGTGAACAACTCCCACCCCGCCCAAGTGAGCACTCACCCTCCTATTCCCTTCCAGGGCTTCCTTCCTCAACTCACTTTTGTTTTGCCACACATTGCCTTCCAGGCACCTGGGCAATAGGCAAATGAATGGGAAGCGGTGGCAGCCGCATGCACACACTCCCCCCTCACTCATGTTTTGCCTGGCTGCACTGCCTTCTAGGGTCACTGGTAACAGCAAGTGAATGGGAAGGGGCAGCACCACAACCGGAGAAGGCAGGCATGTGAGCAGCTCCCTGCCATTTTCTTGCCTTTTGACCAGGCCTGTGGAAGGAAGACACGTGCACTCAGGCAAAATTGAGGGTTATGAGAGGGGGAGGAGGGGGGAGGCAGGCAGGCACTTCACAAATAATCAAATTTCCAAAGGTCAAAAGCCACAAATGTGGAGGGAGGACTGTAGTGCCTTTTGCAGAGATTGCTTTGAATACAGCTGTCATGAAGGTATCTTGTCTTGGGATCTGAGCATACCATACGGAAACCATAAGTTAGTGATATAACTCAGATACTGGAGAATAGTGTTATGTTTAAAAGAATTATCATCATTTATATAGTAACCAAAAGAAACAAAAAGGAATTTACAAGCAGTATCTCAGTGGCCATTAGAATAGGGTTGGGAATCTGTGGTTTTTCAGTACTGCAGTTCCAATGACCCCTGACCGATCTTGAATGGTGAGTGATTCCATCTTAAGTGATAGTTGTAATCCAACAGTACATTTCTTACTCCATGTTTAAACAATCTTTTAAGATGGGTCACTATTTATTCCTACATTGCAGATCTAAGTTTGTCTAAAGACAATTAATCCATTCATAGAAGAGACAAAATATGACCAGGATTTTTAATGTAAGCCATGCTTGGTATACCAGCTTTCAGGTAATGGTTGATCCTGTTTCTTGGAGATTGCAGGGAAAGATAGTAGTGATGCCAATCCTACTAGCAGTGCCACACCATGAACATCGGCTGATACGCCAGCTGCACCCCTTCCTGGACCTGGAACACCTAAAAGCAGTGGTACATGCGCTGGTAACTTCATGGCTTGACTTCTGCAATGTCCTCTACATAGGGCTACCCATGTGCTTAGTCCGGAAACTTCAATTAATTCGGAATATGGCAGCCAGGTTGGTCACCGGAAGATCTAAAACTGATCACATAACACCTATTCTGAAGTCTTTACACTGGCTGCCTGTTAGTTTCCGGGCACAGTACAAGGTGTTGGTTTTTACCTTTAAAGCCCTTCATGGCTTGGGGCCAGCCTACCTGCGGGATTGCTTTCTCCCATATAATCCGCCCTGCACACTAAGGTCCTCTGGGAGGAATTTACTGCAGCCAATCAGAACTAGGTTGGCTGCAGTTACCCAGAGGACTTTTTCCTCTATCGCTGCCAAGCTAAAAGGCTTGTCCTCTTCCGACAGGCCTTCCCAGACTAGTGTTCCACTGCCTCTCATCAACTGTCCTCTTGTTTTTAATCTTGTTTTTAATTGTTTTTAATAGTTAATGTGTTTTAGGGGGTTAGAAGGGTGGGTGGGTGGGGAGGATGGGGTACATTTTAATGTTTTAATGTATTTTATATATTCCTGTAATGCCGCCTCGATCCATTGGGAGAGGTGGGATAAAAATAAATGTTGTTGTTGTTGTTGTTGTTGTTATTATTATTAACATATTGTTATGTCTCTTTTTCTCCTCTTTGACTTGTTTAACACAATGGCCATTTCCGCACATTGTTGATATACCGCTATAGCAGCGGGTTGTTCCTGGGTCAGGAGCCATGCTACCACACAATGTCAATGCTATCCAGCTGCTATCCCATCCTCAAGCATAAAACAGCCCTATCCCATTTCCAGAAAAAAAATCCATTAAAAGCCTGCATTAGCTCTTCAGTCCTCTCAGCCAGCTCAATGTGGTACTGTTATAGCACTTGAGAGCGCTTCCATTCATTGTGAATCCAGCAGTGGGTGGGCTGTGGGTGTGCCCAGCTTGTCCCTCCCTCAGTGACTCCCATGGTGTGGTAACTTCAAAATCTATCACCTCTCCGGTTTATTTGAAAGGGTGTGAAAAACAGCATTCAGCAATGCCGCAATTGTAACAGTATAACCTGCTAATGGCCTGTAGTATGGAAATAGCCAATGAATGGCATGACATCACTGAGCCATTAATTGTTCTCATCTCACTTTATACCTCTAGGTCTTTGCAATGGGAGCAAGCAACAAACAGTGCAAAGCCACTGGGGTGATAATAAGGAAGAAATACCAAGTGATAGCAAGCCTACATTCCTCACAACATCTAGTTATTCCCTACACACAACTGCTTTCAATGTACTTACTTCTAGTGTGCTTAGCATTGGGATCTATTTCCCAGTAAAGCTGCAATGTGCTTACAACCGGAGTGTATATCTTTTAAAAAGATGCAATGGCTCTCTACAGAATCACTTGGCTTTTTAATGTTCCTTAAGATGTTATTCTGCATGCCTTAATATCCACTTCCATTCAGATTGTCCTTTTGGCTCTGCTGGGATAGAAATGGGGTAGCTGGGGTCCAGAAGTTTGGTGGAATACTGTTTCATACTGATGTTGTATAAGCCAGCATCCCGCCCCTGTGGTTGACCATGAGACATCAAGAAAAAGAAATTCTTGGTCTGGGAGGACTAGCAGATTAAGTTGGATTGATTCAGTCTGTTTCTGACTTCTGTGAAGGACACTGGGAAGATGAAAATGAAGAGAATATTAATACAAAAGGGGGGAGGTGAAACAGAGCTAGAGAATGTTCAGCCTATTGCCTCCCTTCCATGCAGCACTGTGGACACTTTGGATCCTGTGGACACTTTGGGTTCTTTGACCACTATTTAGAGAGCTTCAGTATCAAAGCAGCAGAGGAGGATACGCCCAGAAACAGCAGTGGGAAAAGTTTTGGAATGATTTCAGACTGTTCCTCTCTGCTTCTTCTAAGAGTAGAGTTTCTGGCATCCAGTGCTCTCTTCTTACTGTGGTAACTTGGAACTAAGGACTCGAAGGCATAGAAGGCACACCTGCACACTGGGGAGCTGTACTGCAAAGGGTTTTCAAGAAACCTAGCAAGGGTGGTGTGCCTTTCCCACTCAATGAGGACATTTCACACTGGGGCGCTGGGTTCACATGCTTGACATAAGGAATGTAGGAGATTCAAGGGAACTTGCTGAGAAAGTGCCAGCCTGGTAAATTGTATACAGCAAAAAGGCTGTGCCTTTATATACCCTTCCCAGGCCCTTTCTGCATGGCATTTGCCATGCGAAAAGGCGCCTGGAGCGTCATGCAATTGTGAAGAGTGATCTGCACGATGCACTCACAATCGCACAATGCTCCAGGGACTGGCAGGCACCAATCATGCACCTTTTCATTTTCGGCTGGAAGCTGAAGATTGTGCACGATCTCACATTGCTCTGGGGCCCCACGCACACTCACCTGGCGTGTGGAGCCTCTGGAGTTGTGCCAGTCGCGCTTCCTGCCCCAGCACAGCCTGGGAAAGTCCCAGGCTGCACTGCAGAAGGAAGAGGCAAGGCGAGGCTCTTGTGTGAGCAGGCAACTCATGTGGAGCTGAAGAAGCAGGGATGCAAGAGCCTCTCGCCGGAGGCTGCTCGCGCAATTCCCGCACCCCAGTGCTGAAAAAAGGTAAGGTGCGGAAAGGGCCCCAGAGCAGAACAGACCAGAACTGGGGGAAGGAGGAGCATGTGCATTGCAGGCTGAGAGACCTGGACTAATACGTCCCTCGTGAAAAAGAAGAAGACAATAATAACATAAATGAAAAGAAATGACATAATTTTCACCCAAACTGTTGGAGGAAGAAGGAGGCAAAAAGAAAAGTGGTAGGTCTTGATTCAGTGTGTCCCAGTGTTTTAAGTGTTGTTCCAGGATCCTGGGTTCAAATCACTGCTCAATCATGGAAACCTACTGGTTGACCATGGGCAAGCGACATTCTCTCAGCCTTAGAGGAAGCCAATGGCAAACTTCTTCTGAATAAGTCTTGCCCAGAAAACCAATCATGGGGTTGCCATAATTTAGAGTGGACTGGAAGGCACATAACAACAACAATAAAGCAGTGGATCAGTTGGGTATAATATCTCTGATAAATGTGAGCCACCCTTTCCTCTTGTCAGTGCTCTAGAGGAGGCATAATCCCTCCCTCTTGGGTCCACAGGCAAGATGTTGGATGTGTGAGCAGTTATCTTGGACAAGCACAGAAAACTAAGCATATTAGAATGATAAATTTATTAATGAAGACGAATCAGGGGAAAGTGACAAAAGACTCTATTCCGACACAAGGGGATTCCAATGTATGGTTGCTATAAAGTCAGAAATGCCCTGATAAGAAATGCATCAGATATATCAAGAGCCTTTCCAAGGACTGAAGGCAGATCCTTAAGTCAGGATTAGAGACTATCTCCTAGGTGGTCCAAGGTCCAGCTCCCAGTACTCTTCTTCCTAATGCATCTCTTTGCAAAATGCAAAACCAGATAACTGGGTTTTTCTCCTCAAAAAATACATCCAATTTAATCCTCCAGTTATGTTTTTCTCAAAAAAAAAACAAAAAAACAAAACAAAACAAAAGCAAAAAACAAAAACAGTTTTTCCTCAAACTTCTGCTAAAATCAGGACATTACTATTGATGAACATAAAAAGTATTTTAACTGAAATACAAAACAGTTCTTCAAATGGTGAAAAGACAAAGTGATACGTTTAATATTTAAACAGACATCATTTAAGGAATGGCAGCTGGCCAATGTGGCTCTTATCTTGCAACAGAATGCTAAAGTATACTTTTTCTAAAGGTCACATAGGACTTATTAGGGCACCAGCGCCAGTGTTTCATGAAGTTGCTCCTCATGTAACAAAGTACTCTGCATTTTGGAGCCTGATAATCAATAACAGTAAAAATAGAAGGAACCAACACCATCATTCTTGCTGCTGGCCCAAATCCTGTTAGTCTGAACTGGAAGAGATTTACGAAGCAGATGGAGCAACCATAAATGTTGACATGCTTAGTTATCATTGATTCGATGGGTCTACTCCAGTTGAGGTTAAAGTAAAATTTAGGCTATTGAAAGTCACTCGAACCATGGTTTCTAAAAAGTCGCTTCAATGCTCCTCTGAATGACAGGTTTTCTCTTCATTTACACTCACTGTAGACAGCTGAAATGGATCTGAAAACTACAGTTTTTAAATTAACATTTCATTGAAGAATAATAAGCATTCTCTCAGTTTAATTCCTCCACGCATTTTACATGTAAGGTACTTTCTGTCAACACTGAAAAATTAAAAATGCATGGTCCAGAAGGAGTGGTTGAATGGTTGATAAGATGGAAAGTACAAAGATGTAATTTATACATTTTGGGTTAGAGAAGATCCTAAAATTCATGCATTGTAAGATACCAGAAATGAAATAACATAAAAGGAGCTCCCAGTATCTACAGTCTCTACAGACACAGATCTTTAGCATCTTGCTCTGTACTTAAGCCAGCAATGTGGGGTGTGGAGGATTTTCCTTAGTCATGCATTTATTAATCTTTTTTTTTCCCCCTACATTTTTCTATGTGCTATTTTTTCATTTTACAAGCAATATATTTAGCACATGCCTATTGGAACATGATATATATTGGCATGTTGATAATTGGGTGTAAAATTTGAACAGAGTTGAGTGCAAATATTCATAACATAACGTGATTAAATATTACCTGAGTTATGAACATGGCTTACAATGTTAAGTGCCTGTGTAATATAGCTTTAGAGAACTTGGAGAATATAATTTATTGGTATAATTAAAATCACAATTTAAAATTTGTTAATTGCTTTTTCACTGAACATTGTATTCAAAATGATTTGCACAAATTCAGAAACAATGAAGGACTAACAAGTTTAAAGCCTAAGAAATTATGTCAAGACAAAAATAAAGCTGTATAAAAGCTGCACAGAAATAGAAAATTTCATCACCATAAATATCAGTATTCAGGAAACCTTGAAGTAAATCTTCCCCTACCAGTAGAAATGCCCTTGGTAGGACACGCATTTTTTTATCTGTACCTATTTTAACTTTTGTAAACCACCTTGAGTCTCAGACTGGGAAGATGATAGTGATCATCATCATCATCATCATCATCATCATCCACAGGGGGGTTCCTATCACAGAAATAGCCTAACTTGGTTCTAACTTGGTTCTGCACGGACTTTAATCTCAGTAAATGAAAGAACAGAGGGCAAGGAAACATCAACAAATATTTAAGATTAGGGAAGAACTCGTAGAAGCAGTTGTTTGCTAAGATGTGCACAACCCAGGTCACTTTGAGGTTTGATAGTAATCACCATCATCTTGCATAGGCCATGGAAATGAAATGAAGGTCAACACAGATGATCAAGAGTCATTATAATGAATTCTCTACAACCTATCTCAGTCAAAATTGAGACTACAAAATTGTGTGCTAAGGAACCTCCAGATGTACCAGATTCGTTTTTAAAAACAGCAAATTTTTGGTTATATACTGTACAAGAGATATGGACCTACTTTCCGTGACTCTACTTTAAGATTACATAGAATTGCAATCAGAAAGGAAAATGCAAGAGTTGTAAAATATTCAAAATGGTCTTATTTTTACATGCATAACTCATGCTAATAAAGCAGCTCTATGTTTTCTTCCTGATTAGATATTCTCTTTCCCATTTCCTTTTCCTATCAACCATCCATCTGTTTCTTGTACACCTCCTTCCCTCCTGTAGATTTGGCCATATGTACTTGCTGGCAATCCTCCTACATTCATCTTCTAAAGCTTTTGCTGTTAATTACTCACTATTGTGCTGTTGACCTTCAACTAATAATAAACCTGTTTGACATACTGATGCAACTAGTGTGTTTGTGTGAGCTGTTTAGTATTGTTGGTATTGAGCTATCTCCACAAAATGTGATCTTAGGCTAAAACACGGATGAGGAAAGTACAACACAGTCCCCTTTTGGCAGGCCTCAAAGCCCTGCAGGATACTCCCAAGTGTCCCCAGGCCTCCTACACACACATGCATATGTGCCCCTCTCTCTCTCTCTCACACACACACACACACACACACACAAAGATCAGGAGAAATTACTTCCCCAGGTGGTCAAAACCACACCCAAACTTCCCCCAAACACAGTGGTTTTTCTAGTTTTTCCTTCATGACACCCATATTGCAACTCCAAAGTATAAAAAACTGGCCAAAATGGAAAACACAAGTGACATTCTAACCCTTCCAGTGTGGTGAAAATGCAAAAGTGTAGAGGTTCAAACACTGACCCCCAATCCCCAATCTAACTGTCATTCCTCATGCTAGGAAAATATCTTACGTGAGTCACATACAGGAATTCTTTAAAAAGAATACAACTAGAAGGAGATGTCATTTATTTTTCTATGGTACTTTTATCCTACTTTTCATCCAAGGGATTTAGAGAGACATTCATGTTTCTCCTTACCCTACTTTATCCCCCAGAACAACCACTTGATACAAGTTTGGCTGACAAAAGGTGACTGGCCCAAAATCACCCACCGAGCTTGACAAATGAGTAGGGATCTGAATCTAGCCCTACCAACTTTAGACCTCAGTGAGGGACCATAGCCTTGTATCAGAATATGTGTTTTACATGTGGAAAATCCCAGTTAAGTTCCTAGCATCTTGAAGTAGGCCTTGGAAAGCCTCTTGTCTGAAATCCCGAAGTATATCTCTCATGAATGTTGATAATATTGGCTAGATGGACCAGCTGATCAAACTGAGGTGATTCAGTATAAGGTGACTCTGTGCATACCCTAACCACTACGTTACCTTATATCCCCCTTCACAGAAAGAAAAATCAAGAGAAGGTTAGGGGAGCTCACACAGGGCATAGGGTTTTCTTTCTATTGTAGTAATTCAAAGAGTAAAACAAGATGGACTTGGTTCTAAAGCTGGGGACCAGAACTATTAGATAGATCTGCCATCACTATGACCTCCCATTAGAACATGTTTGTTTTTATCACTGAATATTTCACTTGCCTGAAATCAGTGCTTTGCAACCAAGACCATTTGGAACAAAAAGATAAAAAACAGAGCAGAACCAAACATTAGAGAATTTGGCTTAGGATCAAGAAGCAGGAGAGTGGCTGACTGGATTTTGAGAACTCAACAGTTTGTTCATCACAAATACATACTTCAGAAAACCAAAGAGGCAACTGTATACAGCACATAACCTGATGACTAAAATAGAAACCAGATAGACTACACAATTGGAAGCAGAAGATGGAGAAGCTCCATTCTATGTGCAAAAACAAGCCCAGGAACAGATTGTGGCTCCAGGTTCAGAGCAATCCAGGAGTACCCCCAAACTGTAAACTTACGTTTTCAGGTGGAGTGTAACCCCATCTAACACAGGCTGAAACTCTATTTCCAGATCTGTCTTCAACTGACCAACTGTCTTGTTTGGATTAAGCTTCAGTTTGTTTGCCCTCAGCCAGTCCATTCCAGCTGCCAGATGCTGATTCAGCATAGGAACAGCTTCCTTGGAATTAGGTGGAAAGGAGTAGTAGTGCTGAGTATCATCAGCATACTGTTGACACCTGACCCCAGACTCCAGACAACCTCTCAGCAGTTTCATGTAAATGTTACATACCATAGGGAACAAGATTGAACCCTGAAGGTCTCCACAGCTGAATGGCCAAGGAATCAAGCAGAAATCTCCCAACATGACCCTCTGAGAATGTCCCTCCAAGAAAGAATAAAGCCACTGTAGAACGGTACATTCCAAGCCCCATCCCAGCAAAGTGACTCAGAAGGATACCATGCTCAATGGTATTGAAAGCCACTGAAAGGTCAGCAGAACCAACAGGTACATGTTCTTCCATCCAGTTCCCTGTGTAGATCATCCAACAAGGTGACCAAAGCTGTCTCTGTCCCATAACAAGGTCTGAAACAGATTGTAATGGATCTAGACAATCCACCTCATCCAGCAACCCCTGGAGTTGAAAAGCTACCATGCAATCTAGTACCTTGCCCAAAAATGGAAGGTTACAAAATGTCCTGTAGTCATCCAGGATATTAGGATTCAGGGAAGATGTTTTTTTTTCCCCCAGAAGAAATCACACCACAGCCTTCTTCAGGCATGTTGGGATCCTACTTCCCTTACCCTCTTAGCCAGTCCCCCCTGGGGCCTGTTAAATTTGCCAGGAAGGACAAGGGTCTAGCACACACATAGTGACTCTAACTTCCCCAAGGATTCTGTCCACATCTTCAGGCTGCACAAATTGAAAAGTATCCTTCAACACTGGACAAGCAGGGGCCATGGCTACATCCACCAGAACTGTATCAACTCTGGTATCTAAGACAGTGTGAAACTAAGCAATTTTATCTGTGGACAGTAGGCTGTTGAGTGTCTTCCTTGACTATTCAAAGCAGTTCTGCTGAATGGTTCTGTGCAGAATATTAAGTGTGCAATAGCGTCAGCAAGGAAAACCCTTTTTTGCTGCCCTTACTGCCCCATCATAGGCCTTCAGATAGATTTTAGCCTGTTTTTGGTCAGACTCACTCTGGGTTTTCTGCCACTGTTGCTCTTGTTCATTTCATTGCTGCCAGCATCATAGAAAACCAGAGGGGACTGGTTTAGCTCCACGCCATGAAAAGCAGCACTCAGGAGCAATCATGTCTATGCCCTGGTCATTTCCCCATTCGAGAGAAGGCTTCAACAGGATCATCTGCCAAATCAGCAGGAAACTCTCCAAGACTGCTTCAGCCCCTTAACAGTGTATATATGAAGTTAGGAAAGTACAACTTGTCTAGAGCCCCACCTCACTATCCTCAACTTCTTGATTTCTCACTCATCCAACACAAAACTACATAATAGTCTTTATTATGATGGTATGTCTTCATATTAAATGTATAATTTTTTCCACATATTACCTACCTGTCAAACAGCTCTCCTCCTGTGACCAGCTCTAAGACAAGGCTGATTTCTGTGGGAGTTTCAAATATCTCCTTCAGCTTTATCTGAGAAAGGCACAAAATAAGGAATTTTCTATTTTTTCCCTCTTCATATACTTTAAAGCTAACTACAACAAGGAAATTACAATGAAAGATGAATGTACTATTTATCCCATCTGTTTGTGCTTGAGGTGTGTGTTTCTTCTACTTATTACTTGAAATGTCTCTTGTCTTGCATGCTGTCTAGAGGCTTTGCATTCTTACAGCTTAACAGTCCACTGCAAAATGGGGGAAATTGTGAAAACTACTTTTCTAAGGGCACCTCAATGCCATCTCTTGAAATCTCTCAAAAGCCCAATGGAAATCGTTTTGTGTGGTATGATAAACTTGGCAGAGGCCTTTACCATACAAAATACATGACTTAAGAATAAAGTAAAAGAGGACATTATATTAATTATCTAATAGAAGTCCTCGATCATCAAAGTATTAAGTTAAACAAGCACTATTAACCTTTGACAACTGCAGAATTTTGCTCCCTCTTTGTGGTGTGGCTGCAACAGTAATTTCTTGTTCATATTTATGCGTGGCTGAACAGGACACTTGAAAAATGCTGAGCCCATATTGCAGGCAAACGAGCAAGCAGAAATGCTATGTTTAAGATGTACAAATATCTTACTTACAATATTTGGATGTGAAAGACGAAGGAGAACACCTATTTCTGTTCGGACAATCTTCTTGTCTACCTAGTTAAAAGGAAAAATATATAATAAGTTGTTGATACTAATCTTAAATAGATTTGATTATTGTAGCAATCCTATGTAGACTTGATAGCAAGCAAACCCCCTTAGAATTCAGATTTAGGTCAGGCTAGAAGTTAAGAAATGGACATATGAGCAAAGCACTGCCATTCCTAAAGAAAATCCGAAGAATTCAATGAGAGAAATATAGATGTATGACTGAAACTTGATCAGCTGCCTGTAAGGGCAAATCACTCCAAAGAATAAGCTTGATTATGGTTCTGATACATCTGAAGTAAAAATCTGAAAAGAAAGGTAAAACTTGGCAGTACAAGAAACAGAAGAGCAATTTAGCTACTTTCTGATTTTTTTAAAGCATCTTGAAATTAATTATCAGATGCTGTTCAAGTTAGGTTCTTATCAGGCAATAATAATGTAAGCAAGGATAACATTCTGATTTCTATTGATGCCTTTGATGAATAACATTATTTCTGAGATCTTTGGATATAGGGCAGAATATACATATTTCAGTAAATCAGTAAATATCATGTGAAAGGTAATGTACTATCTTCAGCTGTGTAAAGTTGTAAAAATAAGCAGTGAAAAGAACCAGTGAGGAGCTTTTGCACTGACAGTGTTGTAGTAGAAATCTGATCTACATCACACTCAATTCATGACCTTGATCACATTGCTGAGTATCTTGAAGACATTCAACAATATAATTGGGTTCTTCAAATGATATCCAGACTGGAAGAAATCTATCAATTTAACTAAACACAATTAACAAGTAACAGCTAGTGTGGTGTAGTGGGAGCCCTGGTGGCGCAGTGGTTAAATGCCAGTACTGCAAGCCATAAGGTTGTGAGTTCGACCCTGCCCGGCTCCAAGGTTGACTCAGCCTTCCATCCTTTCACAGGTTGGTAAAATGAGTACCCAGCTTGTTGGGGGCATGTATAGAAATGTTTCGAAATACATGCTATTTGTAAGTTGTTCGCCGCCTCGATCCATATGGAGAGGCGGGATATAAATAAATAAATAAATAAAGTGCTTTGAGTGCTGGACTGGCCATCTGGGAAACCAGGATTCAAATCTCCCCTCAGCCATGGAAACACACTGGGTAGCCCTGGGCAAGTAGCATTCTCTTAGGCCATTTCTGTACTAGACTATTATAGTGCTATTATTCCCTTTTCAACATCTTATGGAATCCTGGGATTTCCAGTTTAGGGAGGGGCCACAGCCCCAGAGTAAGGCAATGGTAACCCCCCCGAACAAATCTTGCCAAGAAAATCCAATGGCAGCTTTGCCTTAGGGTTATCACAAGTCAAAAATGATGAAGGCACAACAACAACAATCCAGCAAGGCTATTCTTTATAAGCCAGCATTGCCATTCAGATATTGTTTGGTGACTACCTGACTACCTTTTGATGGCTGAACTTTTCTTTGTACCTTTTATCCGTGAATAGTCTCAATTGTATCAGTGTGAAGGAATTTGCAAATTTCTGTATGACAAAAGTAGAATATTTTCCTTATCCTGAATACTGTAGACTCTAAATAAAATACATTTTTGCTGTGAAATGAGAGAATGAGGCAGGAGAACAGCATTGAGAGTGTAGTCAGTTGTCACTATCCAAAATAAATGAAAGAAGCTTGCTAGCAGGAGGGGGATAAGAAAATGTTTAGGGTCTGAGGTCAGCATTATTAAAATCTAGATGTAGAAAATGTTTAAGAACAAGGCATAAAAGTGAAATTAGCAATAGGAAGTGATCAGTGGCAAGAAAGGGGTTGAAGTCTGAAAGGAAGATAGCCCTGATCAGTTATTTTAGACAGACTTTATAGAAAGCTACCAAGCATATGTGAGCAGGCAGAGTTTCCCTTGAGTCTGATGGAAATGAAGTATGCATAATATGCAGAAACATGGTATAGAGAAAGAACAAGATTTCTCTTTGATTTATGGGGTTAAGTGGCATTTATTGGGTTACACAGCCTTTTGGTTCACTTCAGTGTTCACAAGCTACATTTTTCTGAGACAGTAGTGATTCTCCTGCGCTAATATGTCACAAAGAATTCTCTTTTTACAGCACTAGAAGGTTAATTTTAGAAATTTATAAAGACAGAATTTTATATTATTTGTTTAGATGTTTGTGAGAGAAGCTGCTGCTTCTCATAAGGTAAGGCCTGCTTTGTGCTCCCAAAAATGAAGTAAGCTGATTGAAAGAAGAGAGCAGGGAATAACTGCTGAGGGAAGGGAACAACTGCTGGAGGGTGAAAAGCAGAGAAAAAATGAACAAGATGAAAAATATTTTATTGGTTTTTTTTAAAAGATCAATTGCTTTGTTCACTGTCTCTGCACTTAAGAAGAATATTGTATCTCTCTGTGGAACTCATCACATAGTTTGATACAATGTACAGCATTCATTATACTGTCCCTCAGTACACTGCCTAGTCTTGCAGGTTTTATCTGTAGTTCTTACAATGCTAAAAAATAAATAAATAAATAACTTTGCAATGGAAGAAATTTCAAAGGGAAGAGTAAAGTGATTGACTTACTTGCAAATTATATTTGTATCCTTTCAATATATTTATGTTGCTGATTATGCATTTATTGCTCCCTCAATTAAGCATTTAAAAATCTAGGTGTTTGTTCAAGAAAGGTACATCTTAATGAAACATCTAAGGATAAGTAATCAACCTAAATAACAAATGTTGTCTCCCAAACCACTGTTGCTGCAGAAGTATCATTCATTTCTATAGGTAAGAGGGAGAAGACATAGCCCTCCAGATGTTACTGAACTGCAGCTCTCATCACCATAGGAAGCATAGCCAATGATGATGGATGATGCAGTGCAACAACAATTGGGAGGCCACATGTTCCTTAGGGCTTATGTCAATGGATAACAGTAGCATAAGCACTAGTAGAAATTCATGCTTCATCATTATACTCAGCCAGGAGAGTGAGGGCCAATAATTTCCTCACTAGCCTTGCAGACAATTTCATTGTATATAAGGTGGAGAAGGCAAGAAAAGGATGAGCTATTTTGGATCTGATTCTAACCAAGAGAGATGAACTGGTCAATAGGGTGGAAAAAGTGAGATCCTTGGGTGGGAGTGACCATATCCTCTTGGAAAGAAGAACCAAATATATTCAGTGATATACTCTGAATTTCAAGAAAGCTGATTTCAGCAAGCTTAGGGAAATACTGGGTGAGATCCCATGGTCAGAAATGCTTAAAGGGAAGGGAGTTCATAGTGCTAGGGAGTTTCCTAAAGGTAAGATACTGAAGGCACAGTTGCAATCAATTCCAATGAGGAAGAAATCTGGAGAGTGTTTAAAGAAACCAGCATGGATGTACAAAAAACTGTAACATGAGCTGAGATTAAAAGAGATATGCTTAAGAAATGGAAGAAGGGGGAAATCACCAAAGAGGAATACAAATGAAGAACCAATAGTTGTAGGGGGCAAGTTGGAAAAGCTAAAGCTCAGAATGAAGTCAGGCTCACTAGAGAGACTACAAATAATAGAAAAGGGGGTGGTTTGGCTGTGTTCAGAGCAAGAGAAAGAATAATGAAATGATAGGTCCACTGTACAGAAAAGATAGTGAAATACTAACAGGGGACAGAGAGAAGGCTGAATTTCTAATACCTTCTTTGCCTCAGCATTTTCCCAAAAGGAAAACAGTGCTCTTATTGGCGAAAATAGAATAAATCATGCAGCAAGAGAACTACAGTCCAGAACAGGTAAACAGGTAGTAAGGAACATCTACCTACTCTAAATGAATTTGAGTCTGGCGGGCTGGATGAACTGCATACAAAAGTACTAAAGGAACTTGCAGATGTAATCCTAGAGCTACTGTCAGTAATCTTTGGCCTTTTCCACATGACAATGCTCTTGCGCATCGACCTGTCACAATCTTGGCAGTGCCTCTGCTGGGATGAGAATGTGTTCCCAATGCTATTCTCCACATGCAGCTGGCTGCCTTGTGGAAGGGAGTGCAAGGGATGTGCTCCTTCCTTCCATACTGCAGCTGACCTTCTTCTCATCCTGCAATAGGGGAGGAAGTACATAGATCACACTCCTGGCCCTTTTGCATGGCTGTGGAAGGCTCATGCAATCAGGGGTCATTGACAGAGATTTTCTACCAATGATATATCCCACTATTGCACTGGCTAATGATGCGAGAAGGGCGCACGACCTCATGTGGAAGCATTGTTGCATTCCTCTCCTCTCACGTCCCCATGCTGGGATGCTGTTGTCATGCAAAAAGGGCCTTTGAGAATTCTTGGAGGACAGGAGAGGTCCTAGCAAACTGTAGGAGGGAAAATGTTGCCTCCATGTCCAAAAATGGCAAACAAGAGGACTCGAGCAACTACTGAACAGTCTGATTGGCATCAATTCCAGTAAAGTTGCTAGAACAAATAATTAAACAGTCAGTTTGTGCACACTTAAAAAGAAAAGCTGTGACTACTAATAGCCAGCATGAGTTTTGCAAAAACAAGTCATGCCAAACAAATCTTATCTCTCTCTCTCTCTCCGCCCCCCCTCTCTTTTGGATAGAATTAACAAGCTTTGTAGATCAGGGGAGTGCTGTGGATACAGAATATCATGATTTCAATAAGGCTTTTGACAAGATCTCCCATGATATTCTTGCAGGCAAACTGCTGAACATGGGCTAGACAATGTTACTGTTAGGTGAATCTGTAACTGGGTAACAAACCAAACTCAGAGTGTTCACCAATGATTGCTCTTAATCCTAGAGAGAAGTGATTGTGGGGTGCCTTGGGGTTGTATTCTCAGCCTGGTGTTAATATCTTCATAAGCTATGTAGATAATAGAATTGAAGACATGTTTATAACATTTGCAGATGATACAAATTATGAGAGGGGTAGCTAATATCTCAGTCAATACGAACAGAATTCAAAATGACCTCGGCAGATTGAAGAGCTGTCCCAAAACTGACAAAATGAATTGCAACAGGGAAAAATGTAACGTACCATCTCCAGGCACAAAGAATGAAATGTACAAATATAGGATGAATAACACCTGGCTTGAAAGCAGTACATGTGAAAATGATCTTGGAGTCTCAACAGACCAGAAGTGAAACTTGAGCCAACAGTGTGATACAGCAATCAAAAATGCCAATGCAATTCTGTGCTACACTAACAGAAGCACAGTGTCCATATCAAGAGATGTAACAGTGTCCCTCCATTCTGCTTTGTTCAGAACTTACCTGTGTTCAGTTCTGGGCAGCACAGTTCAAGAATGATATTGACAAGCTAGAATGTGTCCATAGAAGGGTGATCAAGACGATCAATGGCCTGGAAACCAAGCCTAGTGAGGAATGAATTATGGAGCTGGCTATGTTCTACTTGAAGAAGAAAAGAGTGAGAGGTGACATGATGACCAGTTTTAATCATCTGAAGAGATTTCATGTAGAAGAAGGAGCAAGCTTGTTTTCTGCTGCTCCAGAGATTAGAAAAACAAACCAGTGAGTTCAAGTTATAGAAAAGAGATTCTACCTCATCATTAGGAAGAAATTATTTACTGCAAGAACTGTTTGACAGTGGAATAGATTGCCTCAGAGGGTGGTAGGGTCTCCTTCTATGGAGATCTTTGGTTGGATGGCCGTATCTCAAGAGTGCTTTAGTTGTGTATTCCTGCATGGCAGGGGGTTAGATTAGGTAGGCCTCCTAACTCTAAGATTCTGTGATTCTAAGATTGATAGAAATTTGAACAGAAGTTAACCAAAGCTTTTTTAAAACACAGCATTCCTTCTGCACACCTATGCATGCACAAGAGCAAACATCATTTTTGCATTTGAACAAGCCTCTTATTTTAATACAAGGGGAAACCCAAAATGTAGGAAAAAATGGGCACACTAGCCCCTACTCCATTGAAGGGAGCCATAAAGTGCTTACTAGGATTGCTTCACCAGCAGATCAAATTTCCTATGAATTATTAAAACTGAGCAAATACATTTTGAGGGTTTTGTTTTTCTGAACCCACCTAATACTCTTCCTATTATGAAGAATATATAAATGAGGGAATACCTTTTCTTCAAACAACTTCTTTAGAGTTGCACAGAGCTCTTCAGCAGGCAACTCCTGAAACAACAGTTTTAAAGGTTACCAAAACACTATTATAGTAAATGAATTTCTGATCCCAGCTTTGCCTCAGTCCAATGAATGCATTGGAGCTCATTATATTTATAATGCCCTCAGTAAGTAATATGTAGTATATGATAGGGGTGACTTAAAAAAAAAGAATCCATTTTATCATACAATTATTAAAGAACACCTAGCCAAGCCTTTCTCAATTACAGCAATAATCTGTTTACTAGATTTTCTTCCTAATGTGTTTATGAATTGCTCTGCAAAATATGCTTATTATCATTGTTTATATTTCAAACAGAAGCAATGCAGTGCTTGTATTCCTCAAGGCTGAAGGCCTTATTTAATTAAAAGTAAGAAATGTAAGAAATTATAATTTATCAATGACAAAAAAACACTAGCCTGACCAAGGCCTTTTTTGCAGG
The DNA here is from genome assembly GCA_948474755.1 of Ctenosaura bakeri. Taxonomy (NCBI): domain Eukaryota; kingdom Metazoa; phylum Chordata; class Lepidosauria; order Squamata; family Iguanidae; genus Ctenosaura; species Ctenosaura bakeri. Next base: position 35,120 of record CAOLHI010003253.1, on the reverse strand, counting down.
ACATTGTCATCCCATCATAGGGACAGGAGAAGGATGGGACCATGATGACGATTATGCATGACATTGTTGTGGTCCTGTCCTTCTCCTGTCCCCAGGCAGCACAATCACGGAGTAAATTATTGATAGGTTTTCTCCATCAATGACTCCTGATCATGCTGCCATCCTGCACTTACCTGGTGTGCAGAGGGTCTGGAAGCACTATGGCTTCACTTCCTGCCCCAGCACAGCCTGGTACAGTACCCAGCTGTGCTCTGACAGGAAGAGGTGGGGCCATCATGCTTCCTAGATCCTGGAGGCAACTGGTGTGGAGGGAAGCACTCCCATCGTGCTCTCCTCCTGGCGGAGCTGCCGCTGGGATCCCTACAAGACGCCGCCAGGAACAGGTAACATGTGAAAAGGGCCTGATACTGTGAGAAGTTTTTAAGCAAGGCAGAACTTGAGACATAAGGGTCCTGTCCTCGAAGACAGGTGGAATATAAATACAATAAAATAACAGCCATATTTTTCATTCTCAATTAGAAGCATTTTTGCTACCCACTCTTTTTTATAGAACTGTGTTCTGGTGCTGATCTGGTGGTCAGAAAAACTCAATTGTAGTTCACATGACAGTTCCAAATATCTAGCCAATAACTGACACTGAAATATATTGCTAGCTCTTGCTAGCTGTATATAGAGGAAGGCAATTTGAAACAGAGAAACAGCAGACATAGCAATATTTAAGCATGATTTGCTACTCTGCTCCCAGTTTTCCTTTTGTAAAGGTGCTTTTCTTATGGGAGGGAGAAAGGAAGAGCATTTGCACATCACTTGTAGCTCCACAAAAAGGTCTTTAGCTGACCAGCAGAGCCTTTTTTCAAAATGCAGAAAGGCCAGGTTCAGCTCCCAGCACGTTCAGTTGAATGAGTCAATGCTATGCTGTTTAAAATTCTGTCTTTAGAACAGTATTCAATTGAAAAATGAAATCAAAGCGTCATTGGATTTACTTGTTGGAACAATCACTCACTAAATTAGAATCTAAATGAGTGTTGCTTACATCAGTAATAATATAAAGACAAAGAGTTTTGTGCCACTTTAAAAAAAGTTTTAATTGTCGTAAGTTTTCATGGCCCTTATGTCAAATAAAACATATTAGTCCTTAAGGTGTCACAAGACTATTACTTTTGCTGCAATGAGATAAAAAATTCCATCTTCCACATGGACTTGCTTTGCTTAGGTGAGGGGAACTATCATTCCCATATTTAAACTAAATTACATTAGACATTTTAGTTTCAAGTCATCACTTATGAAGAGTCAAATGCCATGCGACCTGCAAATGTGTGTAATGAATCCTTGATAGCCCGTTTCTGTAAAGATTCCCCTTTCATCTCAGCCTTTCACCTCCAAAGGAGAAGAGGTGGACAATGAATGGTGCTGTTGTGGGTATTCCGGTAGTGAATGTGGCAAAAATGTTATGCCTCTTCACACCTGAAAGGATTATGCTGCAGTCACACACGGGCATAAGTATATCACTATAACTCTGCAGTCAAAATACACAATAGAACAACACTAGGGCTAGCGCTGGACAACAACAATAATTTTGAAGCCAGTCCATTCACAGCAGAATGGGTGTTTCACTTCCCTTTTTTTGTTTGTTTTTGCAAAGTGGCAAAAAAGAGGAAATTTATAATTAAAAGTTGTCCCGTGGTATATTAGGGGGAGGAAAAGGGAAAATCAGATATCAGTAATGCCATTAAATACATGTCTGATCAGAAACAAGCTTCACTGAGTACATAGGACTTTATCCCATGTAAATTATGCAAAATAAATAAATAAAAAAAATCAGCCAAATGAATCCATTAAACAAAACAAGGGATGGGAAGCCATATCTTGAAACCATCTGTGCCCAAATTAATGGATCAATTTCATAAAATTTTGATTGAATCACTGTTTCTTGCCTTCAGAAGGATCACGTTAGTAAGAGAATTTTGCAATTAGTCCCATAAGGATTGAAAATCATATGCTGTCAGGAGCTGCAGTCCAGTCACGCACTTCCCATCCCTGGTTTAAACACTAATCTTTAATGTCATGTCATGCAATCTACTGAAAAATGTACCTGTAAGGTGGCATATGCCCATTAATCCAACCAGTTTCTTTGCCATATTTTGAAATAAGGTTTCTGTCATGTTGATCTGCATGTTTTTTCTAACTGAGCTCTCAAAATGGAAAATACTATTCTTAAAATAAAAAAACAACAACCCTGTGGATATATTCAATCAGTATTGCTATCATTAAAAAAAAATCAACCGTTTCAAATATCTTCTGTAAGAATATCTGTAGAACATTTTACAAACCATTGTTTGAGTGCTTCATCCTTTTTGCAGTTACCGTATATCAGTTTGTAAGGTGAAATTGCTGAAACTAACACAAGTTCATCTTAGACAGATAGCTGCATAACATCTTTGATATTATTTTTAACTCCATCTCCTAGCATTCTGTTTGCCTTTTGACAGTAGCATGATTTTTGTGTTTATGCTTTAAATATTGACAGGACAATCCTTTCACCTGAGAGGTAATAGGAATGTGGAGCTCCAAACAATTTCAGTTTAAATTTGTATCATATCTAAAATATGCACCCCTTTGCAGTTATGTGTATTGAATCTACTGCTTGCTTTCCTAGTCCTTAAATAAAAACTGTGAGAACACAGTAAGGCAAGGTCAACATACAATTTTCCAATTCTATGACAGCACATTTTTTGAACTTGAGGAGCAGCTGCCAAAGACATAAGAACATAAGAAGGGTTGTGCCTGATTAGACCAAAGTCCTACTTAATTCACCATTCCGTTTACAAGGTGGCCAACCAGTCGCCTATGTGAAGCCTGTTTTCAAGACACGAATGTGACTACACCCTCTTGCATTTCCCAGAAACTGGTATTCAGACATCTATAATGTAATCCTCCATTAATTTGTTTAATCCTCTCTTTAAGCCATTCATCTTGTAATTATTCTTTTTGCAACTGTATTTAACAATATATAGAACAGTAATAAGGTTACATAACATGAAACAGATAAACTTTACACACATACACAAGTGTCTGTGCAATTGGTTTAAAAGTTTAAATAGGTTTATAATCTAATAAATGCTTTACAACAGTTTTTACATATTTTAAATCTATTGCTTTGACAGCACTTTTTTTTTTTTACTGTGAATCATATTCTTTTTATTGAAATGTTTCTTTCCACTAGTACACTAAAATCTGAATTAGTGCTCTTGGCAATATCACTGGATCTTGATAGTCTTGATAAAAAGAAAGAGCATATGACATTTTCATAAAAAGAAAGAGCATGTGGCCATCTTTGCACTATGCGATTTGTTGGTGCAGAATGCCCTGCCCCAGGCATTAGGTGATGGAAGGCAGAGAGACTGGTCCAGTAAGGTACTGGAGGGCTTGTGCTGTATTCTCTTAGTTAGTCTGCTGCCCCATTTCCAATACAGAAGGAAGGTGGAAAAAGAGGCACCACCTTGCCCTTTGCCTCAGGGATAGGGTTCCTAGATTTCAGGACCTGGCCTTGAAACTCCAGTCTAGGGAGAGGAATCTGAGAGCAAGAGCGCTGTCTTGAAAAGAGTATATTTCTCATTAGTTAGATTTGGTGTGTTTTTTAACATTTGAATGGCACACTCTCTGCAACTGTGGTTGATGCTTAATGCATCGTGCTTCATGTTATCACAGGGGCTATGCCTTGTGGCATCACAAAGGGTTATTCCTAGCGTTTTGGCCCCCCAAAACTTGGGTTTTAATATAGTCATGCCTTGCTAATTCTCTCAAGCAGCACAATGTCGTTGGACTTCTCTGTGTACTAGAATATGTCAATTTATCTTCCCCATCCCTCCTTCCACATTTAGTACTTTAAAAACGTCCTCGCTTATCTTAATTTGGCACCAGATCTCAGAACAAGCGTTCTGAGGCATTTTCAGATGCTTACATTATCACTAATTCTGGATGAATCTCGTAACTTCTTTTGAATTTTTAATCCTAATGCTATTTTTGTAATACCATAAAATTTTCAGTACCCAGAGAATATGTGACAGTAAGTATGCATTTCTTTAAAAACTCCATATTTGCAAAGTTGAACTAGTGCCTACTATTAACCTACTTACAGTAGAAATTAATAATCCTCTGCATACACAGAAATAAATTTAATTTTATATTATTCTGAATTTCTGATTAAAGACAGAAACATGAAATATCCTGAAAAGAAAAAGAGAAACTAATAAATCAAATTAGTGACAATTTGCTGCTTACTTCAACAGTGTAGTCTCATGTGGACTAGCATGACATAAACTCCTTTTACAGGAAGGAGTTTACGGTGTTCTTTTTTGCTTCTCCTCCTGCATAAGTCTTGAGGTGACAGATTCTCTCCTCTCCCCTTGTATTAAAGTTTCCACTTCTAGAAGTGTATTGAGCTCAAATTAAGAAGTCATATATAATATATGAATTAGTCTGCAGTACCTTTCTTATTTGTAACTCCTTCCCATTACTTCCTGCCCCTTTGTTCTCATCAGGACCCCATTAATTTAACATCTCCCACCAATTGTTCTACCCCATCAATTTTATAACATACAGACAGAATACTGTTTGTATATATCAGACAGGTAAGCGTGCAAAATAAACCTTCAGATCTACTGTCTCGGGGGAGGGGTTCAGATGACGCATACCTGTCTCTCAACCAGCAAAGGAGATGTCTCTATCAGCATACTGTTACTGCAGTTCCTAAGCTGCACTTGGGGTGACATTAGATATCACTTTGATATCAACAATTTGGCTCTCTTCTACCATCCCTCTCCACATGTTTGTGAGGCCCACGGACAAGCACGAAACTAGGCACGCCCACTAATCGCTCAACATTCTGTTTCCCACCCAGGCAGGCCAGAAACAGCCAGATTGCCACTTCAGGAGACCTCCCGGCAAACACGCTATTATGTACGTACGCTAATTACAAAGAACTCCCTGCCCCGAGCAGGAGGCTTGACTATGCGAATCATCTTCTGCCAAGCACTCTGCGTTTGCATACTGTCTACTCCTTTGTCAATTCGGAACTAACTCAATCATGCTAAATTCTGACCTTTCAGAGGCTTTGTCTCCAGCCCGAAACTCATTGTTTTCCCCAAGTACGGAATAGCCTGTAGCCACATTTTTCCCTATAAAAACCTCTGATTCCAAGACCTTCCTCAGATCGCTCGGATCGCGCCCGATTTCCATCCAGCCTTGCTGCCGCTGTGCTTGGCGAGCCTTCCCCTCAGTCCCACGTACTGAGACTACACACCTTCGAACTTTCGCAGTGATCTACCCGGGCTGCAGGATAGGTGTAGTATCATCCAAATCAACAATCCCTCTCAAAAATCCCTTTGTCTCACTCCCACCTTTATTTTCCATAGTTATCTGTGTGAGTGTGCTGCATATACTGTTTGATTGTATTTTAATAAAGATCACATTTATTATTTCAATCCTGTTTGCTCCTTGACTTGGCCTGACCCCATAGACATTGGGTAAAAGATTCCGCTCCGTTGCCCTGCCTCTTGCAGTGCTAACTTGTGCTCTTGCTAATTTCCCCAGCTTTTAATATTTGAGAGTGCACTTTGGTGCCCCTCACGGGACCCCCAGTAAACAGGGTAACAATACAGCTACCACAGATGTTCCTGTTCACAGTACCCAGAAGCCCCCAAATATTTGGATCCAAAGCTCATTTACTGCCCAATGAGACCTCAGGATCAGACTTGTGAACTATATTAACTTCAGGCTGGCACTGGTATTTTCTCTTCAAATGAAACCAATAATGGAAGAGGAGAGGTCAAGATCTGTTGGAAGAAAATCAGTGAAAAACAGCCACATGTTTCTTGCCATGACTGATTGTGCTTTGGCAGTAATCTGGATACAGTGGGTCCATCTTCCTGACAGGCCATTTACAGATTGCTATAATTCCCTGAGAACAGAATCATTCTGGAAGCTGTTCATGTACACATCGTGAACTCAACTTAAAGGAAGTTGAAGATGCTATATTGGTTGGTCTGTGCTCTAAATCAATATTTTATTACACATCCTCTGAAACAGAACTTGTAGCAAAATTTTAAAAAGCTACGAACACGAGAAATGGAACTCACAGTTTTGTTCAATATTTTGACAGCAAATGGCTTTTGTGTTCCCTTCTGTCTGCATCTGTAGACAATAGATGTAGCACCCCTGAAATAAAAGAGAATACACATTTGTATTCAGATGTGTGGATACTCACAAAAACATGCAGTATTATATGTTCAAAAACACACTGATTGTTTTCAAAACGAAGTTTCCCTCAAAGACTGAAATCCAACTATCTTACTATTGATAATCAATTTATATTTGCCATATTTTTTCACAGCACTATTTGCATTTTCAATTTTGGTTCAGATTTATTTCAGATATATTCCTTTACAGTTAGCCCTCCCCCTTTACTAGGGTCAGAGGCACACGACCCCTGCAAAAATAGGAAAAAAACAAATATCAAAATGTATGTGTGTCTGTGTGTGTCTGTGTCTGTGGAAAGAGACTCAAGGCATGGTGGGGAGAGTGGGCACCTAGGGTCCAAACCAGATCAGGGAAAGGGGGTGGATTGGCATGGTAGCCCTATATTTCTTCTCTTTTGCCCATCTCCTTCCTTGGGTGTGTGTGGGTCAGTGGGAGAGGATTTGCAGTGTTTAGAAATTGGGCTGTGAGCCATCCTTAGCTGGCCAGACAGTGGTTGATGGAGGAGGAAGAGGATCAGAGGCAGATTTTTTTAAAGTGCTTTGTGACCTGATTGGAATTGTTGAGAAGGAAGCTTCTCCTGGGGGAAAAAAGCACTTGAGATGGGAGGGCAAATAATCTAATCTTGCAAATAATCAAATCTGTAAAAGTGAAACTTGCAAATGTAGAGGGACAACTGTATCATCAACATCTACACTATATATTTGTGCATAAAGTCCATTGGCCACATGTATCCAGAGGAATCAACCTCAAAAAGCCTTAAGCAGAAGTGACATCATAACTTTCCTGACAGAATGGAAAACTTCTCATTATTGGATATTTCTGTTCTGCAGGAAAGTTATAATTTCACTGTCAGAATGACTTTTGACACACTGGGAAACATAATCTTCAACTGTCAGTCTTAATCATTTCTTAGTTCTTTTCAGTCTTCAACTTTCATACATTGCTTTGAAAAAGCAATGACAGAATTAGATGATTTATTGGTGTTATCTGGAAGAACTCTGAACATTCCTAAGACATTGGTGTAGCTAGTACCTCTTTCTCTCACAGAGGAACTGCTTACTTTGTAAAATATTTTGCCAGGACTGCTAATTGCCATTTGGGCATACCAACCAATTCACATTGACATGTTTAGATATTTTGAAAAAGCACAGAAAAGTGATTGGAATATGTTTTGAACATAAGCATAAGTTTACTACATAACTGACATTTATTTCTATTGATATATTTGAGATGGTTAAACAGAAGGAAGAATGAAGGAGAACTAAAATCAAAGAACTAGACTGATGATCAAGTAGACCTTACACGGTAAGGTGCTGAGGCCATTTTAAGTTGTAGGATTAAGTGAATGTTGAATTGAAAAAGAAAAATGAACCTTGACCAATATTATTGACTAAACAGAGGTGAAGAAGTCAATAATATGTGAGCTACTCAACAAATTGTCAAAAAATTGCAACTGAAGTGTGGCAGAAAGCCCCCTGCAATAATAATTTCTCTTCTTCTGTTCCCAGTTACAACTTTTAGCCCTTCCTTCCTCGAGACAAGATGAAATTCTTGTCTCAAAAGCTTGCACATGACATACAAGTCATTAATTTCACTTCTTTTGAGGAGGGTGTGCATAGGACATAGACCAACAATATTTGTCCCACACAGGAGAATTTTGTTTAAAAAAAAAGTCTGCTTTGGTTTTTAACAAGAAAACAAACTGATATCCTTTTAAATTTTTAGGTACATGGATGTTATTCCCTAGATTGATTTTTTAAAGCTTGCCTGACAGCTGAACTAGCATCATCACTGATTTATCTGTGTGCCACTCTTTCATGGTAAGCCACACCCCACGCAGCTCACATTAATTAAAAATCTACTCTTACCTAGTCAGCTGTTTAAACAAGAGAAAAAACATATTTTGACTGACTGAACCTCAAATAAAATCCATCCATAATTATTGAATAAACCTTAGCCTGCCTATCTCTTTGCGATTCACATATCATCTCCAAAACACTACACTACATAAGAAATAAATACAGAACATCTTTGTGTAATCAAATGGCCCACCAAGCCTATTATTTCACCTTTATGGCCTAATAACAACAAATGTAAGGCCAGGATCCACAGAGCTGTTCAGACTTGTCCTAGCCCAGTGGAATGTTTCTCTTTTCTGCTTTGAATATCTTCTCCATCACCTCTGTTGTTTCATATTTAAAACCGCCTTTGAAACTTATTTCATTTTCAAGCACTGTTTGTCATACAACACGGGGGATAGTCACAGGAACTCCACCTCTCCCAATCTATAGCTTCTTGGGATTCCAAAAGCAGCTTTATGTTTCTAGGGATCCTTGTTTAAATACTGATAGTATCTAGTGCTTGCCCAGCAGTCAAAAAGAAATGGTAATCTAAAAATACTTGGATTCAATTACCTCCCTTTGCTTAATAGCAGTAGAAGAATCTTCAAGACTGGCAGAAAAAGATGTCATAATGTCACGGCTGCCTCTGGGTTATCTGGGTGATTAAAACTGGATATGTCTAAACTTTTGGCCACGCATAGAGTCTCTTTGTGGCATGCCTCAATTAATGAGGAAGTCTCTAATTATCCACAGTTTACCATTTCATTCAAATTAGGAAAGTATTACCAGTTACATAACAAGCCAATACCATAAATCTTGGCTTGAAGTTGATTTAAGATTCAAAGATGGTGACCATACATTCAAGTTTGGAAAACAAGAGACCTCCCTGTTTACTTAAGCACACCATGAAGGGGCTGCAGATGCGGGCAAAAGGCTTGTGTATATCTCAGTTTAATGAGACAAGACACAACCATCAGATCTGAATCAATGCCTAAGCAACAAATTATGGGAAATGGGAGACAAGTTTACACCATGAAATCAATACTGTAAATGTCTTTTAGTGTTTTGACACATTTTTGCAAACTTAATAGACTTCTCAAATTAAGTTATGTCCTGCTATCTTAAAGCAATGTTATTTATTTGCATTTAATAGTCTTACTGATTTCAATTTAAGGAGGAGGCTTGCTAAATAAATTTTACATGTTTGTAGTAAATAGCATATATGTATTTACTTACGCATATATTCAACACTAACCAGTTCTAAATAAACCAACATCTACATGCCAAGAAGCTTAAATCTTTTCTGATTGTGCCAATAGTATGGAATAAAAGATTACAAGATTATTTTCTAAAAAGCTGTCTCGGTAAATGACAAGGACTCAAACCAAACAAAACCATAACAAATGTTTGTATTAATAAATCACTAAATATAAGAACAGAGCTGAAATTCGACTACATTTTCCAGGATCCCCCAGTCAACAAGTTTAAAAAATTAAGGACTGCTGGCTGCACCACAGCTTGTTGATTGGAAGCATTGCAGAGACAGGCCTATTCCTGCAGTGACAGCCACCCTATGGAATGCCCTCTCCTCTACAGTATGTCAGGCTATAGTGCTAGCATGTTTTACATGTTGATGGAGAACATATTTTTTTACATTGCCAAATGTACTGTTTCGGTCATGAACTGTCTCACATGTAATATAAACTGTATTTTATTGGTTTCTTTTATTATTTATGTTGTTGTTTGGAAACCATTTAGGAATTTCTGCAAATGAGAAGCGGTTTACAAATATTTCTAAAGTCAAGCAGCACAGTAGTTACATTACCTCTAAGTAAAAATAAAATGCAGAGTTCACTAATATCTTTTTATTAGGATCATAAATGATACAACGATGTGAGCTTTTCATTTTTCAGTTCTCAAGAACTGATACCAATGATACCAAAATTGTGGGATGGAGCAAGACATGAAAGAATTCAGAAATAAAATCTGGGATACCAGCCATTCTGTGCCTCTCTCTCGCTGCAAGATGCAAATACAGGCTCAGTAAGGAGAAATGATGTTTACAGTATTAGTTTATAGCTTGCTGGGATGTACAGTTTCTCTCTACCCCATACCAACCATAAGGGCTGACTATGGCTGAGACACCTTTGTGCCACTGCTGTAATATTTTAGTAATTCCAATAAAAATGCATTACTGAGTTCTGCTTTTTGTTTATGAACGACATGTCTACATCTTTTTTAAAACACACACACACACAATACCAACATGAGCTGCCCAGAATGGATTTACCATGAGAAGAAGGCTTTTTAACATCCCGAAAGGATTTCAGCTAAATTGGCTTTAACCAAGAGTGGGCATCTTGTTAATGATTTAAACACATATTAAGTCAGACTTACACCTGCACATGTCTTTTTCTTTTTTGGTTGTTGCAGAGGTTGGAATTTTCTACTGATCTTATGCAACAATCAAATTCCAGCCTAAAATCTACGTTTGACCTGTTGCAGTCCCTATGCAATATCTCCCTGATCCAGGATCACAGTCCAACTTTTTTTTTTTCTTATTGTACCACATTAATTTAAACTCCAGCTCAAATCATATGGAGACTATTATGTTTTTTGTGCCTCTGCTCTAATTACTTCAGAAGTCTGAGCACTTTGAAAAAGTCATTTAGCAACTTCTTGAGTCTCAGCAACTTGTGATTACAGACAGACACACAAGACAGTACACCAGGTCTGATTTTTTTAAATTGTTCTTATCCATTCTTATCTGCTATGTTTTGTACCATTGTGCCTAATGAAAGTGTATGGAGACCCTGCAAATACATGTCACCTTTCTTTCTCTTTGTAACTTTTTAGTAAAAAGTATTACCCGGTGCTACAATAAAAAAATTAGATTTCTGGGGCTAGTTAAGAGCTTTGCAAACTCAGAATCTGTCCCTCATATTCTCTTCAGTAATCATCTATGGTCCAAGCTATTACCAGAGAATTAAAGGCTATCTGCTAGCAGATGTGGTTACTTTTTTGAAAAGACATGCAGAAAATCTGGATTACCATGTGTCCAGATTTATGAAACTGAATGTGGTAGTAAGGAAGTGATAAACTAAAAACAAAACAAAACAAATCCCTACCCACCCCCACCGATGTCCACTGTTCTGCCATAGAGGAAAGATTTGGCTGTACCTTCCATAAGCAAAGTTTCTAGCTTTCATACTTTACTTTTGACCTGTCAGTTTTAAAAATGCAATGGACAGGGCACAAAATGTTTGAACTATGTTGTCAGCACAGTTAGAAGAGTAACCAGACATAAGCTACAGTGCAGATTCTGGAAGGAGGTCAGGTACATTTTAACTCAACAGCAACTAAGCTGGTATTGCTATCAATCTTACTTATTTCTTAGGCTAATAAGAGGATTCTGGAGAAAAACATGAGAATAGTTCCATATATTTAGATCTTTTCAAGGGCTAGATGCTTCAAAGAACTAGCTGATTGGGAAATCAATTAGCTGGGCATTAAGGTAACGGCCCTGATACACAGTTGGCCTCCCACTCTCATTAACTAGTACAGAGACACACTGCTTTTGAAAATGGAAATTCAATTACTGTGGCTAATATCCTCTGCAGACCTATTCTCCATGAATGCATAATCCTTAAAAAGAAAGCAGCCAGGGACAGGGCCCACACAACATCTACTGGCTGTGAATTCTGTACATTTTGGAACAGAATGGTGACAGAAAAATAGGAGATGACTAGAATCCAACATTAGAGCAGGGCTAGTTGGTTCTGAGCAGGCTTTGCAGTATATGAAGTGAGGTTTCTGGACAGAAAGGAGCTCCTCCTGTTTCTCTAGACCTCCTTCCAGAAGATGCCGGCTGCTGCTGGGACAGCTTGACAGATCTCCAGGCAACCTGCACATTTTTCGTATTCCCCCTTCTCTCTGAAATCCCCTGGTACCTTCATATACTGGGAAGACAGCTGAGACTTGAAGCACTCAGAAATAAATTTGGAGCAAGCTTCCCTCTCATGTCTCACAAGTCTGCTATGGAATGAGGACCTGAGTAATTTCAGTCATGCTTCTGTGCATTTTGTGAAGCAGCTCACTACTTTGAGCTTCTTAAGCAGCTGCCTGCTTCTTGAGATTCAGTGGGTATGTGAGAGAGTCAATAAAAAGTGGAAAAGGGTAACAATTCTGAATTCTAGGAGAGTAACACTGCCTAAAACTCATCTTACTTACTTGCCCCCCTACATGGGGCATATTTTGATTCAATCTAGGTTTCAAGTTATCCCTTGCGCATTTCACTGTGCACAGGGGAGTGATGCTGAATGCAAAATGAGAGCCAGCTGCTTAATAATCCATGTGGATCAATTAAAACAACAACAACAACAACAACAACAACATGAATATATAATTCCAAGAAAAGCATCTGTTCCCGCTGGAACACTTTCTCCCCCGCCTTCCTCAAGATTTTTCAGTAGATCCCCTTAATATGTTTTAGAACTAGGCGCAAAAAATGTTAATACGTCCCTAATACACTTGGTTCACACACTGGAAGAAATAAAGACGCAGGAAGAGTAGAACTGTCAGTTTCCACAAATGAATAGAGGTCTGGTAGTTTCATCTCCATAATTGTGAGTTAGTAACAGTGCTAGTATTGGATAGAACAGTACTGTCAAGTCTGCTGTGCACACAGGCATGCAAGCAGACACACACACACACACAGACACTGGTGAATTTAAGCCACTCATTACAGACAGAGTTTTGTATTTTAAAACATACATCCCTAGTCCTCCAGTGGATAACATTTCTGGGAAAAAACTGGTTTCATGGAGCTACAAGTGGAAATACCTATTGTGGATGATTCAATATACTTCAAAAGAGACTTTTTGTTCCAAGGGCCAAACAGACTTCTGTAAATATTGAAGAATGGAAGAAAAAGGGGGCAGAGAGATTGAAGAAAGAAATCAGGAGGAGGAGGGAGGAGAAGAGCAAGAGTGTCATCACAGCTCCATGACTATGTAGAAACCTAAATTGGAAAAAAAAAAAAAAACACCCTGAAACTTGGGAAGGAAATAAGGGAAACAAAATGCATATTCCAGTATTGTTTTTTAAACAGATTAATTCAATTTAATCAGAATAGTAGCCTTCAACCACTAGGTAACAGATCTCTAACCAGGAAAGAAATTAATTTCTCCGCATTGGTTCTAGGCAGTTCCATATGATGCTTTTATACCAACAATTTCAAACAGTTCTCATAAAGGTGGGGAAGAAACTGAGAGAGAGAATGCCCCTCTAGATACAGCAAATGTGTTGGGTAGTTGTGGCGTTTGTTGAATTTAAAAAAAAAATCCAAACAATGTTTCTTTTGTTCCAGATTATTTTTGATCAATTTCCAATAGCAGATGCAAAGCTCTATACCCACCCTTGAGGTTCTTTTTGATTCTAAGACATATTGGAAGAAAAAACCCCTCTCCTTTGCCTTTCTTTTTTGTTTTGTTTTCCTTAGCGCATCACTGTAATGGCCACAGCAAGCTATGCCTGCATTTTAAGAAAACTTTTGGAAGATCCTTAATGCAAAACCAACACATCAGTAGAAACAGCACCCACTGCAGAAAAATGGAAAGACAGGATGTGAAGGTGACGAGAACTGTCAAAATCCAACAAAACTGAAGGGGCTATATTGTGAAAATGCACACCTTTCTGGACTAGTCTGGAAGAACACCTAGACAGAGAGACTGACTCCTGGTCAGGGGTGGGGTTTGAAACCAAGCAGAGAAAAAAGGCCTCAATGAACACCAGAGTACAGGAAGAAAAAGACCTCTGAGAAAGAAGAAGAAAAGGCAGAGAAAAGAGGAGAAAAAAACAGAAAGACCAGTAGGCACGAGTTCTGACACAGGCAAAGCAATTACTTTTGCTATGTGGATTTAAGTAAACACACTGATTGTTATCATTCATTCTTCTCGTTACATCATACTTCTTATTCCTTTTTCTGCGTGATGAACACATACAACATATACAACAACAATGTAGTGTGGAAAGGTTTCAGTTTCTGAAAACGCTTTGTTTAATAAAACTAATACCATAATAAACAAATACCATATCAACAACAAAACTGAATTAACATTTTTCAAATTACTGTACTTAGATATTAATATGTATCTAATGCAGAGGCTTGTAGGCATGTTAACATCATCATCACCACAACTGCTGTCTGTATTTCACTTGAATTTTATTTTTTCTTCTAGTGACAGTGATTATAAACATAGTAATGAAAAAGAGTTACCATAAAATCAAATATACAAGCAAAAAGAAATTATATTAACAGAAGCGTTTTCCTGTAAACAATCCAATACAAACAACCCAATAAAAATAATTTATATGTAAAGCTTTGAATTTGAATTTGAATCTAAATATCTGAACTATATTATTATTTTCATTGCTGTTTTTTAAATGACATATTTCAGTTTGAATTCTTTTGGCTGTTGGAAAATGTTTGAGATACAAATGTGGCACCTCATATTTACATGGTATACTTTTAAAAGTTTTCTTACTGAATATTGGTCAGACCTGTAACATTCAATTCCAACTGATTTAATACATCAGAAAAAAAAAATCTAGAAAATGCATCAATGGTGGTGAATAATGGTAAATGGTTCATATTAATCTATTGTGGAATCCCATACATATCTATTTGGGAGTCATTTCCCACTGAATTCAATTGGATTTATTCCCTAACAGGATTTATTCCCAGAAGCTTTAGAACAGTGATATCCTGGGTTTCTGACAGTAATCCTACACTTATTTATCTGGGAGTAAGTCCTATTGAACTCAATAGGTCTTGCTCTGAGTAAACAGTAGAGGATAATGCTGACAATATATATAATTAAATGCCCAAAACAAAAGAAAACAAAAATTTTAAAAGAAAAAAAATGAAAAACAGTAGAGTGGAAAGGAAAAAGGAAGGTGGGAAGGAAGGAAGGAAGGAAGGAAGGAAGGAAGGAAAAATGACAAAAGACAAAATATAAAAACTAACAGCATGTGAAACAGAAGAATGAAACCAGTTTGAGTCAATCACTGGTCAATAAATAAACTTTTCCCGTGATTCTGATAATATATGAAAATTTTGGGGTGGTGAGAGTACTGTATGTGAAGACTAGGGTACGAAAATCACCCCTGGATGTGGCCTTACTGGGTGCTGGAGAAGGCTGACAATAATTTTGAGTATTCTGAGCTGCCCCCAAATTTTCACATCCAGGTACGGTTAGAGCTCTCAAAAAGTCTGGATATCATGAGCTCCTCATTACCTGTTTCCAACAGGGATCTTGTCTAGAAGGAAATTTATGTTCCTTTGGCTCTGTTCTGAGCCCTGTGTACTCTCTGTTTAGGGTTTTTTTTTTTTTTTAATCTATCTCCTGCTTTGCTGTCTTATCTGAATGGAGAAATACCTTTCTCCCTCTCCTCAGTATGGATGATGATGTTTGTGAATTAACTCTTGCATTCGCATGTCATTTCCTGCTCAGCTATGACTGTTTCCTGCCAAACAAACAATAACAAAGAGTTGATAATAACACTAGATAGAACATCACGGCTCACTGTGTTATTACAAGACCCTTGCTACAAAGTCAGGATATAAACTTATAAATAATTAAGCAACATAATAATTCAAGGGCAACTGAACTGCATCCAGGGACACGGAAAGAATTTACAAACATGGTAGAACAGAGGAATGCTGTGGATGTAGTGTATCTTGATTTCAGTAAGCTTTTTGACAAGTTGGTAAAATCTGGATTGGATGATGCTATGATTATATGGATTTGTAGCTTGTTGACAAACTAAACCCAGAGCGTGTTCATCAGTGTCCTGCAGAGAAGTGAGAAGTGGATTGCTGAAAGGTCTGGTCTTGTGCCCAGCATTGTTCAACAACTTTCTAAATGATTTGGATAAAAGAACAGAAGGGATGCTCATTCCATTTTCAGAAGACATTAAGCTGGAAGGGGCAGCAAATACCTCAGAAAGGAGAATCCAATTCAAGCTAAATTTAACTGACAAAAGAACTGGGCTACAACTAATCTAATTAATCCTAACAGGGATAAGTATATGTACAACATTTAGGTACGAAAAATTAGATGCACAAATACAGAACAGGTAAAACTTGGCTTGATAACAGTATACATAAAAATGATCTGGGATCTTGAGAATACAATCTAAACATGAGTCAACTGTGCAACATAGTGCCAAAAAAGCCAGAAAATTCCAGGCTGCTTCAAGAGATCTATAGTGTTCGGATCAAGAAAAGTAATAATTTCACAGTATTCTGGTTCAGTTAGATGTCACTTGGAGTACTATACTGAGTTCTGGATGCCACAGTTCAAGGATATTAACAAGTTAGAATTTGTCTAGAGAAGGAGGACTAAGATGACAATGGATCTGGAATATAAGCCATATGAGGTAAGATTAAGACAAATGGGTATATTTAGCCTGTGGATGAAAAGACTGAGACAAGGTATAAGAGCAGTCATGTAGGGATGGGATGGGTGTGAGGACGGTTCACCCCTGGTGGCAATGTTTTTGGGGCATCCCGGCTCATAGCCATGCCACTGCGTACTGCGGTCATGCCCCCACAAACCATGGCCATGCCCCCACACACCGCAGCAATGCCCCATGTGCCATGGCCACACCTCTGCGTACCATGGCCACAGCCCCGCCACAGCCCTGCTCCCTCCCGCTCCCCTCCACACACTCCAAGCTCCACTGCTGTATAAGAGCCATATTTAAAGCTTTAGTGAATAGGCCCTGAAGTAATGGATTCAAATACAAGAAAGAAGATTCTGACTGAAGATGAGGACGAATGCCCTAATGGTAAGAGCTGTCTGAAAGTGAAATAGACTGCCTTGGAGGATGTGGGGTCTCCCTGTTAGAGGTTTTTAAGCAGAAACTAGACAGCCACATCTTAGAGGTGCTTTCAGTGTGGATTTCTGCACTGACACAGGGTTGGATTAGATGGCTTTTGTAACTCCTTCCAACTCTATGATTCTATGATGATAATAATTTGATGTTTAACAGATGTGCATGAGTTCAAGCCTTTTCATGTCTGTCTTATAGGCTGTTTCTGCACTACACTGTAGTGCTATAATTGCTACTATTATAGTGCTATTATTCTACTTTCAATATCCTGGGGAATTCTGAGGTTTGTAGTTTGTAGTTTACAGAGTTTACTGAGAATTCTAAATGTCCCTCGCTGAACTGCAAACTCCAGAACTGCATAGGAAGTTGAAAGTGGAAAAATAGCACTATAACACTGTAGGGCAGAAATGGCCATATATTCTTTATATTCACCACAAACATTATGGATCAGATATGATATAAATTAGATAGGTAGATAGCACTTATGCATCTGTACTAGAATGAAAATAGAGAATCAAACTTGTTACAGCTTGAGGATTTTGGTACTAGCACCAGAAAAAAATGAAGCAATGGGAAAATTCTGCAATAAATTAATAGAGTAAATTTCATTTCAGAACATAGTTCCTCTTTAAAAGAAACAACTCTTGTTTGTCTCCCTATGAGAGAGACAGGTATGTTCTTCAAATCCATGGCATTTATGCTCCTTAATTAAAGTGGCCATGTAACACATTAGCTTTAAAAGGAAATTCAAAATATTGCAAACTCTGCCACTGTCTGAAACAGTTTGATTTAAATGTCAGGAAACATTACAGTACCTACATTTCTTTGCCTTTTTGCAAACTTGTCAGACCTAGAGCACAAGCTCTGCCATTTTTCATAATCTTAGCCATAAAGTCAAGGCTTTTTGACTAAAGGTGACACTTTGGAGGTTCCCCCATGCCAGTCACTGGGAGTGAAGACTGGATGGCTCCGTGAGAGGCTTTTTATGATGCCTCTTTCATGGAAAGTTGGGGGGGGTAGTGTCCCTCCTTTGTTTTCCAGAAGCACCTTTCTTATTCTCACATGCTCTTACTCATTTTCCCTGTTATACACTAATTATATCCTAGCAAAGGGATAAAATAAGGCTGTGTGGGGTTTCACCCACTCTGCCAAACACAGAGTAAGTGCACATTCAATATGGTAAGGTCCACTTTTCAAAAAAACGAAAACAAAAAGCAAAAAATCTTCAGCCTTTCACATTGTTTGATTGTCCTCTAGCAAACAGCTTGAGAACCACTGTTGAAAGCAATTAGATTACTATAACCGTGCTGGCCCAAGAAAATTTGATCACTGAAGCGGAGCAATAAATGGTTAATCTCACCCTCTTCTCCTCTTCCTTTCTCAACCCCTCCCCCCAATTAACTGAGTGCAAAAGGCACTTCAAACTCTGGCCCTTTTCTCACGGGTTAATTAAATCTTCCCAGGTCAACCTCGAACGGGGGCCTTCTTCACCTTAGAGAGAACCGGGTCGCATTTAATTTTTTTGATTCTCACCTCAATCCGCGCGGGGGAGCCACCATCCAGCATTCACGCACACTTTTAAAAAACCAGAAGAAATGTGGGTTTTTTCCTCCAATCCATGCTCGTCATTTTGCGAAAAAGCGACGGTGCGTACTGATTCGTGCAGGGGATCGAGAGAGGGAGGGATTTAGGCGTGGCCAGCAGAAGCGACAAGACCGCCCCCAGTGCTTTCCAGTGCTGCTATCAAGGCTGAAAGGACCGTCATTAGCGGGGCTAGCACCCCAGCAATGTTCGTCAGCAACTTGTGCTCCATACACAAAACAGCAGAAAGCAAGCAGAAAGACAGAGGGGGGAAAATGTCTCCACGGCGGCTCCAAAGAAAGGTGCAGGACAGGGTGGGGGGGTTCGTTGGAGGATGTAAGGGGACACGCGTGCGTACTGACGTCCGTGATGACGCTCAGAGTATTTCTTTTAAAAATTGAGCACAGCCAATCACTGCCAGACAGGACGGGGAAAGGACACCTATGGGAGTGGCCATGGTAATATTGTGTGAATGCATTGATGCTGCCTAAGCCTTTTCTCTATGGAGCTGTGAGAATGCTCCTAAAATTTCAGTCCGTGTTAGTGGGGATTAAGGGAAAACCCGCCTGGATCATAGCGGCATGATTTCTGCACCCCGTGAGAAAAGGGCCTCTGTTTGCAGCAAAGGAAACCGAGGCTTAAGTAGGACTGACCCTGCCAAATCAGGACAGTTGGAAAGCATGGGGTACTCCAAATAAACTGCCTGACTTCACTCTGACTTATGGTAGAGCCTGTGCTGATGAAAACAAGTTATATTAAAGTCATTGCAAAGGCAAATTATAAGTACCAAAATATTAGCATCAGTCACTTCTAGATATGGTTAATATTACAAAGCTTCCCCCCCCCACTGATTATTATGATCACATTTTTAGTTACAAATTGGGTACTTATAATTATTCTTTCATGGCATTGCACCAAACTCAAAAATGTCCTCAGGCATATAATTAGTTTACAGACATAATTACAGTAATCTAACTATTTTAGTAGACTACGTTCTTGGATATTCAAAATCAGAAAAAAAATTGCACTGACTCAGTTACAATAAATAAAATAAATTTATATTTCCTAAATCTGTTTCCTAAGAAGTCTACCAATACAGGCTCACAATTACTGTCACGGTTCTGTAGCATTAGGCCATTTCTGCATGGTGTTGCAGTCCCGCTTTGGGGATGGGATGGCAGTGGTCCACAGGTTATGCTTCTGCAAAATGTTGTCATGGTTCCACTGCCATCCCTCCTCCACCTGTTGTAATCATGGGATACTCGCCTGATGGAATAAATCCATTAAACACCCATGACTGTGTGACACTCCCATCCTTACCTCCTATGCGGAAGGGCACGAAGTGCGATAGAGGCGCTTCCTTCCCCAGCGCAGTATGGGAAAGAGCCCAGCTGCACTGCCGAAGGCAGGCATGTGTCGCTTGCACTCTCTTCCACAAGGATCCAGCTGTGCAGAGGGAAACTTTTCCATCCTACTCCCTTCCTGGCAAACGCACTGCTGGGACTGAGATGGGGGACAACAGGATCAGGTAACATGCGGAAATGGGCTAAATTTAGCTGGGGCTAAATGCCTCTTACTAAGTGATTTTCAGAAAGCAGTAATTCAAAGACAGGTCTCTGTCATTCACATAAGGGATGCTAGTTCTAATAATAAGACCATGGAGGAAAAGTTAAAGAAGGAATCCTGAGCAAAAAATACTTTTGCTACTAATACAGAAGGGATTAAGAGGTTGCACTGGAATTCCACTGATGATCTTTGGAAGGCTGCACCTTGCCCTGCACTGCCACTTTTTAAACTTTTAGACTGTTTTGAATTTTTAAAATTATAAATTTTAAAATTATAAATCATAAATTTTAAAAACTCAAAATGCCCTCTAAACCCTCTAAGTGGCATGCCAGCAGTTTCTCCATGTTATGCAGGGGTCCCCTGGGCTGTTTTAGGCCCAGGTGACACCTTTAAATCCAGAAAGTAATCCAGACGAAAGCCTAAATGAATTAACCTAGATAATTGGCAGTCATAAGAAACCCTTATGATGTTGAATATGATTTTGATACAGTATGAAATTACCAACCATGAAAAATCCATATAATCTGAACATTAATCATCTTGCTAGCTTTCTTCTAGACAAGAAATATGATTAGTAAGGAGAAGAATGACTCCAGATATTTTTTCCCCCTCTTCTAGGTTGGGACAGTAGTAAAATTCTACCTTCCCAAAAAACACACATTACATGAAAAGAAGTTACAACTTTGTCATGTGAAAGTGCTCAACACTGGCTGTCCACTAGATTTTTTTTTTTTGGTAAGTAAATAAGTAAGGGATTCACATGCTGGGGGAAATAAAGTAATTCAAATGTATTTAAAAAAAATCTCTTCACAGAGAAAAAGTGGCATGACAAAATCCAAAAGGTCAATTTGATACACAACAAGGGCACATCTCCAGCTGATTCATATGGGTCACAAAACAGTTGTTAGCATGTATTGTTTGACTGCTCTCAGCAGGCAAGCAGGTGTGAAGGGCAGATATGACAAAACAGTGCATGGGGAGATCAAAGCATAAGGATGAGGGGGGGAACATACAACATTATTAACTTTGTGTTACATTTCACAATCTTGCTTTTTTCTATATATTTCTCAATTGTTACCTTACTTAACAGTTTTTTTATGCTAACCAGCTTTACACAGAAATAAATTATCAATGAAACTTACTTATCTTTAGTACCTGATATTGCATTTCACTGTTTTTAGTTATTAAGATTTGATGTTGTTTCTCTTCAAATAGTCGTGTAAGCGCAGGCCTCAATATATGGACAAATAATTGCCCATTGTAAATAATTCATAAAATATACCTAGTAATAAGCATCCTTAAGGACCGAAATAGAGCAAAAATATTAACAAAATCAACAAAATGCTGGCTTTTGAATGCAAATAACACTCCTGCTACATTGGTGTGTGGTTGGTCAATAAACCGCCAAACTAGTTACTTTTTCCATCACTGTATGCTTACTTATATCAAGCTTGGCAACTGCAAGTCCCAGTGGCCCAAGCCAGTATAACCAATGGTGATTCATTCAACAAAGCGCATAAAACCCACAACAACCATTCAACAACAGTTGAACATCTGGAGGACCACACAATTCTCACCTCAGCCCATACAAACAGCACTGAGACAAAGAATAGTATCAATCAGTAGTTGAACCATATAATGCATTGAGCTATTGTGTTCCCACCAATGGCACTGCCTTTCCAGCATGGTGGGATTGTGTGCCCTTGTAAAGGAGAAGGCCATAATGACACTAGAAATGTTGCTAGTAGGGTTTCTCCATGTCAGACAGGCTTTTGCTTAGGAACCAGACTAAGGGTGCCAAACAGCTATTGGGCAGCAACACTGGGGCCCTTTTCGCACCTTACCTTTTCGCACTGCTGGGTTGGGGTTCTCATGCGACAAGGCTTGGAAGGAATGCTGCCGCGTCCCTGCTGCTTTGGCTCAGCAGCTCCTTCCTCCTCGCGCAAGTGCCCCACCTCTTCTGTTCACAGTGCAGCCTGGGACCTTCCCAGGCTGCACTGAGGAGAGGACGCGTGACCAGCCCAGCTCCTGTGGCACCATAAGCCAGGTAAGTGCGCACAGGGCCCTGGAGCAATGTGCAACTGCGCAGCATTTTCGGCTTTGAGCCGAAAATGAAAAGGTGCGTGCGTGATCCGCGTCAGGCCCTTGAGCATCGCGTAAATGTGAGTGCATCATGCAGACCGCTCCTCACATTTACATGATGCTCAAGGGGTCCTTTCGCTTCAAAAACGCTGTGCGAAAAGGGCCTGGGTGGTGGTGTTGAGACACTGGCAGATGATCTCTCAGAGTCAACAGCAGTGGCACCCTAGTTAAAACTTGTTAGTATTGCACAGAAGAAGGCACAGTTGAATGTCTTTTACTATGAAAATTCCATGCTAAGACAATCCAGAAGGAAACAAGAGATAAGGCTTAGAAGATAAAACTCACAGGTGAGGGAAACTCACAGGGGTACAGAAGAATACAACTAGAAGTAGCACTGTGGCTTATGGCGCAACTGGACACAGCACATCAATTCAGCTGTTTATGTGCTGAGAGGTGAAAGGAAAGTCCAAGGATGCATAACACAGATTATAGGAACATATAATGTGAAAAGAATGACTCAAGGGAAGTTAGACATAGCAAAACAAGAAATGGAACATATAAACATTAAACTTGGGATAAATGAGCTAAAGTGGATAGGAATGGGGCATTTTGAATCGGATAATTACACACTATTTTACTTAGGAAATGAAAATCTAAGAAAAAAATGAGCTGGCATTAATAGGAGAGATGTAGCAAAAACAGTCCAAGGATATAATGCAAAGTCTGAATCAATTATATCAATAAGACTTGAGGGAAAACCTGTCAACATATCCATAATCCAAGCTTATGCTCCAACTACAGAGGCAGAAGAAGAAGAAATTGAAAGATTCTATCCTGGGGTCTATGAGGAAATTGATCACGCACCAAAATAAGACTTCTTGTTTATCATAGGTGATTAGAATGCAAAAGCAGGAAACAGAGCCAAATTGTAGGAAAATTTAGCTTGCGATCAAGAAACAAAGCAGGGGAGCAACTGATTGAATTTTGTGAAGCCAACAGTTTATTGCAACCACATTCTTCAAGCAATCAAAGATGCGACTGTATACATGGACATCACCTGATGGCCAATATAGAAATAAAATAGACCACATAACCAGATGCAAAAGATGGAGATGTTCTATTCTCTCTGCTAAAATAAGACTAGGAGGAGATTGTGGCACAGACCATGGACTGCTATTATTAAAAATTAGACGAACGCTAAAGAAGAACACTAAACCAACCATCATGATAAAATATAACCTGAAAAACATCCCTGTAGTATTTAAAGAGAATGTTTTAAAACAAATTGTACTATTAAGTCTAATTGACCAGAAGCCACAAGAACTCTGGACTGAAGCCAGGGACACTGTCAGGGAGGAATGTAAGAAGACACTATCTGCAGCCAAAAAGAAAGAGAAGTCTCAATGGATGCAGAGGAAACTCTTCTAGCAGTGAAGGATACTGAGAAGCAAAAGTAAAAGGGGACAGAAATTGGTTTATAGCCCTGAATATAACTGTTCAGCAGCTTGTGCACAGGGACAAGGAGAACCACTGTAATAAATGCAGAGAATGCTTATCTGGGCTCATGTATGGAATGTTGCTGCAGGGGAAGGTAAGCTTTTGATGGTCTCCATGGAGTGAGACCAGAATATTATCCTTGATTGGCCTAAGTGCCAAATCAAAACATGTGATGGAGACAAAGGAGACAATGAAGCAATTTGCCCCTATATGTGTCATTCAGTGCTCTCTGGGCCTCTTTCTGATGTTTTGGTCATTCACCTTGGAAGTAATGACCTAAACTTGCTGACAGGCAAGGCCTTAGAACACCATGGGCCTCCACTTGATGTTTTGGTCATTTACTTTGGCTATAATGACCTACGACCACTGTGGGCCTCTATTTGATATTTTGGTGCCGGAAACCCCAAACAAATTGATTGCGCCAGAAGAATGGTGAATAATAAGATTCAGAATGCTATGCACTGGGGTTTGGGTCACTTTACTTCTCATCCTGGCATCCTGTTTGGGTGGCCAGAACTCTACTGAGCAGACGGGGTGCACCTGTCTTATCATGGGGACCAGTTGTTTCTAGAAGAATTGAGAGAGGGAGTGAGGGCCGTGTTGTCCAGCCTCATGGGGGAAAGGGACTAAAAGGATGCTTGTCCCTTTCTGTGGCAGATAATGGGAGATAATAAAACTTCAGTGATCACCTATTGGCACCCATTTGGTATAGGGTAGGACTCTGGAATGATCTTTTTAGGGCCCTGTGTCCCAGGGGGTCAGTGAAGGAAGCTAACCTTGAGGTTAACCTGGGAATAAGACTCTCACTTTTAGAGCCCTGCATCTTGGGTGGGAGCCCCTGGGTTATTTTCCAAGATGCTGGACTTGGGAGCAACCAAAGCAATTTGGATTGCCCCTGGGGCTGAGTTGTTTTTGCCTGTGGGTATGCTGAGCAGATTGTCATGTTGTTACCCTGGCATCAGCTGGATCCATATCATGTTGCTCCCCTCCTTGTATCTTTCAGGCTAATGCAATTTAAATAAAACAGGTCAAAATAAAGTGGCCCTTAGTTAACCCAACTTTATTCCATGGTTGAGCATCACACAGAAGATGACAACAACAACAACAAAAAGAAGACCAAGAGATCTCTTTCACAAGATCCAAGAAAACAAAGGGAAATTAAAACGAAGAGGGGGGATGCTCTACAACCAGCAAGGAAACATATTACACAACCAAGTAAAAATAAAAAGGTGATCAAATCAATATAATGAAGAACTATATAAAACATACGAAAGGATGACATATTCATTCAAGGGAGAACCATTTGAAGATGAACCTATAGTTTTAGAAACTGAAGTGGAAGCTGCACTCAGAGCACTTGGGAGAAATAAATCACCAGGAACAGATGGCATATTAATAGAGCGGCTCCAGTCTGCAGAGGCAGAGTCTACAGAAGCAGAATCTGCTCTACAGAGGCAAAATCTGCTTTAGTCCTAGGTAAAATCTGTTAACAAATATGAAAAGAATTGTGCATAGATTGGAAATGCTGAACATACATTCCAATTCCTGAAAAGACACCAGGAACTGCCATAACAATGGGATGATTGCATTAATTTGCTAAAAATTTGCAATTAATTAATTTGCTCAAATGCTCAAAATTCTACAACAAAGACTTTTACTGTATGTGCAGCAAGAAATGCCAGACATCCAAGCTGGGTTCAGGAAGGGAAGATGCACTTGAGATCACATTGCAAATATACATCAGTTAGATGTAGATTTTAGCAAAACCTTTGATTGTGTAGCTCATAAGAAACTATGGATCACTCTTAAAGAAATTAGTGTGCCACAACCTTTAATTGTCTGATGTGTAACCTCTACTTGGGACAAGAGGCTACCATCAGGACAGAACAGGGAGGAACGAAATGGTTCTAATTAGCAAGGGAGTCAGGTAAAGCTGCATTTTGTCACCCCTACATGTCTAACTTTTATACTGAACATATAAAATATAAAACAGGATTAGATTTGGAGGAAGGAAACATAAAAATTGGAGAAAGGAACATCAACAATTTAAGATATACAGATGACACCATACTGCAAGCAAAAAATATCAAAGACTTGTAACAATTATTGAAGAAAATTAAGGATGAAAGTGGAAAAGCGGGTTTACAGTTGAACACTAAGAAAACAAAGATAATGACCACAGATGATCTATATAAATCTAAACTACACTTTGAAGACATTGAAATAGTTTAAGATTTTCTATACCTTGGCTCAGTCATTAATCAGAATAGAGACTGCAGCAAAAAAATCAGAAGAGTAGGACTTGGAAGAGCAGTTATGAAGGAACTAAACAAGATCCTGAAGCATAAAGATATATCATTAAATGCCAAAGGTAGGATGGTCCATGCCATCAGATTTCCAATTTCTATGTACGTTTGTGAAAGCTGTACACTGATGAAAGCTGACATGAGGAAAATCAACTCATTTGAAATGTGGTGCTGCTGGAGTGTTCTACAGATACCATCAACTACTAAAAAGACAAGTAAATGGGTCCTTGAGGAAATCAAACCTGAACTCTCTCTAGAAGCCAAGATGATTAAATCGAGACTGTCATACTTTGGACACACTGTCAGAAGAAATGACTCACTAGAAAAGAGAATAATACTCAGTAAGGTAAAAGACAGTAGGAAAAGAGGCATACTGCTTTATGGATGGATCGACTCAATCAGGGAAGCCATGATCTGAGTCCACAAGAACTGAGCAGGGCTATTGATGATAGGATGACCTAGAGCTTTTCCATTCATGCTGTCAATTTGACAGCAGTTAATAACAACATTGTGGTGTTAGTGTTAGCTGACAGCACATTACTTGTTCTTGCACATCAATGGACCCTACAATTATTTTCAGACTGAAAGATGCAGACCGGTACATTCTGCAACATTCACCATATTTTTTAAGAAGGCACAGACAAGATCCCCTTTGCGCTTAGGGTACCCATAGAACATTTTCAGTCTCATGTCCTTGATTAAAAGATTAGGATCATACTTCAAAGGTGGCTGATGGCTTTCCTGTCAGTGAAACAGTGAATACACTCTGGATTTTAGTCCAGGCTTTAAAAGAACTATCTGAGGTACTGAACTCTATCCCAAAAATACATTCTGTACCCAGTAACCACTGATTCACTATCTTCTCTCTTCTCTTGTATGATTTTGATATTGGTGGTCAGATCAGAGGCATGCTTTTTTCCTGCCACTTTGGAGTGAAGTGTCCCCTGCTCAGATACCTGATTTTAATCCGTTTTTCCCTCCATTTGCTTCTTTAAGAGTTTTCATCATCAGATCTGCAGAATGTAGATTTTTGTTTCCAACCAAAATGTTCTTTCCACTAAATTAAACTCCTGTTTTTCAAAATTACCAGTCCTGCTGGTATTAGAAATAGCTTCTTCATGTACCCATACCTTGTGCCATTGTTTTCAAAACCACTTCTATTGAAGCCCATCTATGAATTGATTATGGGCAATGAAACTCCAATAAATCACTCCTTCTTATTCCTTACCCTTATTCCTTTTCTTTTGCGATACCTCTGTGTCAAAGACACAGGGTTCATATTTTAATGAACCACTTTAACTCCCCTGTATAGAGTACAAAAATATGGGTCTTTGTATGTCGATCATCCTATAGGAAGCTGGGTTCCCCAACTAGTCCTCTTCCTTAATTGGTTTCTACTACTGGTTTACTTTTAGCAATAAATTTCCAGCTATAAGTTACAACACTGCTAGGCTGTGGCTAACATAAAACTATATTTTTAACTACAAGTTCAAGCATATATGGTATAAAAATCAGGTAAATGAAAAGTTCCTTTATAACTTATAATAATTTTAGCTTACTATACTAATTACCACAAGTCAATTAGAACAGAATAGCAGAGGGAGGTGGTGTAGATGAAAGCAAACCCTCTCTTGTTTGAAATAAGGCCAAGATAGAATAAACATGAGTAAAACCCCTCCCAAGGTTTGTAAGAATATTTTTAACTTGGGTGCTGAATCAGTATCCTACAGCTCTCACATACTTATCTTAAAATATAAATTGTTTCTGCTGAGACAGAAGTTATATATTCAATTGATTGTTTTGGATTGGAGCTCAAAAGGTTGTGCATCCATCCCCTATTAGAACAATGTCTCCTTTTTAATGTGAGAACCATTTCTGGAGAAATGGAAAAAAGTGCTTATGTGTTAGATTTCCCGGAGGAGACAATCAACATTAGGATAAATTCTCCATTGAGGAATGACACCGATTTGTAAGGCTGGCTTCATAAGCACTCTCTAGGAATTAGGGTCAGCGTTATGAAGCCCACGGTCCATGGGCAGAAGAGAAGGTTAAGAGGGGGACATGATAGCTATGTTTAAATATTTGAAGGGATGTCATGTCAAGGAGAGAGCAGGCTTGTTTTCTGCTGCTCCAGAGACTAGATGCCTTTTCGCACCTTACCTTTTCACGGAGGTGGGGGGAGGCGCTTGCACAAGAAGCCTCAGCAGGAACACTGCCGCTTCCCTGCTGCTTCAGTTCTGCAGCAGCTTCCTGGTCGCGCGAACGCGCCACCCCTTCCTACCGCAGCACAACCTGGGAATTGCAGGCTAGAGCTGAGGCAGGAAGCGCAACTGGCCCGGCTCCTGATGCACCGCACACCAGGTAAGTGCGCACGGGCCCCAAGAGCATTGTGCGACCGCACACCATTTTCGGCTTTAAGCCAAAAATGAAAAGGTGCATGCGCGGTCCGCGTCAGGTCCTTGAGCGTCATATAAATGGGAGTGCATCATGCAGACCACTCCTCCCATTTACGTGATGCTCAAGGGGCCCTCTCGCTTTAGAAATGGCGTGTGAGAAGGGCGTAGGACAGGAGCAATAGATTCAAGCTTCAGGAAAGGAGATTCCTCTTGAACCTCAGGAAGAACTTCCTGATGATCAGAGCTGTCTGGCACTGGAATATGCTGCCTTGGAGTGTGGTAGAGTCTCCTTCTTTGGAGGTTTTTAAGCAGAGGCTGGATGGCCATCTGTTGGGAGTGCTTTGATGGGTGTTCCTGCATAGCAGGGGCTTGGACTCGATGGCCCCTGGGGTCTCTTCCAACTCTATGATTCTACGAGTCTATGATTCTATGTGTACTATGTGTACTAGAAATTCCCTACTGCTCCATGAAGATGTCTAGCAAAACTTGAGAACTCCACTACCATTTCCAGTCATAGGAATTTTGGAAGGAGTGTACATGGAAACTAACATTTTATATTGATTTAAAATAAAAAATATAAGTAAGTAAGTATATAAATAAATTCAAATAAAAATAAAGAAAAAATAAAGAAAAGGGAAAAAAAGCTCCAGACTACTTTTTGTTCATCATAACTTCTTAATTTATACATCTGTGTTTGGAACTGTATGGTCTCTTTACCTACAGACAACTCTACTATGCATGCTGTTTTCACAAATTGCTCACAACTGTACAGAACCCATTCCAACTATTTGTCTGAACTTTAGAAGACTTCATCTACACAGAAGGGAAAATATGCACAAAAATTTTGCACAATTCTGTCACAAGTTAAAAGGGTATATCTGTTTGTTTATGTCCATATTTAAGCCAATTGAAAGACATCCAGAGGTTCAAAGGTTCTGCTTTGGGTTCAACACAGTACCATAAGTGATCCAAACAAAATCACTTCATTTTCTGTAGTGCTAAAGCAACATCTAAATGGAAATTTGTCTTTGGTACACACTCAGATCCCTTAAATTTTCCACTTATTTTGTTACTATGTGGTGGGAATCTTTACCTATAAACCTGTTGTTCTGAGACTTAATCTCACTAAACATACACACAACAACAGGGCCTCAAATTTAATATGCAAGGAAATTCACTTTAATCATGAAACGCAAACAGAAAGGGGTTAACAGGCGGTCACATGCTTTAATATAAAGGGCATGGTAACCATCTGTTCATAGTAATTGAATTACTACCAAATATAAACTAAAAGGGGAGGAAAGAAATCAGATAAAACAGAAACATTTCCATTTTAACAAATACCTATTTGAGAAATACAAATGCAGTCTTGTTAGACTCAACCCTTTTGTGATTTTCACACACTCAAAAAAAATTTTCCCCTTAGATAAGTAGAATCTCACAAGAAAGAAAGAAATCACTTAAGACACAACTTGGAAAAATGTTAGAAGCAGGCACACTCCCTTTACACAAAATCAACTGATATAGTCTCATGTCTGATCGTGTGAGGTAGGGTGGGAATAGAGTGAATTTCATGGTTCTTGTTAGCTATCACAAAATCAATACAATAAAGAGTGGTTTCCTTTCATATAATGTCAGAAGGGTTATGTGAGTCTATACGATTACTATTTATGCATGTAATTTAAGGAGCCAGTACTGTGAGTTGGTTTGATCATTGGACTAAGAATCCAAGAGACCAGTGTTTGAATCCCTACTCAGCCAGAGAATCCCATTGGTTGACCTGTGGCAAACCACAGTCTCTCAGCCTCAAACAAAGGCAATTGAAAACTCCCTCTGAACAAATCTTATCAAGAAAAGCCTGTGACAGATTAGCCTTAGGGTTGCCATAAGTCAGAAACCACAACATGCAATTTCACAGACTTCTCATATTATACTTCATGAAAAAACAAAGTATAATTCTGTGAATCGTAAAACCTGCAAAATGTTGCCTCTTAAGGAAATCACAGCCAAGGATCCACAAGGAGACACATGTGAAAGTTTTCTCTGTCTTAAACTTCTGAATGTTTGTAGTACCCTAATCCCCCTTTTAATGCCTGTACTCATAAAATCTTCTGTACAGACCAAGGCCATTTCTGCACTATGCTGTTATAGTGCTATTATTCCACTTTCAACATCCTGTGGAATTCTGGAGTTTGTAGGCCCTTTTCGCATTGAGGCTTCTCGCGCGAGCGGGGGAGGGCGGTTCGCGCGAGAAGGCTCCTCCGGGAGGCTGCGCTTCCCCGCTCATTCCTTCTGGAGGCGAAGGAATGAGCGGGAAAGCGGCAGCCTCCCAGAGGAGGCAGCGGCTCGTGCATCCGCCCCCACTGCGCGAAGCAGGAGGCTGTTGCGTCCACCCCCCCGCGAAGCAGGAGGCTCGCGCATCCGCCCCCCCGCGAAGCAGGAGGCTCACGCGTCCGCCCCCCCGCGAAGCAGGAGGCTGTCGCGTCCGTCGCGCTAGCACCCCGCCCCGCCCCTTCCTTCCGCAGGGGTGGAGGGAAGGAAGCGCGACCTGGCCGCCTCCCCGACGCTCCGCACAGGAGGTAAGTGCGCGCAGGCGCTAGGAGCGTTGTGCGAGCGTGGGTGATTTTTCGCTTTGAGGCAAAAATCAAAAAACCCGCGATCGCGCCGCTGCAGCCCCGTGAGCGCGGCGGAAGTGGAAGTGCGTCATGCAGAGCGACGCTCCCACTCCCGCGAGGCTCACGGGGCTCTCGCACGACAGAAAGCCCGTGCGAAAAGGGCCGTAGTCTGCTAATGCCAAAGAGCTCTCTGGCTGAGAATTCTAAATGCCCCTCCCTAAACTGCAAATCCCAGGATTCCATGTGATGTTGAAAGTGGAATAACGGCATTATAACAGTGTAGTGTGGAAATGGCCTGGCACAACTTCTTCCTGACCATGACACCAGCACCCAAGCAGGCAAAGGGAGCTGCCTCCTATTTCACTCCTCCCTCTCCACTGCTGGGAGACAAGACTAACTACTCTGGGTAAAGTGAAGGGAATGAGCTCCCCCACAAGCCCTTTTCTTTTGTCTAGTGAGGAAGTACGTTAGCATACTGAGCAGCTAGACATGATTGAAGACTTTGTCAGAAGAAAGCTTTTTTTCTAAAAAGTTACATCACAGTGAAAAGCACTGTTATGAGGAGCTTCCCTCCAGCAGTGAGTCTGTCAGTCAGATCCAGAACAAACCAAGTTAGCCTTAACACGCCTGGCTATGCATGTTTCCTGTTGTATTCGCAGTGAGGTTGGAGTTCTGGTTTCTGATTGTCCCATGCAAGGAAGCCAAGAATCTGGACCTTTTTGTTAAACTCTTAGCATTCCTTTCCCAAAGTGAGACAAAAGTAGTAGAAACTTCTGCCTACCTCAGCGCACTCAGTCAGTCCTACTGTTCAGGCAGTCATAATCATAAGATAATCATAATCCATTTTATTTGCTACCCACCTCTCCCTAAGGTTCGAGGCAGGGTATAGCACAGATAAAACCAAAAACAAATCCTGGTTAAAATACACTAAAACACAAACCATTTAAAATACAAATATACCATAGTTAAAATATAGTATAATTAAAAGTAGGATTAAAAGTACATGTACAGGTAAAAGTACAGTGAAAAGTATAATTAAAAATAGACTGGGTAGGTCATGCATTGGGATCTTCTTTTTAAAAGTTTGGCTTTGAAAATTCAGGAACTTGCCAAAATTTTCTAACTAATATGAGGTTCTTTCACGATCATTCAAATGTCTTTTTCATGATCTTATGCTTTGCTGTTCCTCATATGGTTCTACAGTCGGCCCTCCACATTCATGGTTTTAACTTTCATTTGATTATTTGTGAGTGTGTCCAGCCCCTGCCCCTCATCTCAAATGCTTCTTTTCCTGGGGAACTTCCCTCTCAGTCACTCCAGTTGGGCTTTGCAGCCCTTTAAAAGCCTGCCTCTGGTTCTCCTTTACCAGCCACTGCCTGGCCAGCTCTGAGCCCAATTTCTCAGCACCACAAACCCTTTCCCAGTGCTCCCCACATACCCAAGGACCAAGGACCACTCTGCCTACCCAGCCCCTTTCCCTCTCTTTTCCCTGACCTGGTTTGGACCCTGGATACCCACTCTCCCTATCATGCCTTGGCCCTCTTCCCGCAGGCACACATAAGTTTTGATATTTGCATTTTTTACACTTTCACAGGGAACCTGTGCCCTTTACCCTAGAGAATGTGGAGGGCCAACTATATTAACATTTTCAAAGGCCCTTACTGCACTGTGCCCCAACAGCATATCATCCCAACAGGATCCCAGCACTGTCATTGCTGAGATGGGATCAGGGCCTGAATGCTCCCCACTGCACCCACTCTGCTGTCGCAGATTATTAGCATCAGGCATGCTTTTCTTCCTTCTGCAGCACAAAGTCAATGGTGAGTCCCTTTCCCCACTATTTCCCCACCCCATGACCCATGATTGGTCAGTTCTTACACTGTACTGAGAAAGGAAGCACTATCAAGCACTTTGGCCCTTACTGCATGCCAGCAGCTGACAGGATTGTGGTGGGAAAGAGGGCCATTACTGGATTTTTTCTGGTAATGAAAAAGAGTGTGTTTCCCATGGATGGGGACATGATAGCAGCAGGTGAGCAATGACATTGTGCAATGGCATATGTCCTGGACTGGGAGCAATGCATTGCTCTGCAAGGACAACAATGTTGTGCAGTAAGGGCCTAACTCTTGGCAAGAATCAGCAAAGGATACACTGTTGTTTCACACAGTAACAAACAGCCTAAGATAAAAGATAATGAATGACACCTTTATGACATTAAACAGAAAATCCCATGGACAGAACAACTAGTTCAGACAC
Source organism: Ctenosaura bakeri (assembly GCA_948474755.1). Taxonomy (NCBI): domain Eukaryota; kingdom Metazoa; phylum Chordata; class Lepidosauria; order Squamata; family Iguanidae; genus Ctenosaura; species Ctenosaura bakeri. Next base: position 1,824 of record CAOLHI010003253.1, on the reverse strand, counting down.
ATCCTGAATTTTCTATATTATACATGAAAGATTTTACCATGTGCCCCTAGTCTCTACTTTTCATCAGTCAAAACCTGTAGCACATGAAGCCCAGCACTGCCTTTAAGCTCAGCTTCTTCAGTTATAGTTGAATTCCGAACTACTTTTGCTTTTCAAAGTAAAATATAAATCGCACATCAGCATCAACAGATAAAGCATGCATGAGTTCCTGTGGATTATAATCTAGATCACCATACTATGAAAGATTGTAAAGTACTAGGAGGTCAAAATTCTTGGAAAAAGAACTCAAGTGATTTAATATTTGATTGAATCAAATGAGAATCGAAGTGAATCCACTGTAGCACTTTGCATTAGTGTCATCTTCATACAAGGATGGAAATGTATGCAAGTCATATTTATTGGTTACTCTGAGACTTCAAAGGAACTTCCTTCCAGGAAGGAAAAGCAATATTATTTTTAGTTCCATTATATGAATTCTGGGCCCTGCTTGATGATTTTAAAATGCTTTTCTTGAATGTCACGCAACTTCTACTACTTCTGTTTTCAGGATACATAGTACAGTTACTTCCATTCAGGAGACTGAAGAGGGTGCTCTGTTTTTAAGTGTCTGATCTCCATCTCTTTTCAGACAACCTGCTAAAACAAGGTTTGTGAAGCATGACACAATTTTCTAGCTAATAAGCCATGGTTAGCATGGTATCTGGATAGAAATGGAAACTGGATCAGCTAGTAAAAAAGAATCACCATTTCCACACAACAGTGTTAAAGTGCTGCTATTCCACTATCAACCTCCTACGGAATTCTGGAGTTTGTAGTTTAGGGAAGGGCACTTCGAATTCTCAGCCAAAGAGCTCTTTGGTCTTAGTAAACTACAAACCCCAGAATTCCACAGGGTGTTGAAAGTGGAATAGCAGCAGTTTAACACTGTAGTGCGGAAATGGCCAATGTGAAACTGGTTTGAAGCAGGTTTGCACAAGATTATTTGCATGAGATATCCCAACTGACAAAGTGTGCTTATGGTCATTGGTCCACATTCTGAACCTACAAAGCCAACAGAGATGGGAGTTCTTAGTGAAAGGAAATCAGATGCTAGTGATAGAAATTAATTAAAATCAATTTAGGGCCTTTCAGCAGATTACCTTATTCCAGAGACATCTGGTGCAGGTTCCAGTGTTGTCTCTGCTGGCAGGGGAGCACAACAGGAGTGCTCCCCTCCACACTGGCTGCCTCCATGGATGAAGGCAGCATGATGGTACTGCCTCTTCCTTCAACAGTGCAGCCAGGTACTGTCCCAGGTTCATTGAGGTAGGAAGCACATCCATTGCACTTCCAGGACTTCCACCAAGTAAATGCAGGGAGGAGGGCTGCACAGTCATCAGTCATTGATGGGGAAAACCATCAGTGATTTCCAGTGCGATCATAGAATAATAGAATCATAGAGTTGGAAGAGACCCCAAGGGCCAACGAGTCCAACCCCCTGCTATGCAGGAACACCCATCAAGGCATTCCCAACAGATGGCCATCCAGCCTCTGCTTAAAAACCTCCAAAGAAGGAGACTCCACCACACTCCGAGGCAGCATATTCCACTGCTGGACAGCTCTGGCCGTCAGGAATTTCTTCCTGAGGTTCAAGTGGAATCTCCTTTCCTGAAGCTTGAATCCATTGCTCCTTGTCCTAGTCTCTGGAGCGGCAGAGAACAAGCCTGCTCCCTCCTCAACATGACATCCCTTCAAATATTTAAACAAGGCTATCATGTCCCCTCTTAACCTTCTAACCAATCTAATCTAACCAATCGTGCTGCCTGTTGATGGGAGAACGACGGG
>CAOLHI010003252.1:0-234256 GCA_948474755.1 Ctenosaura bakeri | reverse complement strand
GTCTGGTTGGGACAATTTTTGATATAGAAACCACCCGCAGATGTAGCACCCAAGCTTGAATTTATTAAAGTTAAATTGTACAAATACAAGAATGGTATTATTTATACCAAATGTGGTAAGTACTTATGTATTTTTGTATAGGAGGTGTTTGTAAATATTAAGATCTGTATGTTACCCTGTAAAATTTCAGTGAAAAAGAATAAATAGCTGCAGAACTGATTTATTAAACCAAGACAAACGGCAACAACTGAAGAACTGTTATGTGTTATAAGTTTAAAATATGTTCATTTCATATGAAGTAAAAATGTGGTTAGAAGTTGTACATGAGCAATTGAGTTTCATGTCCCCACAGACCATTGGGGCTCGTTTGGATGACCTTGTTCTTCTCAAGATAAAAGTGGAAAGGAAGTGGAGAGCTCTGCATACTGGACAATTGAAGGAAAGGTGGAATATAACAACATGAGAAGAATCTAAACATGATTTGATTAGGTTTTTAACATCTTAACTAATGTAGTAATCCTTTCCCACTAACCTTTCCACCTGTGCTGAGATCATATGGGGAAATAAAGATGTGAGATTTCTATGGATTAGCTCCAATCTTAGAGGTAGCATTTTTAAAAATTCCATTTCCTAGGGAACACAGTAAGAGTTGAATAGTACTTATGCCTTGTTGTGTGTACCCTGTGAGCATCTGGTTGACCCCTGTGGGAACAGAATGTTGGTCTGATCAAGCATGTCTGTTCATTCCTATGCTTTTGCATGTCAAACAGCCCTGATTCTGATTGTGGCAAATTTGAGAAATCCTGGTGGACTTAACGTGAGGCATAATGTGAAAAATGATTTGAATACACATTTCTGCTGCTAAAACTAAGCTGGTCTTGCTGTAATCAAATTGACAGTTGTTAATTGGTGTCAAGTAAACTTTGACTTACGAAGGAGAGATCTCCAAGTCGTCAACAACCCAGGTCTTGCAGACTCAAGAGTTGTGACTTCCTTGATTGAGGCTATTTATCCATAATGTGGTCTTCCTCTTTTCCTACTTTTTGTAAGAATTTTTAGTGTTCTTCTGAAATTCTTTGGTGCACTCCAATATCCAACATCTTTGCAATATGATCCCTATTGCTTCTTCTTTCCCTGAAGCCAGCTTGGACAGCTGACATTCCTCATTTCATATATTAAAAGTCTTTGTTGTAGAAATTTGAGGATTACTTTGCTTGCATGGGAAATTAATGCAAAGGTCCTATGGTTACTACAATCCCTGGTGTCCCATTTCTTGGGGTTTGGAGTGTATTTTGAGTGTTTCCAATCTGTGGGCCACTGTTTTGTTTTCTATATTTTAGTTAGAGCTAGAATATATTCTGTCTCTGTAGCGTGAAGCAGCTCTATTGGCATGCCATCTCTTTCTGGTGATTTATTTCTCTCCAGTGCTCTGATTTCAGCCTCCACTTCACTTTCTAAAATTGTAGGCTTATCTTCAAATTGTTCTTTCTTGAATTAGTCTGTCATCCTTTCATCAGTGCATTTTTTCCATCAACTTTTTATTTCTACTTGGTCATATAATGTGTTCCACCACTGGCCTGGAGCATCCTCCTCAGTTTAAATTTCCCTCTTGATTTCTTGGATCTTGTGGAAGAAGTCTCCTCTTGTTGTTGTCGTCATCTTCTATTTCTCTGTATTGATTGTGGCAGTTCTCTTTGCCACTGCACAGGGAGCTGAACAGTTGTATTCACTGTTCTGATCCTATTTCTGTCACTGTTTACTTTTGCTTCTCATCTGTCCTTAATTCTTGATAAATTTCATATATCATCTACTGAGGTCATTCTTTCTTTTCAACTACAGATAATGTCTTTTTTCCCCTGATAGTGTCCCTGACTTCAGTCCAGAGTTCTTCTGGCTCCTGGTCACTTAGGCTTAATAGTGCAAATGTACTTTTCATATTATTTTAAAATTTTGTGGGGATATTCGTCAGGTTGTAATTTGGCAGTATGGTTGGTTTGGTATCCTCCTTTAACTTTACTTTAACTTTTGCTGCTCTTGGTCTTGTTTTTGCAGAGAGAATGGAGTTTCTCCATCTTCTGCTTCTGATTATGTAGTCTGTTTGATTTCTATATTAGCTGTCAGGTGATGTCTGTGTATACAGTCACCTCTTTGGTTGCTTGAAGAATTTATTTGCAATGAACTGCTGGTCTGGCAAAACTTAGTCAGTCTCTTGCTTCATTATTTGATCCTAGGCCAATTTTTTCTACAATCTCTGATTCTGCTGTCGTTTTCTACTTTTGTATTCCAGCAGCCTGTGAGTAACAAGAAATCCTATTTTGATGTTTGATCAGTTTTCTCCTGGAGACCAGGACACATTATTTCAATTTCTTCTTCTGCCACTGTTGTTGGACCATAAACTTAGACTATATTGATGAGTTTTCCCTTAGGTCTGATGATATTATTTGCTCAGTACATCAACAGCGGAATGTCGTTTCATCTTGAGTCCAGTTGTGTCATTAGCCACAGCACTACTCATAGTTGACCTCTGCTATACCCCACTAGCTCATTGAGAGTTTTCTTACCTGGGAGTGTCACCTTTTGGCACTATTTCTTGTTTCCTTTTGGATCATAGGTTTTTGTGTAAAAGACAGGAAGTGTTAGCTATAGTGCCACTGCCGTTGTCTGGGAGATCCTCTGCCAGTCTCACTTCTCACTACAGCTGCTGCCCAGTAGCTGTTTGGCACATTTAGTCTGGCTCCTCATTAAAGGCATGTCTGATATGAGAGACCCTACTAACAGCACTGCTATTATCAGCATAGCTTCTTGCCTCATATGAGCACACAGTCTCACCACCACAGAAGGTGGTGCATTGTTAGGAAAGCCTCAGTAGGGAAGCATATACGCTTGTCTGAGCATTTTGAAGACAGAGCAGGCTGCAAGTGTATCAAGTATTGAATGGATCTGCATTCTGTACTATGTTCTGAAATAAGCAACATGTGGGTAGAGGTGCTTGTAGGGCTGCTTTGTTACTTGTAAAGTGGAAGATGCAAATCAGGCAGCATGGGGCAATAATACTTCAACATAGAGCTCCCAAGTCTTTTATTATGCTTTGCTCTTTCACTTCTTATGTGAGAAGTCTAATCTATTACTGAACTGGATGTAGCTTGGCAATCTTGGATGAATGCAAAGCTTCTGATTTGGTAGGTTGCAATAAAGAAAAGATTAATGTTAAGTCAAGGAGCCTGTTATCTTACTGTAGTGTTTATTCCAAGATTAAAGCAGCATTTTGATAACCTCTCAGATTACCTGGACCTACTGTGATGACTTTAACAACAATGAAAAACCACAAACCGCCTGCAGTCACTGACCCTCCCAGAATGCTTATCACAGCCATTGTGCTTTGAAAAAACATGTGGCATTGCTTTTCTCCCCAAGCTTCATTGTAGAAAACACCTTGTTTGCTTTCTGTATGGTTATTCAAGAGTAAACAAAGAATATCAGCAGGCAGCAGATTCAGTGTTAAGAGTGTGTACAGGAGAAATGTTTCTGCTTTGTATGGTAGTCATTTACATAGTGCATATAAGGAGAAAGTTTAAAGGAATACAGTCCACCCTCCACATTTGGTAGGGTTGGGGTGTAGGACCACTGCAGAAGTGGGAAAATCACAGTTATAAAAATGTGTGTGTATACTTCCTCTCTCTCACACCCATGTCCTTCCTTGGGTGTGTGGGGAGGGGCACCTGGAGAGGGTTTGTGGTGTTGAGGAACTGGGCTGTGAACTGCATTTTGCTGGCCAGTCAATGGCTGCTGGAGGAAGAGGAGGACCAGGGGTAGGTTTTGTAAGGACTATGTGGCTAATTGGAGTACTGAGAGGGAAGTTTCTCCCAGAGAAGTGCCTGAGGGTGGGGGGGGCAGGGTTGGAGACACTCACAAATAATAAAATCCTTGAAAGTCAAACTTGCAAACGTGGAGGGCTGACTATAGTTCTGGTTTTGTTTTCTAGAAGGAATTGTTGGAATTGGAATTGTAAATATTGAACTATCTAGTTCTTCTGGCTTTTTTTTTTTTTTTTTCAGATGAGCCAATTACAAGCTCTACCTTACCTCTTGAGATAATCTTTTGAATTATTTTCCCTTTTGGCAATTCATCTTTCAAGTTACCTTCTGATATTACTTTGTTCTGTTTCTTTAGATAGGTTCTCACAAATTATATCTCAGTTCTCACAAGCTGTAGAAGGTAGCTGACACACACAATTATGAGAAATTCCAGTGTATTTAGGAATGAAGCTATCATTGCAACAATTGCTTTCTCACATACCTTTTGTACAAGGATAAGTGTTGTTCAACAGCAACATCTAAACCTGTGCAAAATACACTTGAACCATGTTCTTAAGGCCATTTCTGCACTAGCCTGTTACAGCGGTATTATTCCACTTTCAACATCCTATGGAATCCTGCGGTTTACAGTTTAGGGAGGGGCGGTCTGGCCCCTCCCCAAACTGCAAACCCCAGGGTTCCATAGGATGTTGAAAGTGGAATAATACCGCTATAACAGGCTAGTGTGGAAATGGCCTAAATCTGTACTCTGAAGGTCCAGTCACGTCTGAACAAATTTAATCCTGCAACAACTTAGAAAATATTAATTCTAAAGAATTTTTCTAAAGTTCTCTTTTGTATTTGCTCGCATTTGCAATTTTACCATCATTTTCTAATAGTTTTTAGAACTTTTTGGTATATAGTAAATCATTCAAATATATGAAAATATTTCACATTAATTTCTTTCATTTCAACATTTATGAGCATATTTCTCAAACACACAGCCCTTTTTAAAAGTGTAGTGTCAAAATAGATACGGTTAACTGAGGAACAAGAATATAAGGTTACAGAGAACATAACTGGTGCTATGAAGAAGTGTTAACTAGCACACACAGTTTATGTGTGCCTTATCACTGGCATAAAACTGTAGTCTTGCATAACCACTGTGTGTTTGGTCATTCTGTCTTGACTACTATCCTACACAGAAATATTATCAAAGGAGAAACAAAGATATTATATGGTTTTTGAAGTAAAGTAGGCCCTCCACATTCAGGAGGGAGAAGTGCACAAGAACCCCTGTAAAAGTGAAGAAAACGCAAATAACCCCCCCCATGAGCACGCCCCCTTCCCTGCACTCTCCTGCCTGCTGCTGCCCACACTGGCCATCCTGCCGGCAGCTGCAGACAAGAGATGGGAGGAGGAGGAAAAGATCTTTTCTCCCATACGCCCTCCTACCCACCGCTGGGGCGATCGCGTCCAGAGCTGCGGGCAGGGAGGTGGTGACAGAGAGGAAAGATCTTAGCTCCCTGTTGCCTTTTGCTCCGAGTTGCTGGGGCAGTGGCAACCAGAGCTGTGAGCAGGGAGATGGCAACGGAGAGGAAAGATCTTTGCACCCCATTGCATTTCCCGCCAGCCACTGGGGCAATCGCACTTGGAGTTTCAGGCAGGAAGATGGTGATGGGGAGGAAAGGCCTTTTCTTCCCCATTGTGTCCCCCCCCCAACCACTGAGGCGATTGTGCCTGGAGCTGCAGAGATGGGGAAGGAAGATCTTTACTCCCTATCACATTTCCCCCCGCTGCTGGAGTGATCACACTGGGAGCAGTGGAGGGAGAGCTGGTGATGGGGAGGAAAAGATCTTTCCTCTCCTTCGCCCTCCCACCCACCCGCTGGGGCAATTGCACTGGCAGCTGCGGGCAGGAGATCACAAGGAGAAAGAAAAGATCTTTCCTCCCTTTCACTCTCCCAGCCCCCCCCCATCAGGCAGGGAATGGGAGGGGGAATGGGGAGGAGGCAAATGAGCACCATGAATAATCAAAACTGTGAGAGTCAAACCCACGAACGTGGAGGGCAAACTGTATGTCATTAGTCTGTTAGGCTGCTGGGCATTTACTTCGGTTACAATAAATGCTGCTTCTGTACCTCCAAAATGTTGGACCTGGTTTTCCTTGCAATGAGATGGCCTTATGGGAAGAGACACATGCTCACCACAGTACTGAGATCTAGAAAATGTTTAAACAGAGGGCTTGAGGTTATCTGTAATCTGGGCAAGAGATGAACCCAGACTACTTCTTATGTTGCAGAAACATTGGAAAAAACAAGTGCTTAAAAATGTTCAGGCTGTACATCCAGGTTGTAGAGAATACCTTTTCAATAAGTGAAATTTTATTAATTGTTGACTTATCAAAGTCTTTTGGTACCATAAAGATTACATTTCTAGGATATTATAGAACTTTTTTTTTACTCAGTCTTTTAAATATATTTATTTATTCAAAATGTGGATATTAATAAATTACTGTAAAAATTAACTAACCCTCTATGCGTTAACAGGAATTATCATAATATAAATTATTACAGTAATAGGATGGACCACCATATATTGAATCATATTGGGAGGGGGGATAATTTGTCAAATACTGCTTTGAAATCAGCAAGAGAAAGACAAAGAAGTGACTGTTGTTGATTTTTCTTACATCTGCCTTACACATGTCATGTCTTTGTTTTTAAGACTTCATCATGCATAAATCCACCAACATAATTCTTTTTTTCAAACACACAAGAGACATTGCTTGAAGCATAAGAAGGATAGTTTTTTTTCTTTTTGTAAATTAAGCAGGCACATAATACTTTGAGACTCTAAATAGAATACCAATGCCCTGATTTTCTACCTTTCCAAATAGCATTGAAAAGAACTGCTTGGATTCACTAGTGGAGATTGGTATATAATTGCTTGCCTAGAGCAAAATATTTCTGCTACATCACCTGAATACTAATGAGGAAAAACAATAGGGAAGAAAAATTACAAACTAAAAATGTATAAAGAGAATTTGGAGAATGGGATGATAGCATTATGGGTAAACAACTCTAGAGGTGAGCCAAAGATGTGCCTTTTTTGTAATGTGATGATTCTTGGGATGGTTTCTGATTCTTATTTCTGTTACCATAAATTTGTATTTACACAGCTCACTAATGTGGTGAAAGGCACCACCTGGTCCAACTACTGTTGAAGAGAATTATGGCCTGAGGATGTAGAACAGTGAAAATCAGCTTCTGCAGATTGACATTTGTCCTTTATTAGCAGTCAAGCTTCAAGATATTAATAGAGTACTCTCTTGGCTCTTCCTTTTCTCATTACAGCATGCCCATTTTAGTAGCCATTGCTGAAGATGATTTAAACTTAATTTGAAGCTTCATTTATGATAAAGTTCCTTTTAGTTGTAGAGTCCTTTGCAGTTCCGTTTCTCTGTGGTCTCTGTGGTGTGCTAAGGAACTTAGCACAATATCATGACACAGTGGATACTTGTGACTTATAGGGAATTCAAAGAAATAATCATGAATCTTAGAAAGGCTGAGTGAACACTATAAACTTGAAATGAATAAATGTTTGTAATATGTAGAATAAAATCATTTTGTGGAGGATTTAAGGAAACCTTCTGTAGTTTACTAGCAGCAGTCTTCTGTTAAAATGTTGAGTTTGCTGCCCAAGGTGCATTCACCTGGCAGTATGAGGTAGCTTCCCAGATAATTTGCTTAGGCTGCTTAGGCTGTTCTCTGATAATCAGAATGTATAAAATGGCTTAACTCTGGGGTGGAAGGTCTCCTACCCATTGGCACTATACACAGATTCAATAGCAAGACTAACCCCTTGGAGTACCAGGTTAGGGGTGCAATGGCAGGTATGTTGTCTTACTCTGCAATGTTGCAGTTTTTCTGCAGCTATCTTTTTCCACTTGCATGATCTGATATCAAGAAAATCAGTTCTTCTTCGTGGTCTCTGTGCCTTCATACACTAGGAGCTTTAGCGCCTGCGCGGTAGCGTTCGGAAACTTCTAGAGCTTGTTCGCTTGGCGGGAACCCCTCCCCCACGCCGGTACTGCGCATGCTCCTCCCGCCGAGCAACGGTCTCTCCTCAGTTCTTTCTCGTCCGCCGTCGCATACGGAAGGTTCTTTAGTTTGTTCCTCTCACTTTTGTGCTTGGCTTGCTGTTTTCACGGTTTTACGGATTTTGGACTGTCTCTGACCTCTCTTTCGGACTCCCCCTTCGGCTTTGGTCTTTTCGGATTTTCGCAGTTTGGCGTTCTTCGTCTTATGTCCACGCTCTTCAAGAAGTGCGTGTCCTGCGGGCGCAAGGTTGCCCTCAACGACAGCCACAAGGAGTGTCTCTTCTGTTTGGGTGAGTCCCACAACATCCGGACTTGCCCAATTTGCCGGGATTTTACTCCCCAAACTCTCCGCAACCGGTCCGCGAGACTTAAGTCTTATTGTTGGGAACAGTCTCTGCGGGCGATAGACGAGACCTCCACTTCCAAGATGGCCAACAAGAAGACGACCACGCCATCGACGGTATCGGCGGCTGCCGTTCCGTCCACCTCGTCGGTATCGGGCTCGGTACCGGCGAAAACGCCGATCTCGGCGTTACCGAGGATCCCGAAGCTGTCGGCGGCTGCCAAGTCAGCAAAAGGATCCTCGACGGCGAGGAAGGCTGAGGCTCCCCTGACGGAGACGCCTGCTAAAAAGCGCCCTGCTCCGGACGGAGGCAAGGGCAAGGAGAAGAAGAAGAAGGAGAAGAAGCGCTCCCCGGCTGGGGACGTTCAACCTCCTACTCCTCCTCCTACTCAGCAGCCTTCCAAAGGGCGAGGCGAGTCCGTCGATCTCTCGGATGATGAGATCGAGGACGTTCCCCAACAGCGCCCGGACTCGCCTGTGGCAGACCCTCCAACCCTGGTGGAGGAGCGCCACCGCCCTCCTAGCCGTCGCAGGTCGGCCGACCTGCAGCAGAGAGAGCCCTCTGCTTCTCCGGAGCGGCGTTCGACCTCCTTCCGGTCCCGGTCCCGCTCTTCCGAGCGTCCGGTGGCCTCGCCGCCTCCTAGGGAGACAAGAGAGGAACAATCTCGCTCGTCTGCCTCCAGATACACCTCGGCGTCCTACGTGGCCAGGTACGCGAGGGAATCTGAATGGAGAGAGCGCCCGGCCTCTTATCGGTCACATTCGCCATCGTACCGGGATCGGTACCATCGTGGCCCGAGTCGCTGGGAGACCTTCCGGAGGTCCCGGTCACCTCGTCGACAGCGCGAATCGCGCTCGCCTAGAGGGGACGAGGCTCGGTACCGTCGACGCCGAAGCCGATCTCCGTCGGACCGCCGCTCCTTCAGCCGCTCTCCCTCTCCTCGATATCATAGGGCGAGGGAGCCTTCACCTCAGTATCGGGCGATATCGCCACCTCCTAGGGTCACGGCAACGGCGACGCGCCCTACGGAGTCGGTGGTGACTGAGCGGGCTACGACGACGTCAGCCTGCCAGACTACCCCTGTCACCACTAAGAAGGTGAAGTCAGTAGTCAGCCAGCCCAAGCGGGACGCTGCTACTACCACCGCCCCGGCTGCAGAGAAGCCTAGGAAGGCAACACCTGTGGCGACTGCGAAGGAGCCGGAAAGCGAGCGGCGAGAGGACTCACCGACCTCAGAGTCGTACGACTCGAGTGCGGAATCAGAGGTGTCTGAGGCGGCCTCCCAGGAGTCTCCTCCGCTGGGATTCGGGGACCCGATCCCAGATTCTGCTCCAGAGGACGTCCACCAGTTCTCTGCGATGCTGCTCCGCATGGCTACTACCCTCGGCCTTAAGATCGCCGATGCGGAGCCGGAGGACGACGATCCAGCCTTCTCCGTCTTCGAGGAGAAGCGACCTGCCACGGCCCCGCTGCCTCTCCTGCCCCGGGTATCCAGACTGGTGAAGGCCGCCTGGGATAGACCGGCCTCGGCTCAGCCGATACCGCAGCGGTTGGAACACCTCTACAGGGTGCAGAAGGATAACGCCGGTTATCTCTTTAATCACCCTGCACCGAACTCTGTGGTGGTCGAGTCGGCACAGACGAAAGGCTCCGGCAGGCAACACACCACCCCACCGGACAAAGAGGGCAGGAAGTTGGACGCCTATGCAAGAAGGTTCTATTCAGCTGCCTCCTTGCAGATCAGGCTGTCCAACACTCAGGCTTGCCTCGCGGCATACCTGAAAAAGGTGCTCGATCGCCTGCAACCGGCGATGGAGGCGGTACCGGAGGACATCCGCCAAGCGTCCTCCGTGATCTTCAACGAGGCCATCTCCATCGCTCGGCAGCAGATGGCCTCCTCCAGGCACGCAGTGGAGATTGCCTCCCAGGTCATGGCGGGATCCGTCGGCCTGCGCCGCCATGCTTGGCTGCGACCGGCCGACATCCAGGAGGACACCAGAAGGAGGATTGAAGATCTCCCCTTCGACGGTGAGGGCCTATTCAATTCGTCCACAGACGAAGTTTTGGACAATCTCGTTAAGGCGAGGCTGACCGCCAAGAAGATCGGGCTACAGCCGGCCACGCAAGCCCGCAGGACCTCCACCTTCCGCCCATCCTGGCGACGATCTTCCACCTCGTCGTTCCAGCGTTCGGCCCAGTCTGGACAGTCGAGACCGTCCTCGGGCTCATCGGCCAGACGCACGATTAGGCGACGCCCGGCTTCGTCCAAGAAGTCCTCCTCCGAGACAAAGTCTCGGTTTTGACGTGCCTGGCAGGACCTACCAATACCCACTCTTCAGCCTACCATCAGCGCTCAGAGACCGACCGACTCTTGCTCGACATCTCGCGGAGTGGCAGTGTGTCACTACGGACTCTTGGGTGCTTTCCATCGTCCGTCTTGGCTACGCCATCGAGTTTCTCGATATTCCTCCTCGAGGCGTTTACTATTCCACGCCGTCGAGTCCGGCCCTCCTGGAAGAGATCCAATCCCTCCTCCAGAAAGGGGCGATCGAGCAGCTCCCGCAAGAGGCCAAGACCACCGGCTTCTTCTCCAGGTACTTCACGGTACCGAAAGCCGACGGTACCCTCCGGCCGATCCTAGACCTCAGAGGGGTGAACTACTACATCCGCCCCAAAAGGTTCAAGATGGTCACGATACCGTCGATCCTGCCCTTCCTACATCGAGGGGACTGGTTCGCCTCCATCGATGTCCGAGACGCATACTTCCATATCGCCATTCGCCCGCAGCACAGACGGTACCTCCGCTTCGCAGTCGACGACACCTGTTACCAGTACAAGGTGCTGCCGTTCGGACTCTCGACTGCCCCAAGGGTCTTCACCAAGTGCATGGCCCCGGTGGTATCCTTCCTGCGGACGAAGGGTGCTTCTGTCTTCCCTTACCTCGACGATTGGCTGTTGGTGGCGTCCTGCAAACAGAGACTTTACCACGACGTCCACATGACGTTGTCACTCCTGACCCGCCTTGGTCTACGGGTGAATCCGAAGAAGTCCCACCTCGAGCCGGCGAGGATCTTGGACTTCATCGGGGCAACGCTCGACTCAACCTCCGCCAGGGCGTACCTACCAGAGTCTCGAGCCGAAACCCTGATCCGGGCCGCCGCTCACGCGCGTACGGCCCCGACGTTATCTGCGAGAAGCGTCCAGCAGCTCTTGGGCTACATGGCTGCGACGACCGCTGTGACATATCTCGCCAGGCTGAGAGCGAGACCTCTTCAACACTGGTTCGTCCGCATATTCGACCCCCTGCGAGACGAACAGACTCTCCGACTGCAGCTGCCGGGAGACGTCCGCTCATCCCTCCGATGGTGGCAGTCGCGACGCAATCTCATGTCAGGGATGCCTTTCCAACAGCCGACACCGAAGGTGACGGTAACGACCGACGCCTCCCTGTATGGATGGGGTGCCCACTGCGGCGATCTCAGAGTCCGCGACAGATGGACCGACGACGAGACCGCTCTCCATATCAACGCGCTGGAGCTACTCGCCGTCTTGAAAGCGCTACGGGCGTTCCGCCACGTCGTAGCGGGGCGGGTGGTCCTGGTTCTGACGGACAATACCACCGCCGTCTGTTACATCAACAGACAAGGAGGGACTCACTCCACAACCCTGCTCAACATTGCGCTCGACTTGTGGGAATGGTGCATTCGCCTGCATACGCATCCCGTGGCAGTTCACCTGGCCGGGCAGGAGAACACCACGGCAGACGCCCTCAGCAGGGACACCTCATCCCATCACGAATGGTCTCTCTCCGGAGAGGCGTTCAGACTGATTCGGGACCGCTGGGGCGAACCATCGATCGACCTCTTCGCGACCAGGGAAAACGCGAAGTGTCGCCGATTCTGTTCCAGAGCGGGCCACGATCGTGCCTCCATCGGGGACGCTTTCCAGTTTCCGTGGACCGGGGAACTCCTCTACGCGTTCCCGCCGTTCCCGCTGCTCGGCCGGACGATATCGAAGATCCTCGCCGTCCGAGCCGACGCGATCCTGGTAGCCCCGTACTGGCCGAGGCAACATTGGTTCGCACCCCTGCTACAAGCCGCACGAGACGACCTGCTCCGGTTGCCACCGACACCGGACCTGCTCTCCCACTCCGGCGGCCAAGTCCTCCATCCGGACCTGCCACGCCTGTCCCTCCATGCCTGGAGGATATCGCACTAGACGATCCCGTGCTCGGTACCGTCCTCGTCGCGGCCAGGAAGGAATCCACCCGTCGCAACTATCAATACAAGTGGCGACGCTTCCTGACCTTCGCTAACGAGAGGAGTGAGCCGGTATCGCCCGCGGGGCTCTCTACCGTCCTGCATTTCCTCCTGCACCTCCGGCAACAGGGGCTGGCGTTTCCATCCCTGAAGGTGTATCTTTCCGCGATCGTGGCATATCAACCGCCACGATCGGCTGCCTCGGCCTTCTTCAGGAACGATACCGTTAAGCGGTTCCTGAAAGGACTTCATCATCTCTACCCGCCGGTATCTCCGCCGCTACCGCCGTGGTCCCTCTCGCTGGTGCTCTCGCAGCTGACAAAGCCGCCCTTCGAGCCGATGGCGACCTCGGATGATAGGCTCCTCACCATGAAAACTGCCTTCTTGGTAGCGGTGACCTCAGCGAGGCGAGCGGGTGAGATCACAGCTCTTCGATCCGATGAGCCCTTCACGGTCTTCCACAGAGACAAGGTGGTCCTGAGACCTGACATCTCGTTCCTGCCTAAGGTGGTGTCCAGTTTCCATCTCAACCAGGACATCATCCTGCCTGCCTTCTTCCCGAACCCGACGACACCGTTGGAGCGGTCTCTCCACTCCCTGGACGTGCGTCGGGCCGTGGCCTTCTACATGGACAGGACTGCTTCCTTCCGACAGACGCCGCATCTCTTCGTTTGCTATGGGCGACGTCGGAAGGGCCTCAAAGTGTCCACCCAGCGCTTCTCCAAATGGGTGGTGAGGACTATTCAACTGGCGTATGAGCTCGCGAGGAAGCCTCCGCCAGTCCTGCTTCGAGCCCACTCCACCAGAGCGGTGGCTACTTCTGCGGCCCTCCTGCGAGGAGTTGACCTGCATGAACTCTGCCGTGTGGCGACCTGGTCCCAACCATCGACCTTCGTGCGCCACTACAGGCTCGACTGCCGGTCGCGCAGAGATGCCCGGTTTGGACGTGAGGTGTTGGCTTCCGTGCTGTAGGACCTGACCCACCGTCCGACCGGTAAGCTACACAGTCTCCTAGTGTATGAAGGCACAGAGACCACGAAGAAGAAGAACAGGTTGCTTACCTGTAACTGTGGTTCTTCGAGTGGTCATCTGTGCCATCATACACACCCGCCCTTCCTCCCCTCTTTCTCAGGTCCCTGTAGGTTCTACGGCGGACGACAGAACTGAGGAGAGACCGTTGCTCGGCGGGAGGAGCATGCGCAGTACCGGCGTGGGGGAGGGGTTCCCGCCAAGCGAACAAGCTCTAGAAGTTTCCGAACGCTACCGCGCAGGCGCTAAAGCTCCTAGTGTATGATGGCACAGATGACCACTCGAAGAACCACAGTTACAGGTAAGCAACCTGTTCATCTGTGAGCAATAAGTGATATTAACTCACAGTGGAAATGTGCTTCCCAAAGGCTAACTATTACAGAAAATCCTCAAACCAAATCAGATAATAGAACCAATTTTTTAAAAACTTGTTGGAGTAGATAAAGCAGTTCTTAAAAGTTCTGTGTGTGCGTGTAATGTTATAGAAATAGAAAAATTTGTATCATATTTTTTCCACAATTCTGTTCTAAATGTTCCTTTGACTTGAGATGTTTGAACTCAGAGTTTGTTAAGAAGAATGTTTATAATGTCCTCAACATTTTATAATGTTGCAAAAGTAAACACTTTGCCAGTTCCCGTAAAATGAAAAATGAAAACAAATGGGGAAATAAAAGAAGAATACACATAGTAAACCTTAAGAGTTCTGTGCATGAGTAGGACAAATAATTTTTTGTCCAAAGAGCACATGTGAACTGCTAACACAAGTGTTTCTCATACTTCACCTCTCCCATATAACCAGGAAGGAGATAAACATAAATTTAATTTCAGCTGATTTCCTGGTTTGTCATTATGTGCAAACTAGGAGCTGTGGTTGAAAATAAGCTCTATTGAGCTGTTAAACAAATCAACTTTAACTGTTTTGTGTTTGGCTAAAGGAGCCTTTACTCTCTAAGTGTGTGGACAAAAGCAAATGTTATTTCTGCACCAGCAAGTATACCAAAAATTATCTCATGAAGGTGGTGGTAGATTTTATTAGAGCTAGATTTGTGTGATATTATCTTTACCTTTTCTTGGAAGCATCTCTAATGTAAAAATACTATTTCACATATTTCAATTAACACTAAAGTTCTGAGATAGTTATGCCAACTTTCACTGCATTTTCAAACAAATGCTCACCTTTGCCGCAAAATCTAGAATATTTGTTTGAAGAGCCATGTATCAAGTTTGACATATTCACAAGAGATGATGGATAGGGGAGTTGACACACAACTGAACATTTCCATTCTGGTTTTGTCACGGCTGTAGTATGTGTTCATGCTTTGGATCTTGCTGCCTCTCCTTATGGTAGACTCATAGTGGACCTTCTCAAACCTCAGACCTTAGCATCATTTGATTGCCTTTGTTCACTCATTCACATATAGCTCACTGATCAAAATTAAAAGAAAAAGCTTGTCCACAAGCCTTTTAAAAATGTGTCTCTTTTCCCCTTTCAGCTGGCACCAAAATCCTACACTTTAGTGATTACCCCATTTGGAGCTGAACAGTGTATACTCTGTGTAGAGCTTTGATCTTATTTGAATTTTTTTTTAAATAGATGGACAAATTGGGAATAAGGGAAGCCCAGCCTTGGTATTAACAGATCTTTCCCTTAACATCATGATTGGAGGGGGGGATTAGAAATTGACTTTACTGCATGAAAGTATACTTATTCCATAGTAATCTAATAGTTTTCAAGATGGCATAGAAGTTTAGGTTGGGTCCAGATCTAGTTACTGTTAGAATAGAGCATTCATAACTAACTTAAATTCTGTTTATTTTACTGGGTCTATTGTGCAAATAAATAAGTCTGGATCCACTCTTCTCTTTCTGCCAATGAAGCAGATTTTCACCGCTGTTTTTTATAATCTACCCTACATTATCTAGAGTGGCCAAATGGAATGATGATTTTTTTTTACTGCTTAGGCAATTCTTTGGCTTGAATGTTCATGTCTTGTTTCAGTAAGAGCAGCATGTAGTTCCATCTACTGGGAAAAATGGGAATGACAGCTTAGTTGTGATTTAATAGTAAAACGTGTTTGTTTTTATGGAGGGATGCATACATATATGCTACAGAATTATTGATACTTGGTGTTTGATGGGCAGCCTAGGCATACTGATTTAAATTACCTCTTATATTGGGCAAAAAATAAGGCTGATCTAATTAATTGATTTAAATCAAACTTCACATAGATAATATTTCATATTTATCAAATGACAGTGCTCATCATATCAATATACTAAATGAGTTTACAACTATGCAGTTTTAATGATATTTACTGTTAGGGCAAAAGGTAGGTCCAAGAAACAGCAAAAAGTCAAGGTACAACAAGGGCTCAAGATAGTAGAAGCCTACCAGGCAACAAGAGGAAAACAGGTGGGGTCCAAGTCCAGGGGTCAGCAGTCAGGAACACTGGAGAATGAAGAGAAGCTACAGGCAGCACTGGAAACTCTGTTGCTGTAACAAAGCTGCAGACTAACCCCAGCCCCTATCTAGCTTGGCTGCTCCAGCTGCCCTGCATGAGAGCGGCCAGCTGGGTCCGAGGTACTGGGCAGGATCCTGCAAGGACTTAGCCACAGAGCAGAACCCTTACATGGAGGAGGAGAGAGGTCTGTGACTGGCAACTTGAGTTTCTAAACACAGTGGATGATTATGCCAGTGCTCTCTAATCCCAGTGCTTTTGGGGAGGGATGTTAAAATACTATATGGTTGGATTATTATGGTATTGTGTTCTTGTTGTTGGCTTTTTCTTTGATTCCTTTTTTTTTTTTTTAAGTATAAGGCACTTTGGAGGATATATATTGCACGATTACTTGGAAATTGTTCTAGTCCTTCCTCTAGTCCTATCCCACATGAATCATCTTTTATGCTGTATTGCACATTCTATGACTTTGGTGTCAACTGAGCAGAAAATAAAAATGTTTTAAATTGGCTCTCCTAAATCCTTAGCCCTACCCCTACCCTGAAATTTTCCAGGTTCCTTGCCTAGGCATACCTCTATGACATTCCCTTTTTCAGAGGAATAGCTCCTGCCTCCAGTGGAGGATAATGAAGGAAAGTGAATCATTCTCCCATAGGTGCATGTATCCCTTCAAAAATAATAAAAACCCACCCCTTCTTCTTCGTGGTCTCTGTGCCTTCATACACTAGGAGCTTTAGCGCCTGCGCGGTAGCGTTTGGAAACTTCTAGAGCTTGTTAGCTTGGCGCGAACCCCTCCCCCACGCCGGTACTGCGCATGCTCCTCCCGCCGAGCAACAGTCTCTCCTCAGTTCTTTCTCGTCCGCCGTCGCATACGGAAGGTTCTTTGGCTTGTTCCTTGATTTCTCGAGGGGGAGTCTGAGAGAGAGGTCAGTAAACAGTCTGAAAGTAGTCAAAAATCCGTAAAGATGAAGGCCAAGCAAGAGAAATCGAGGAACAAGCCAAAGAACCTTCCGTAAGCGACGGCGGACGAGAAAGAACTGAGGAGAGACCGTTGCTCGGCGGAAGGAGCATGCGCAGTACCGGCGTGGGGGAGGGGTTCCCGCCAAGCTAACAAGCTCTAGAAGTTTCCGAACACTACCGCGCAGGCGCTAAAGCTCCTAGTGTATGATGGCACAGATGACCACTCGAAGAACCACAGTTACAGGTAAGCAACCTGTTCATCTTTCTGGCATCTTACAAGTTTCCACCTTTGTGAGCTGTTTTTATCATTTCATAGAACAGCTCACAAACAAAACAAAAGTTATAAGTGTGTTATTTTTTTTAATGGAAACTTCGATGCTATAAAGTTTTCTGTGCCTCTCTTTTTGAAACTTGGCTGGCTGTAACCTCTTAGAGAAGTGGTAACTTTCCCTGAACATTTCATTCAGTAACATGAATCTGCCTCTTGTTTTAACATCTCTTTGGAGTCTTTCCCTCTGAATCCCCTTACCCTAAGAAATCATAGAATCATAGAAATGTAGAGTTGGAAGAGACCACACAGCCCATCCAGTCCAACCCCCTGCCATGCAGGAACACCCTCAAAGCACTCCCGACAGATGGCTATCTAGTCTCTGCTTAAAAACCTCCAAGGAAGGAGATCCACTACACTCCGAGGCAGCATATTCCACTGCCGGACAGCCCTGACTGTCAGGAAGTTCTTCCTGAGGTTCAGGTGGAATCTCCTTTCCTGCAGCTTGAATCCAATGCACCTTGTCCTGGTCTCTGGAGCAGCAGAAAACAAGCCCTCTCCTTCCTCTACATGGTATCCCTTCAAATATTTAAACATGGCTTAACCTTCTCTTCTGCAGACTAAACATACCCAGCTCTCTAAGTCTGTCCTCCTAGGGCATGGCTTCCAGGCCTCTCACCATTTTGGTCACCCTCCTCTGGACTTGCTCCAGCTTGACCATGTCCTCCTTGAATTGGGGTGCCCAGAACTGGACACAGTATTCAAGATGAGGTCTAACCAAAGCAGAGTAGAGTGGTACCAGTACCTCCCTCGATCTAGACACCATACTCCTATTGATGCAGCCGAGAATTGCATTGGCTTTCTTGGCTGCCGCATCACACTGTTGGCTCATGTTCAACTTGTGGTCTATGAAGACTCCTAGATCCCTTTCACATGTACTGCTATCCAGCCACGTGTCCCCCATCCTATATTTCTGTATTCTGTATTTTTCTACCTAAGTGTAGGACCTTATACTTCTCTCTGTTGAATTTCATTTTGTTAGCCTTGGCCCAGCTCTCCAATCTATCCAGGTCATTTTGAATTTTGATCCTGTCCTCTGGCGTATTAGCAACCCCTCCCAATTTAGTGTCATCTGCAAATTTGATGAGCATGCCCTCTATTCTTTCATCCAAGTTGTTGATAAAAATATTGAACAGCACTGGGCCCAGGACAGAACCCTGTGGCATCCCGCTAGTCACTTCTCTCCAGGATGAAAAGCAGCCATTCGTGATTACCCTTTGGGTTCGGTCGGTCAACCAATTACAAATCCAACTAACAGTAGCCCTGTCCAGCCCACATTTTACTAGCTTCTTTGCAAGAATGTCATGGGGAACTTTGTCAAAAGCCTTACTGAAATCGAGATATGCTACATCCACAGCATTCCCTTCATCTATCAAGCCAGTAACTCTATCATAAAAAGAGACTTATTTTTGAGAAATCCATGTTGACTTCTCGTGATTACCGCGTTGCTTTCTAAGTGATTAGAAACTGACTGCTTAATGATCTGCTCCAGGATCTTTCCAGGTACTGATGTCAGGCTGACTGGGCGATAACTATTTGGGTCCTCTTTTTTTCCCTTCTTGAAGATGGGGACAACATTTGCTCTCTTCCAGTCTGCTGGAATTTCTCCTGTCCTCCAAGATTTCTCAAAAATTATAGCAAGCGGTTCCGAAATGACCTCTGCCAGCTCTTTTAATATCCTAGGATGCAATTCATCTGGCCCTGGAGACTTGAATTCATCCAGTGTGGCCAGGTATTCCTGTACCATCTCTCTACCTATTATGTGCCTCATTTCCTCTGCTTCCTCCCCTGCTCCCCAACCGCCAGGTTGAGTGCTTGTATCCTTCTGGGAAAAAACTGAGGCAAAGAAGGTGTTAAGTAGTTCTGCCTTTTCTCTTCCCCCTGTGAGTAATTCGCCATCTTCTCTGCGCAGCGACCCTATCGTCTCCTTCTTTTTCCTTTTGCTGCGGACATATTTAAAAAAGCCCTTTTTATTTTTTTTAATGTCTCTAGCCAGCCTAAGTTCGTTCTGTGCATTAGCCTTTCTAACCTCCCTACATCTCCTAGCTACTTGCTTAAATTCTTCTTTGGTGATTTCCCCCTTCTTCCATTTCCTGTACATGTTTCTCTTAATGCTCAGCTCAGCTGAGAGTTCTTTAGTCAACCATTCTGGTTTCTTCAGATGCCTTCCATTTTTCCTCCTTATTGGCACAGTTTTAGACTGTGCCTTCAGTATCTCCTTTTTAAGGAACTCCCATGCCTCCTGAACTCCTTTCCCTTTCACTATTCCTGACCACAGAATTCCAGCCAGCAGCTCCCTAAGTTTACAGAAGTCCGCTTTTTTAAAATCTAAGATGAGTGTCTGGCTACACTTATCTTCTCCTTCCCACTGAATGCCAAACTCCAGTAGGGAATGGTCACTCCCCACTAAAGATCCAACCACTTCTACCTCATTAACAAGGTCATCCCTGTTGGTCAGGATCAGATCTAGAATATTTGATCCCCTTGTGGCCTCTTCCACCTTCTGGACCATGAAGTTGTCTGTAAGACAAGCAAGAAACTTGCTGGACCTTGCTGTCTTGGCAGAGTTTGACTGCCAGCATATATCCGGGTAATTGAAATCTCCTATTATTACTGTATCTCTCCTTTTTGAATGTGCAGTCATTTGGTTGAGGAAGGCGTCATCAAAGTCCTCAGCCTGGGTTGGAGGTTTGTAGTAAACCCCCACCAGAATATCCCTATTGTTTCTTGCTGCCTTACTTCTTACCCAAATGCTCTCGACCTGGCTTTCTGGGTTTAAGTCCCGGATCTCTTCACAGGTGAAAACATCCTTGACATACAAGGCTACTCCTCCTCCTTTCTTGTTTGGTCTATTTTTACAAAATAGGCTATACCTCTCTATTCCTATATTCCAATCATGAGACTCATCCCACCAGGTCTCAGTGATGCCTATCAAATCGTATTTATTTTGTTGTACTAGGAGTTCAAGTTCATCCTGCTTGTTTCCCATGCTCCGTGCATTACTGTAGAGACACTTAAGTCCCCGGTCCCTTTCTGCAAGTCCTGTACTATTGTTTCTACTCCTCCCGCCATTGGCCGTTTGTACTACAGTATCATTTGGGCCTTTTCCCCCTGTGCTCGCCCAGTTCTTGCCCTGAATAATAATGTCTCCCTCGCCAGTGGAACTTAGTTTAAAGACCTCTTAATCCTCCTTGGAAAAACATTCCTGCCCAGTTTTGTGAGGTGCAGCCCATCTCTCGCCAGAAGCCCACGTTCATGGAAATTCAGGCCATGTTCCAAAAACCCAAACCATTGTTGGCGGCACCACGTGAGGAGCCAGTTGTTGACTTCTGCTATTGCCCTTTCCCTACGTGCACCATATCCTCGAACAGAGAGGAGAGATGAAATGACCACCTGCACACCAAGGTCCTTAAGCTTTGTCCCCATAAGCTTGTAGTCCTTTGCGATGTGGTAAAAGCTGCTCCTCGCAGTGTCATTGGTTCCAACATGAACCAAAATGAGGGGCTTATGGTCAGTGAGTTAGCCTCTCCGTTATGTGGTTGATCCTGGCCCCAGGAGGACAGCAGACCTCTCGTTTGAGCTTGTCCAGTTTGCAAATTGCTGTTTTGGTTCCTCTGAGCAAAGAGTCCCCAACAACCAGAACTCGCCTCCTCTGAGGCTTGTTCTGGGCTCCTCGACGAGCATGTTCTACTAGAACTGCCTGGGCATTCTGTTGAGGCTGGGAGTGTTGATCTAGTTCTTGTTGCCGAAGTTGGATTCCTTCTTGTTGACATTCTCTTCCCTCCGCGTGGTGCTCCTCATTGTTCGTAAGGCCAAGAACTTTGAAGTGATTGTGTAGGTTAAGAGTCTCTGTTACCTTCCTGGTCCTTCTACTCCTCCATGTGACACTATTAACACCAGGTTTAAAGGTTCAATAATTAGACAGGTGGTACCCAGACATCTTTGTTGTGATGCCTCATTATTGGAATGCTCCCTTAATAACCTGGCAGCAGTACTCATGTCATTTTGACACTAGGCAAACCCTTGAAAATTTATTTGAGCATATTTAGTAGCACAGTATCGTTCCTTTGTGCCTTCTTTTGGGTTTTTATTGCTCAAACATGGCCTATTGTTTTTGTGATTTTACTATTTACATTTCTATTTGTTATTATCTTTGTTTTTTTAAACATTGTTTTTAAGTGTACACAATCTGGTAGTTTTATGCTGAATGGAGGTTTGTAAATTTTCCAAATAAAAAAGTAAAAGCATAATGGTGGGCCAGAAGTTGAGAGAATATGATTTAATAAAGATCATTATTTATGGCTAAGCTGAGATTTGAATAGGAATTTTCCAGTTTAAATAATTATGCTAAACCACAGGAAATGACTTTTTAAAAGATCTTTACATTAAATTAAATTGAATTATTAAATTAAATTAAAAATAAAGTAAGGCTGTTTGGGACATATTACAAAATATTGGCTCGTCATATGTCAAAGCACACTATTAACACCAGGTTTAAAGATTCAATAACATGAGTATTATTTACAAACAGAAAGCATGGGAGAAATAAGCAGTTAGAGTAATGATACAGTGTGTTGTATGCTCTAACTGCTTTCTTCAGTATCACCAGTTCTTTCTAAAAAAAATAAAAATCAGCATAAGTACTGTTTCTCTTTTACCCTTGGGGTAGGGACAGAGATGAGTGATGATCTCTATTTTGCAATGAGAAGGCAGTCTTCTTTTAACAGTCTATACTTTCATCCAGTCTTGGATTCATGCCTTTTTATTGTTGATGTGTGCTTTTAACTTATTTCCAACTTACGACAACCCTAAGGCAAACTTATCTCGGGGTTTTTAGGGGTTGAGAGTGTGTGATGCACCCAAAGTCACCCAGTGGGTTTCCAAGTGGGGAATTAACCCTGCTCTCCAGGGCTGTAGTCCAGTGCTCAAACCACCACACCCCCCTGGCTCTCACCTCTTTCTGAAAGCACTTTTTTGTGTGTGTCTGGTTTTGTAGACTTTGAGACCTGTATTTTACACATTAGTGTTACTTACACATAACATCCATATATGACGCTGTTACAAAACACTATAAACAGAGTTGCAGAAAATAAAGTCAAGAGGGGTTTATAGCTAAATTGCATTCTGGCTGAGTGAACTCTGTGCAGTTTTATTCACTTTTGTGGTCTTCTTTCTTCTAGTGCAAGACCATGGTGACACCACAGTGTTCTTCTACCTGTGGATCGTCTTCTATTTTATCAGCTCCTGCTATACTCTTATCTGGGATTTGAAGATGGACTGGGGCCTCTTTGATAAGAATGCTGGTGAAAATACTTTCCTGCGGGAAGAGATTGTCTATCCACAGAAAGTATGTATATGCCTATGATTTTTGCAGATATGATTGTTTGAAAATGCTCCAGGAGTGGATGTGGAACTGCTGGAACATATGTTTAAATTAACGAGTCCCTTTCGCTTTGAACACCGAAGCTATCCAAAAAGATGTGTGGAGAAGGAGAGAAGTTAAATTTTATTTATTGCTTAATTGACTTATTGCTTAACAGAGAAGTGCACAATATAAACAGATATCTTCATCACTGTCATTTATTGTTAGTTTATCTTTTTTTTAAAAAATGTGCAAGAGTGGTAATTTGTGTTGTGCATGCAACCTTCTTAGCTCTATGGTAAGACTTTATTTAGAAAACAAACATTGGAGCAGCAAGCACACCAGCTCACTGACAAAGTGAAGCTTTGATTGCCGTTTTAGCTCCTGTATCGTGGAACTGTTAGAACTTTATCTGACTTCCTGAACTACATTTATGTCTACCGGTAATTGCAAAGTTAGATGAGTGTTTTACCAGCACGGAGATGATACTGAGTATGCAGCCTAAGCAAATTGAGGGATGGATACCTTTTTGTTCTGTATCTTTCGGGAGTGGAGATACCCTTGCTCTGTGTTACAGTTCTTCTTTTTTCCATTTCTTCAGGCCTATTACTATTGTGCCATTGTAGAGGATGTGATTTTGCGATTTGCATGGACTATCCAGATCTCTCTCACTGCCATGAAAATCCACCCTCATGCTGGGGACATCATTGCTACAGTGTTTGCACCACTTGAGGTTTTCCGGTAAGATACGTGAACTAAAGCTGCAAGACTTTCCATGCTGTGTTTGCAAATAATCACAAGTGACATGTTATTCCTTTAAACAAAACCCACCTTTTCGTTTATCCACATTGCAATTCCTTAATTTACTCAGTCACTCAATTAGAGCAACAAAGGAAGCTCCAAGCATATAAAGGCATGTTTCTAGCACTGTGGTTTGTAGGAAGATACTTTAAAAACACAAATAGTATTTGGAAGTTGTAAGAGACTTTGGATAGTAGTAAGAGCCCTATGCAGTTAGACTAAGTGATATTCATATCTTTTATAACACCCTATCCCTCTGGTTTCTTCCTAACCATTCCTATACAGTGAGTCCTCCAATCTGTGCTGCTTTCCTTCTTGCGCAATTTTGCAGAATATGCCAGAACATTCAGACAGCTGGTAAAGACAACTGCAGTATTTCAGTCAATAAAAATTATGGAAGTTAAGCATACCCATGGAAATTTAGTTTGTATACAGTGCTAGTTTCAGAACAGTGGGTTGTTGTCTAGTGTAGACCAGAATCAGCCCTGTTCAGTAAAAGTTGGCAGTCCAGCATTTTGGTTCCACTTTTTCCTCTGAAGGGTTTATTTTGTGGCAAGTTACTTTGCATAGAGATTATGCCCATCAGGTTCATGAGGAAGTGAGGAAGTGTGCTGGGCTTCCTATATTTAAAAAAAAACTGCATGAGGGCCATCACATGGACTCAACACACTAATAGTCGTGCTTTTCCAGCATCTGATGTACTTAACTTAGATCAGAAAAAATAGGTTGCCATATAATTATACTAATCAGATACCTATGGAATTAGTTGAAGAGATCTGATATTAATGGTTTTTATTTGTGCCACCATCCTTTTCAGAGAAGCAGAAGTACTACTCCATTAATGGCCTTCTTATTTCAAATAGCGTTTTTTAATTTTTTAAGTTTCTTATCGCCCTTCTCTCTTTAGGCGCTTTGTATGGAATTTCTTCCGATTGGAGAATGAGCACCTGAACAACTGTGGCGAGTTCCGAGCTGTCAGGGACATATCAGTAGCACCACTGAATGCAGATGATCAGACCCTGCTTGAACAGATGATGGACCAGGAGGATGGTGTCCGAAATCGTCAAAAAAATCGGGCCTGGAAGCGTAGCCAGAGTGTGTCCTTGCACAGACCACGTCTTGCTTCACAGTATGTATCTTGTAGATCTGTAGCATAAATATTTCCATTTTGAACAAAGTTTCAGCTTGATGAGCAAGCTCAAATATCATACCACTAAGGCATAGCTGGCTATATGAAATCATGTTCTGACACCCAGCTTGCTTAGATTTTGTGAGAAAGCAAGTACGTTGCTCACATAATCAGACATTTTTTAAAAAGAAGACAAAATCAATGTTAACTCACAAATCTTAGAAGCATACTAAGCTAATATGAAGCTACCATTATCCAAGGACCACTTATTCAGTCCATAATGACAAGAATGAGCAATAGGAAACATTGACCATCTCCGCATGACAGTGCTCTTCTGCATTGTCGCTCTGCAATTCAGGTCCAGAAGGGAGTGTATCAGCAATGCTCCCCTCTGCACCTGCTCACTCCCTGCAGAAGGAAGCACAGTGGCTCTGCCTCTTCCTTCTGCAGCACAGCTGGGCACTTGCCATTGCTGCGCTGGGGCAGGAAGCATTACAGTCGCGCTTCCATGGCTTCTGCACAATGGTAAGTACAGGAGCACTGCGCGATTGGAGGTATAAAACGGATTTTTTCCATTTTGCAAATAGTGCATGACTACGATGCTTTGTGATGGGATGGCAACGGGACGATAATGATGTCATGTGAAACCACGATCTGCCAACCTCTGCCATCCCGTTCCAGAAGCAGCACAGCGATGTTGTGCAGAAAGGACCATTGAGAACAAAGACGTGATAAGGTCCTTACAAGTTTCCACTCCTTCAGAATGTAACTATGGGAACTGTTTGCATCACATTTTACAGTTGGTAAATTTGCATAGCTTCTAGATGCACCACTGCAAGAGAGTATACAATGCAATTTTTAAGAAAGGACCTCAAAATTATGCAGCTCCATAAAGTTGAATACCACAATGGGCAAAATGAACAAGCCGAACTATACAAATTATGTAGATGCTGCTTGATTTATCTATTTTTAATAAACAAAAGCTAGACTTTTTTTTAAAATGAAATAATTCCTTGGCTGCAGTGAGTGCTATGCAATGTCTTTATGAGCTGTAACACACAAATTTTATGTAGCTGTAAATGCCTTTATATTAGCTTCTGGATCAGAGGCAGTGCTACCAGTTGCTAGAGAGTAGTAACAGCAGAAGAGGTTATTGTTCCTGCAGGCATCTCATTGGTCACTGTGGAAATAAAATGCTGGACTACATAGGCCTTGGCTCTGAGCCAGCAGGGGGTTCATATTACAATTATTTATATCTAAAAATGTGAAGTCTGTATGTAGCAAGAGAACAAGACTGCTTTCCCTCACCTAATCTGTTCAAACAGATGTCATACCCTCTTTCCATATCTGGGACACAGTAAGAAGCTATATACCCAGTCCACGTGATATCAAGTTACATTTAATGTTTACCCAGAACTTTCCATTTCTCTCAGTATTACAAAGGGTGTCCAGCAGTCACGTAGGGACGGGGTGGGGGGCAATGGAGGCATATCGCCCCAGGCGGCAATGTTTTTGAGGTGTCCTGGCCCGTAGCCACGCCCTCATGAACCCTGACCACGCCCCCGTGCACAGTGATCCCACACACACACACACACACACACACACTCCAAGCTTTGTCACTGGTGTTCAGCTACAATGTCTACTGGCACCACTGTTTTTCAGTTAATCATGTGGTTTAACTTCTGTCTGCATCTCAGTATCTACTCTACCTCACAAGGTGATAAAATTATTTCCTTCAATTTCTGTGTAACTGATGCAAGATAGATACTTAGAATTTAACAACCCTCCCAAGCAACATTCAGCAACTGTCAGTCACACATCTAGTTGATAGGTAATGTTAGAAGTGGATTTGTCCAGCCCCCTTACACATCAGGGTTTTATAAAACAGCAGAACTGAAGCAGGCTATGATATTTAGCAATGGAATTCAATTAGCTATTTTAACACAAGCAATGATGACTATTAATTGAGGTTTCTCCCTTTTTCTTGTAATCTATAACTCTGGCATTTTTTGCATATTCATTTCCCAAGGAAGCTAGCATTTAATGCTAAAACATTTCACATTTCATAAAATCTTTATAAAATTCTGACTATTTATGCCTTAAATGTGTGATTGAATCTTAATTCTTGCTTGGTCAAGCAAGAGTTCATCTTGGTCAAAATATTTCTATTCTGTGGTATTCAGATGACAAATCTGCTATTCAGATTTGTTTATGACAATTAATGCACTCCTTTAATACTTGCTATAAAAATGGAGGCTTGAAATCTAACCATCAAACGATTTAAGTAGTTTATTTAAAAAAACATCTTGGTCAGAATCCATATACTTCAATATCTAGTGCTAATGAAATTGGGACTTTCCTCCCCTTTCCTCACTCTACAGCCCTCTGTGGGTTCACAAACCTACTTCACAGGATTTCCCAGTCCTGTAGAGCAGATTTCGTGGCATATGAGGATCTTCAGGAAAGAGAGTGGTCATGAACTCAGGGAGAAGCAATAGGATCCTGTGGAAGTACACCATTGAATTCTGGCCTTAGCAAACATCTTTAGAAGTTATATGACATAGAGCAAGTAACAAGTTTTGTTTTTGTTCTTGCTTTGTTTTTGTGCTTTGCTCAAGCAGCTCAACATAACATGATCATGTAAATCTCATAAACAATATTTTGCATGAGAACAAAATTCAGCTTATATTTTGATACAGTTGATCTTTTCTAAATGGGAGTAACAGCTGGATTTGAGTCTTTCACCTTTGCTTCTTTTGTCTAGTTTAGCATAAATGGTTTGATGTGTGTTCTTTTCATATGAGCAGTTGTCCAGCAGAGGGGGTTGTTAACATACACTGTTGGTTTGGTGCCATATAGCTGACTATGCAGAGCTGGAAGCCTCTGCATACACTTGTGTTCTGGTCCTGCATTTTTCTCTTCAGCATTGTTTAATTTTGTTTTTGCAGGTCCAAATCTCGTGACACCAAGGTGTTAATAGAAGACACAGATGATGAAGCAAACACATGAAACACCCACAGAAACAAGTTCCACATCCCTTGTGTTCTCTTGCTTTACTACCTTCCCCTTCCCCATCTCTAACCAACCCAACCTCTGGTGTAGTTTCAACTGAAAACAGGAGAAAAATCTGAACACACTTTCTGAGCTCTTCCGGACCGGATCCTATGGACTCCACCAAGCTCACTGTGTTTTCTTTTCTTTTCTTCTGATTTTAATTTGAGTTGTTTTTAAAATAAAATGTAACTTCGTTTTGCCAATCAGAGGGACACTAAAGGAATGAACTGTCTTAAAGGTTGTTTACAATCTCTACAAAGACAAATAATCTGGATGAAGAAGTATCATCGGGACTCCCTAATGGGACTCTTATCGAGAACTCGCTCGGTCTCTGCTCAGTCCAGTTTTGACTGGTTGAAACTGGATCTGCGTTTTTAACTCTGGCTCGCGCTCTGGTTTTTGGTGTTATCCTTCATATCCAGCGCCCAGGCACTGGCTGCACTTGCCGGGAAAGTGCACTTAGAGCAGTACCTTCATTCACGAAGCTACTTTTTAATTTGATGTAACTTTCTTATAATTTTTTTGAAAATATGATGTATTTGTTGCACATAGATTTCACATTATTTATGATAGTTAACAACCATATGAGAATGGTTTGAGTCCTGTGCAATGAAGGTGGTAACTCTCTAAAAACAAGGCAAGTGGTGGGGGGAAGGGGATGTAGATCCTGAATCTCTCTTGCTTCAAGGTTAAGCCCTTTAAAATACCTCTTCGATGAGAGAACTTGCACCGGTTTAACCTGGCTTTTTCCCCCCTTTTTCTGTTTAATTTAAACCAAAGTTTCTTTAGTGGGTTTTAACTTGCTGCTGCTGCTGGTCCCTCAGAAAGCTGGACACCTCCTTAGCCAGTTCATCTGTGTATGTGTAGCTGTGCAAAAACAGTTATCCTCAGTTTTCTGATGGAGACAAGTTAGTTAAACTAATCCAGTACAGTGCATCAGATACCCATAAAAAAAAAAAAAGCTTTCATTTGTAGGTTAAAATGATTTTCATTTTAATGAGCTGAGTAGGATATCATCCCATTTTAAAATCGGGAGCTCCTGTATGGTTTCATTCACTTCAGGTAGATAATAAAGAAACATGGGTGAAGAGAATGTCTGCCTGGTTGGGGTGATAAAACAATGCACTCATCAGTTCATGTGAGGGTCAGGCAGACTGCATGAGGTTGTCACTTACGTAAGCAGGAGGCAGTGTAGTCTCCCAAATTGAGGAAGTTGGTATTGCAATAGAAAGGGCTTTTTAATGTTTTTTTAATAAAAAATAAAAAATAAACTTCTGCCATACTTTGGCAGAGCCTCGTCTGACAATCACTGGCCAAGACCATCCTCAGGTTAGCTTATGTTTAATTTATTTTAACCCTATCTACCCAAAATCGTAACTTTCCATCTTAGTGCTAGGCCAAACTTGTACAAGTATTATGAGTGGCATTGCTAGTTGGATTTAGGGTAGATGGCCTTACAGCTTAGGAAATTCTTAAGAAACAATTTCCAGCTTGATTATTCTTTTTAAAATTCCATACTGGCCTCCAGAGCCCGTAGGATAGAGCAGCATGAATGTCTAAAATGACCATACCCACCCGTTGTAGTCGCAAGCCTGTGTTGTGTGTGCCAAGCATTTGTGCTGAATGTTAGCAAATGAAATCTTATTTGTGCTCTTTGACACAGTTTGTGCCGTGTGTGAGGTCAACACCATATTAGCAGGAGAAGCTACTTAGGTTTTCCTTAAGTTTGTGTCTAATCCAAGACTCTACAGCAAGGACTGTTTTTTCTTCTTTTTAGCCCTTTCAGGTGTCATGTCTTGCTCATTCATTCTCCTATGGAATCTCCTCGGGTTTATAAATCAGAGGCACACTTTTAAGCAAAAAGGGTTCCTTCTTTGATCTCTTTTCCAAGTTCATAATTGTGCTCATATGTATCTGTTTATTGTCCTCAGCCATTCACAACACTTACTTCTGTAGAACAATTATGACATTTTGAAAATAGTATGCATAATATTCCTGTAGCTCAGAGGAACTAGAGACTTAAAATCTGTTAATCTTAAACAGAGCAAAATAATTCAGAGGTAAATTTGGTGATTGTTACTCCCTAGGCTGGCAACAGAGCCATAAAGTGTTTCTTATAGATCACAGTGACTTACAATGTACATTAACTTCAAAAGATCTGCTAGAATATAATCCCAAATTTTAATTTGTTAGAAACCCAAGGAAGTGCTTTGAGATAGTGGCAGAGAACATGGAGTTGTGTATTCTTAACTTGTCTGTCCTGTAACAAGAACCACTTAGTATTTCAGGCTGCTCCTTTAGGGCAGACTATAGTTGATAGGGCAGACTATAGGGCTGATATAAAATCGTACATATCTCTCTTCTTGGGACCAGGAGCTGCAAATCTAGCCATGCCTTTTTTGGTCATACACAATGTCTACAATTAAGATATTCTTTTAAATATTTCAAGGGTTTTTGTAACTGGTAACTGAGAATAATGGCAACTACTACTCCATTTCTGTAACATGAAATGTGAAAGTGCAGGATGGCAGTCTCAGCAGATCATGTGTCACCTATAACTTCTTCCAGCCCAGTGTATGTGATCTTGGAAATATTTACCAGTATCTGCAGAAAGAATTTGGGAGAGGAAGTTGACAGAATGAAGACCAACCAGATAGTGCAGCCTGATGCTAGAAAATCTCAACAGCCTAATTATCAAAGGTAGAATCAGAGGGATAGCTATGGCTGGAAACATCAAATAGGTGTAAAGAGAGCTGAAAACGGTGAATGAGGAGTTAGTGTGGGTATTTGGTGTGTGCAGAGTTCATTTGTTGCAGTGCTGCCTTGGGTCAAACAAGCATTTTTAAAAATACAAACCAGAAACACCCTGCTTCCCTGTCGTGATTGTATAGGGATGAATATACTTGTACCAAACAACTGTTTTTCTTTCATTCCACTACCAGGACATTCAGAAAGACTGTTGGCTCCAGCCCAGTGCATCTCGTTCTTTTTGGAATATTTATGTTTAGGAAATTCTACCAGCACTTCAGTCTTTGAGATCAACATAGAGTGGTTTTCACTCTTCAATATTAATCAAATTCTTAACACAAAATCCAGGATCAGTGTCAATGGGATATTGTGAGTGGAATATCCACTGTAACACTGGGTAGGCCATTCTGTTGTGGATGCTCAGAACTGGTATTTCAGTATTGAATGGCTCATATTTCTTAGCACCATGTATGAATAGATCACATCGGTGTTGGGATTCATCTCTTCCAAATTTCCTTTTCAACATTCTGTTTTACAGCTTACGGTCTTTGGGATCTTGCTGATCTCACAACAAGTATGGTCTTTGAGGTCCTGCTTCAGATATTTAAAAATAGGAGACACTCATGCTTCTGAAATGTCTTTAAAAGAATGAACCTTCTCAGGAACTTCTCCAGTATAGACCTTACAGCAGATGGTAGTGCAGAATGAGAATCTGTCATGTGATGAATATCCACAACACCACAAAACTGCAACAAAAACAGTTTTTCTTGGATCCTTCATGGAAAATAGTTCAAACTGAAAGGTAGAATACTAGGATAGCCAAGACATCTCTTCCATTCTCCTCATGGAATGAAAGCTAGGAGAAATGCCGCCTGTTTTCTGAGGCAGCCTTTTTGTTTTTAAGTTCAAGGTGTTTTTGAAAGAGATTGGTGTTTTTGATGTACACACCTCTATAATCCAACTCAAATAAACAGCTGTTATTTATTTTAATTGGCAGTACTTGTTTGATCTTAGGTAATAGGGAGACAAAAGAATTATTGGTGAATTCCATGGAAAACAAAAATTTTCTGAAGCCACCTTTGACTATCATAGAAATGAAAGCAAAATAATAGAATTTGCCTTGTGCTAAGACAGTTGAAGAAGTATCATGTAAGAGGGTGTGCAGAAACCCTTTCACTGCATTTGTTTTTCAAAGGAGACCTCCCCACTAAGTCTTTGGACAACAAGTTTGTTTTGTCTCAGTTAAAAGGAATTTGGCTGCTTTCTGTCCATCCACTGTGACTGTTGCCAGGTTATGGAGAGCAGATGGAACCATCTGGCATCTCTGGAGTCAGGCTTCATTTGCAGCATACAGAAAAGAAAATTTGGGAATAATCTTTTTGTACTGAAAATTTTGCTATTGTCCCACTTCATTGATTTTGTCAACTGTCAGAACTAAGCAAGAGCTCTGTGTTTGTTGAGATCTTAATCCTGTGTTTTAGAGGAGTTACACAGGATCTATGTAACTGACTCTCTTGCTACCATCACTGTTGTAAACTGTGTTGTGAATTGGTTTGGACATTGAAGAGAATCTCTATTGGAAGGAGGAACATTTTGTCTAGATGACTTCCTAGGGATGCTGGGTCTCTGGGAGGCATAGTTCCTCATGGAGAACTTCCATAATAGCATACACACTTTCTTGAAAAAGAATTTGTCCACTATAATTGATCTTGTTAAGTTCTGCTGGGAATTCTGGTTATGTTCATGTTGAGTAACAGTAAAAACCAACAACCTTTGCCAGCATCATATTGTGTGAACTGCTGGTGTCCTCTAGATCAACTGTTTGGTCCTGCTGCCTGGGCTTTCTGAGAGTTCAAGTCCAGCATATCTGGAGACCAAAGTTTGAGAACCACTACCCCAGAGCATGCCCCCAAATCAAAGCAGTCTGCAAGGATCACTCAGCAGTAGAGTTCCTTGGAGGGTTGGAAGTTTAAAAGCCACTGGTCTTGATTTTCCCAAGCTTCTCCACATAGATGTGGTTCACCGTTTCATTTATACATGAATTTTGCATCCCATGACAGTATTGATAAGGAACCATGGAAACATTACTGATGATGAACCATCTTTCACTGCCATACATCTGCACCAGAGGAGAGAGGATGCAACCAGAGCAGATATATTTCAGCTTTAATATGTAGCCACTCTTTGTAATAACTCCCTTTTCTGCAAGTGCAAAGAATGCCAGAGCTTTCCAACAGGGACATCCACAGTATGAGCTGAAACACTTGATTTTAGACCCTGCTAAAACCATGTTTTTGTGACTCTAGTGCTTATTATCTCTGTCAAGGTGCAGACCCTTAAAGTATGTCTTGGAGCATCCAAAGCAGTCTAACCATTCTGCTGTCTCTTACTTTCTCTTAAACTTACTGAGCTGGATCTGGTAACCACTTTGGAGTTCAGTATCTTCTCACATTCTTGCAAGCCATTGATCAGGGCATTTTGGGGGGACAATTCTGCCTTAAACAAAAGTTCGCATTTCTCCCTCAGGTGGTTATTGGAAAATGGAGAAAGACCTCTTTAAGTAGAGAAAGGAAAAATAGCTTACATAACATTGGTATCCAACATGCTGCTCCTTATAGTAAAAGTCATCTCACCAATGAGATGGGCCCAGAGGGATGCATCTGGAGGCAGGATAGGTATCCTTGTTCCAGTAGTACTGTAAATGAGAACCCAACCAGGGTGCTAAAGTTCTGGCACTACTGTTTGGGAGTGTGTAGAACCACTTCCCCTCCCCTTTTGCACTGCTGGAGTAGATGTAGGGTAAGGGGAGATGCAGGTTTGATACCTAGGCAATGAAATGTAATTCTTTATAAATCTGTACAGACTAATAGGTGAGTCCTTTTGCCGTTCTACACCTTAAATCTGCTCCCAACTTATTTAGCTTCTAGCTTCTTATCATGAAGATTCCTCTGATGAGGCCTGGAGGTGGCAATGATCTTGCCTTCTGTTTCACACCTTTGCCCTGCTGCTATCTTTGGCCTCTTCCTCATTCCCGTTCCTTTCCACCTTTCCAGTGTGTTGGTCTAAATGATGATTATATACTATGAAGCCCTGAACTGTAGGTGTCAGAAGTAACTATGGAATGTGATTTCGTCCTCTTGTGGGTGCTTTCTCTTTTCTTTCTTCTTTTCTCTATACCTTTTCCATGCCTCTTTTGGCTAAATGGAAAAGGTGAGGACAAAGACTTGCCGCTTGCTTGGACTCATGATGATGTTTTCTGTGATTGCGCTATTAGCTGTCTCCTTCTCCCTCCCCTACTCCCCCCAATGGATATAAGACTTTTCTGAAGTGTGGAATTAACTTTCTTGATAAGTAGGTTTTAAAAAAATGCACAATGTGGTACTGTTTCATAGTTCC
Organism: Ctenosaura bakeri; assembly: GCA_948474755.1. Taxonomy (NCBI): domain Eukaryota; kingdom Metazoa; phylum Chordata; class Lepidosauria; order Squamata; family Iguanidae; genus Ctenosaura; species Ctenosaura bakeri. The sequence continues at coordinate 200,492 of CAOLHI010003252.1, read as the reverse complement.
TAGATGGTTGTATTTTAAAAAGTTAATGTGGTTTGTGTTTTTAAAAGGAAAAAAGTGATTGGTTTATTAATCTGTCTTTTTCATTATTACAAGCTTTGTTTTCCAGTTACTTCTTGCGTCTTCTGTTGTTTGTGTGTCTGTGTTGTGAACTTTTATTCTTGAACATACATGGGTTGATCACATGGGACACAGTCCAGTTGGGAGGATATTTTTCTGAAGTGAATCCTTTCTGTCCAAATTGGGCTTGCACAAAACTGGACAACTTCAAGCATAACTGTATGATTTCATTGGATTTTACACACACACAAAAATCCTGTCATTGTTCAACATATGTCCTTAAACATAAAAAGCTGGTAACGTGGGACTGGGGGGTTTGGACGAAGAGTACCATTTTTGCCTGGCATGACCACAATGGCAGGTGCTCTCCTGATATTCCATTGCATGCCATTCTTGTAACATTTGAATCTGAGCCACTATAGTGGAAATGGGTGCAACAGCACAGCTATTTCTCATGATAGTATTGGACAGCTCTGCAGCCTCTCAAGGTCAAATCTTAAAAGAACTGGAATGTTAAAACTAGTCCCAAAGAGTTTGTCCATAATAGGTCTCCTCCTTTCTCCCCTACCTTTAAAGAAACAAACAAAAATCTTTGCAGATATAGTAAGTTCTTGGCTTCACTTGTACTTGCTGTATTCAAACACATAGCTATGTTAGTCTGTAACAGTATACAAAATGATTTTTTACCATCTTTGAGAATGAAGGAACGAAGGTTCTAGCACAACTGTCATAGACTACAAAATCTGATGGACTGGTCTACAAAAGCTTATTCTGTGAATTTCTTTCAGTTAGTCTCAGAGGTTGTTCAAGATCATTTTGCAGTATTCTCTTCTCTATAACAAAAACCTTGAATACCTACATATTGATATAAGATTTGTAGCTTTTAATAATACTTAAACATTTCAAGCGAACTTTGCTTCATAAATTAAACCAAAGATTCAGTACACACTAAACAGGTAAAATATTTGTGCAACATACTGGTGGTTGGAAACATCGGCACACACGTACATTTGTCAGGGAACCACGGTTGGCTTTAGCTCCCTTTTAAATACATGCCTGGTAGCAATCTGGGCATCTCTGTGGTGGTGTGCGTAAAATGACAGTGTTCGTGCAGTTGCTTTCAAGAGCTAGATTCAAATTTCCTTTTTGAATGTATGATGTTTTCTTTCCACCATGAAAAAATCATAGCAGCTTACATTTGTCTCAGTTTTAATTGCGCAGTGGAGACAATCCATATTGCAGGGAAAGTGTAATGGTAAATAGCACTCTCCACCTCCCATTTACTAATACCTTGGTGCAAGGACCTAGACTAACTTGCATCAGCATCAACAGTGTGAAATGCATGCATTTAAAAAAGCCTAAATATGCACAATTTCCAGTTTGCACCTCATGTTGGTATACTTGTCTAATGCACAGGACTTACTGCATAGGGCAGTCTCCTTACATGAGGTGCTTGTCATGAGGGCTGTCGTGAGGAGCAAAGCTCGCCAAAAATCTTTGGCACTTGAAGCAAGGTAAGACAGTTTTATTCAAAGTGGTGGTTCCTGGAACAATGCTGGTCCTTGAGTCTTTGGCTGCTGGTACCAGAAGAGTCTCCAGGAAAGAAAAAAATAATCCAATATGCACAAATATAGTACTGGTCCCTGGTAGACAGCAGGAGTGGGAAAGGGACTGCTAGTCCCTCACATCAGATAGCTTGAGATGAATGGATTGAAAGCCGTCTCTTGAATTATTTTGCAGCTGTTCATCTATGTATGCTGCATTTCTGAGCTTGGAAAAATGCAAATAAGGTTGAGAAAGTGTAGAGCTGTATGTTGGATATTTTTAAAAAATGTAGCAAGGGTTGAAAATTATGTTGGATGGGGTCAGGCCTCTATCTATGTGTCCATCACTACAATAATTTTTGACCTGCAGAAACAGCGCAAGAGCACTGAAAAGACGGTAGCCTTCTTCCTATGCCATTGAAATTTAAACAAAGTCCATGTCTGCAATGCAAAATTGTCATCAAATGCTTTTGAATTTGTAAGGCTGTAGTAGTTGGGTGTGTATGGCAGTAATAATAAATAGAACAATAATGATGGCAGTCACTGGAGGTATGCCTGCAGCTGCTACACAACATGGCTGCAGACTTGACAGCAATTGCAAATAATAAGGAATAGCTGTTTCCTCCCCATGTCTTTAATGTACCTCAGTGAAGGTGGGTGAGAGAGGGTGGGGATACCCCATGACAAGTTACCCACGTGCCAGCAGCAATATATATCAACTGTAGATATACCTAGTCAGTTCAGTTTATGTAATTATTCACAACAAAAGGCATGGTGAACTGCACAGTGATTTAAACTGTGTGCCCACTGGAGGTGGTGGACTTTAATGCCAGAGTCTATGGACATCCTGTGAGTTTCAACTCACCATTATTATACATGGAGCATATCAGTGTGAATGACTGAAAACGCAAGAGAAGGAAAAGATCAGTGCAGAAATGACTGTGGGGGGCATTACTTAACCTCCCACTTTGGAAAATACAGCAAGAGGTGTTAACAGTGCAGTGTGATAACCTCTAGAGCAAATATCTCACTGCCTTATTGTAGTGCTGATTCTGTCCCAAGCAGTGGTGTGTGGTGTGCTGAGTTTATCAAGTGAACTAGATTTACTAAAGCATGGAGTTAAAATACAGTTGTACACTTAGTTGCAAAGTGTGTCAGTTTAAAAACACCACCTAGCATTGATGCTGGCAACTGTGAAGAGGTCAATATGCTGTAGTTAAGCCTGCAGAACAGTATGTAATGTTCAATGGAAACCCTAGTTGTAGGTAGGTCCAAAAACAATGATGAGTATTCCACGTCACTCTCACTTAGCCAGCCCTCCTGCCCTCTCATTCCGTGCAAGACAGCTCTTGAAATTAGGAAGAGGGTTTTGTGCAGCTACAAGACCACATTAAATTACACAGCAACAATTCCAAACATTGTAATCTTCCCTGTTAGACTGTTGCACATGTCCTCTGACAAAAATAGCATCCGTGCAAACATCAGTGACCAATCAATCCCTGGTTTTCTTCTGTCTGATGAGATTTGCAAAATGGGCCGACTACCGGAAATTGAAACATTCTATTTGCCACTGCAACAAGGTAGTAAAGGCCAGGGTGTGTTTGGGGGGGGGGACATTCCTCATTTTCTCTGACAATTTGCTAGGACATTTGTGTTGGGAGGAGGGAGCACTTTGAGGAGGTAGTGCTGAAAGGGGGTGCATCCAGTGTTGCATTCCTGATACACTGAACTCAACAGCCATGTATGGGGCAGCACTGGATTAAAACAATTTCATAATCCTAGCGATTTCCTTTTTTGATCGGGATTATGAGACCAATCATGAATATCAAAAGCCACAGCTTAAACCAGCAATTTGGGACAGATGCTGTGCAGCAATGGATGCAACGGACAATGCAGCAAGCAGACACAGAAAGAATAAAGACTGAAGGTCTTCTTGCCTTCTCTTTCCATTCCCAGTAAACAAAATTTATTATTGGGTTGACCTGGGATGACTGCATGATGGATAACTCAGGTAAGCAATACTTCTTTAAAACATTCATTACTTTTTTTTCTGCTTACCCTGAAGTAAAGAAGGAGAGTGAACCCTGCTTGATAAAACTATTTTGCATTTTGGAAATGCATGGACAGTTATTTCTGGACCTGAGTATGCCCAATGTGGCCAAGTTTAAGAATGCAGAGATACCAAAACACAGGCATTGATCTGTTAACCTCAGAACCTAAGGGGAGAAATATATGATTTTTGGGAGTTGTGTATGATACAATATTATAGTTCAAAATCTCACTCCTACATCACTAGTTCCAAAGAGTTACCTAGTTTTGCATATGGCAATGCAATCTATCATTTGAAGTCTGCACTGTCTCACAGCTTTTCACCTTACACAAATAATTAACAATCAGCATTTTGAAACAAATTTCTTATCATGCAATTCATACTTTTCACGAGAAAAAGCCCATCTCATCAATACACCCCATTTCAAACTGAATTAAAATAAAAAGTCTTTAATACAACCCCCTTGTTCCTATCCCTCTTGTAATCCAGTCGGTAACTGAGCCTAAACACATGCAGTTGACAACCATATATATTCTTACTTCTATTTCTCTACTTACTTGTGTTGTTCTCCTCTGTGACTGGAGCAGGGCCCTGCTTCCTTACTCTGTAGGGGTCTATGCACGGCATGGAACTCTCTAAATAAATAAAAATAATAATCTCACTTTGTTGGCCCAGCCACCTCCACAGCTGTAATATGACCTACCGCACAGCATGGCTGTATAGATTACAAGATAATGCAAGTGAATGCTTCAGACAGTGAAATACTATACAAACATTTGTCACTAAGTATTTTTGGACATGACCACCAAGACTACTGTGCCAGAGCTGCACCTATTGTCATGGTACAATTAATATGGCAAAAGCTGAAGACAGAACTTATCCAGCATACTTTGTTGTCTTACAAAAAGGACAAAATGGCACCACACCCACTCCTTGCTTCAGGAAGTGTCCGAACTGCTAACTGAAACTCTCATAGAAACGGGCAAAAGGATGACATTCCTCTTCATGGCATTTGAGGACAGCAGGCTAGCTTAAGGATAGCACAGGACAGCTCTGATCTCCAACACGTTGCTACTTCTTGCTCACTATCTGTATTCTGCAACGCAGCAGAATGGGCACTATCGCACATTACATGAACCAAACAACACATGGGATGCTACTGCAGTGCCTGGTCTGGGATTGTTGCTTCTCAATAGGACCTCTGTTCAAGATACTATGTTGGGACGAACTGAGTAAGCTGGCCAGCCCGCCCACCAAAGTCATAACAAGCAAGCATCACTGCCTCTATGGGACAGAAAGATAGGATGCACAGATATGAAGGGCTGTGGCTGCCTCCCAGCATTTGCCACATGAAAGGGGGAACCTTATATTGTGTAATTATAGGGCTGATTCTGGACCAGTTCAGGAAAACAGTAATAATTATTAGGCTCCATTTACTCACTTTAGAGAAACAGGAAGTTAGTCTCTTCTATTAATTATTCAAATGATAATTATTGCAATTGCTATTATAGCATAATTATAGTTCAACAATGGCACAGGATGGATGGTCAGGGACGTGCACAGAATACCGGTACTACTTTGCCTGCCACCATCTTAATGTTGTGCAATCAACTTCTGTAGGTGGCAACTCTTGATTTAAACAGGTAGTACGAATTCTCCGGGGCAGACATTAAGGCCATTTCCGCACTAGCCCATTGTAGCCCTATGATTCCACTTTCAATATCCTATGGAATCCTGGGGTTTGCAGTTTAGGGAGGGGCCTTAAGGCTGCAAACCCCAGGATTCCATAGGATCCTGAAAGTGGAATCATAGTGCTATAACAGTCTAGTGCCAAAATGGCCTAAGATAGGCTTTCAGTGGCCACTTCCTTAATACCCTGATCCAAAATGTCAAAATTCAAAGTTTGTTTGCATCCAATCCAAAATTCGAAAATGTGGGTTTTATGTCTTAGCCAGAATGTGAACACATGAGAAATGAACCTGGCAAGCAGCTTTCAGCTCTCAATATTCCTTAGCAAGTGCTTTAAGTGAAGAAGATGGAAGCTCCTTGATTCCACTGGTTAATTGCATCTAGCTGTTAACAATAGTAAAATAGTTATTCTTATTGCTTGCTGTACAGCAGTCCTGTGTATAATAGAAGTTCATTTTATGCGGTTTCAATTATACACTGGCTCTGAGCACTGCTTAGTCTGCTCATGGTATCTGGTGCTGCTTGGCTGGTGCTACCTTGTGCTGCTTGTGGTATCTGCTGCTGCTGGCCTCCCTGGCCATTTCCGCACTACACTCTTATAGCACAATTATTCCACTTTCAATGTCTTATTGAATCCTGGGGTTTGCAGTTTTGGGAGGGGCCAGCTGGCCCTTCCCCAAACTGCAAACCCCAGGATTCCGCAGCATGTTGAAAGTGGAATAATCGCGCTATAAGAGTGTAGTGCAGAAATGGCCCTGTTGCACCACTTGCTCCGCTCATGGTATTTGCTGTCGCTGGCCTCCCTGCTCATGCCACTTGTTCTGTTTGTGATATCATTCCTTTTAGGTAAGAAAAACAGGGTTCCACATTATAGCCGAAAGTTGTATAACATGAAGGGTCCCAAAACGGATCCCTCACATTATATGCAGGCCTACTGTAGTCAAAAGTTGGACAGGGCATGGAGGTGGGGGAAAATCTTACCCTCGTCATTAGGTAAAGTGAGGCATTTGCCTCAGGCAGTAGATTTTTTGTGTTATGAAAAGGCAGTGAGTTGTTTTGCTGTTCATCTGTTGTTATTTTTGCTGCATTCTGTTGGGGCAAGGGTACATTTATTTGTGGAATTTCTGTTGTGGCAAATCTACTTGATCAGTTTGATGGTCTGCCTCTGACACTGCAGTTTATTGGGATGGCCCCTTAAGGGAGCAGTCTAAGAAAAGAGACTTGTTACCTAGCTTGATTTCCATAGCACTTCATTCAATGTATTCTATTTAGTAGTCAATACTGTGGACTGAAATGTCATATTCTACCAAATTGGTTCTGTCAGGCTCAGAGTATAGAATGGTTAGTTATGCTATTTACTTTCCATTTACATTCTGATGCTTTTCCTGGACTGGTAGATTCTTCTGGGAGAGGGGATGAGAGCCAGTTCCACAGCCAACAGATTCTGAATGAGCCAGATGATGATAGGGAATGTGGCCACCCCATTTCTTCCATCACTGGACCTGGTTTTTCACCCTTCTTGTCTTTCACATATTGAGGAAAGGGAAATGGAGCGAGGGGAGCCACAGGTAGATCTTAGTGCCAGTGGCAGGAATGTTTCAGCTGGCCTTTGGTCTGAAGCTTTGTCTGCCCTGCATTTCCCCCTATCAGGGAGGCTGTGCAGCCAGTGAAGCCAACTCAGACTCAAGTAAAGATCCAAGGCAGAGGGGAGAGCCACAGGGAGCTGGGCTTTGGGAGTGGCTGTCCCTGGACTTTTTGAAGGGTGAGAATGGATTTGCTTGCAGGCTGCATTAGGTTCAGAGGCTGCAAGTTCCTCCCTAATTACAGCATTGTTATTCAATTATAAATGCCATGGTTCCATCCTATGGAATTCTAGGGTTTGTAGTTTGGACAGGTATCCTAAATACCCTAAAGGCACCAGATACTGTTAGATCTTGGAAGCTAAGCAGGGTCAGCTCTGGTTGGATAGAGTCTGTAGAGCAGAGCTTTCCAAACTTTTCATATTGGTGACATACATTTTAGACATGCATCATTTTGCGACATGGTCATTCAGTTTTACCAGCAAACCGGAGGTAAGAAATACAGACAAGTACATAAATTGTAATAACAAAATGTACAGGAACGCAACATATCTCATGAAAACCTTTAATATATTTTTAAAAATATATGATTTATAAATAATAAGATATATTTCCAAGATTATAGGTGACACACCTACACACTTTAGGTGACATACTAACATGTCGTGGCACACCATTTGGAAACCCCTGCTGTAGAGTATATTTCAGAGAAAGGGACTGGCAAAACCACCTCTCAGTATTCCTTGCCTAAGAAAACCCTGGGAAATTTATGGGGTGGCCATAAATTGACAGGTGACTGGAAGGCACATACACACACAGAGTTTGGTGAGGCGTTCGGCACTCAACACTCTTCCCTAAAATGCCAGTCCGAGGATTCTGTAGAACAGAACCATGGCAGTCAAAATGGAATAAAAGCACTATGATTGTGTGTTGTTAATAGGACTTTAGTATTATAACCCATTTGCTCATTGCTGTTCAAGTTCACTCTTGCTTCTCCCTCCTTCTCCTACTCTGGCTTTGCCAAAAGGGGCCCCACGTTTCAACTTACCAGCTGACAACCCTGTTCAGAAGCTTAGACTCTGGAACTCCCTGCCAAGAGAGGCTCCTTTGGTATCCTCTTGAGAGCCTTCCACCATGGTGCAGTGAAATATATTTTTCCAGTAGCCATTTGCCTAGCCAGTGGTTAATGTTAATTTTAATTGTTTAAATTAAATTGTTAGTGGAAGACAGCCAGTGTGATATAGTGGTCTGAGTGTTGGACTATGACCCTGGAGACCAGATTTTGATTCCCCGCTTGGCCATGGAAACCCACTGGGTGACTCTGGGAACATCACACACTCTCAGCCCCAGAAATCCCCATGATAGCTTCACTTATGGATGACATAAGTGAGAAATGACTTGAAGGCAAATTGTTACCAGAAGCTCTTTATCCGCAGTCACTTTAATATTTTATTGCTGGTTTTAACATTTTTAAATAGCAGGATGAGTTGACAATTTTTTAAAAGGGGGATTGTGAAAAGCCCTTTACACATAATTCTTTTTAGGCATAGGTGCTGGTCTATTAGTTTACTTTTAGGCGTATCAAAATACTATTTATTAAGAGCTAAATTCTGCATGAATTATGGAAGCCAGTCTACAGGTTGTACCCCCCCCCCGGTCCATGTTGTTGCCTAGCCCTAATCTTTTACTGAAGCAAAATACAGGGTCTCTAAATACTTTTTAGATATATCCTGATCACATCAGAATCCCCAAAGCTTCTTGGAAGCACTGTTTTTTTTATCTCAAAGTGCTCTCCTAGCTCTCTGATGCTGTTTAAAATTCTGCCCAGCTCTGACAAAAATGGGAGACTAAACAAAAGGGCATTCCTGAATGGGAGCCAGAGCAGGCCTAGCTTCCCCTCTCTTCCTTCTCCTGCCACATACTTTTCTTTCTCAAAACTTCCCTCTGGTAGACTAGGAGGGGGAACTTTGGTCTTGAAGTGTAGAGTTACATACTGTTTTTTTCCCCCTGCACTCAGCAAATTTGAGCATATTCCTTTCCAGCTACATTCAAGCCTCCTCCCTCTCCCACTGCCTGCCTCCCAGCCTCCTTTTCTCTTTCTCTCTCTTTATGGCCGCACTGCTTTGTAGCCATGGCAACTCGACAGGTCCCTCCACACACAGCACAGCTTATGTAGCGGCCTGCTCTGGCGGCGAGCATGAGTGGTTTTTGGTTGGATTCCCTGGTATGCAGCTTCTTGCAAGCGTAAGGCCAATTCCAGTTCCCAAGGCAAATGCTTGCCTTGTACACAGCTGGCTTGAGAAAGCAGAGGCAGGCCAGAGAAGGAGGAAAGGCGGGGAGGGGAGAAGAGAGGTCACATTGCTGCTGAGGAGTGTTACTCAAACTCCAGCCAAGCGTTTTCCCCTCCTTTTCCTTTCTTTTGCATCTTGCTCTCTCTAAGGGGTGTGACGCTCAGAAAGACGCTGCAGGAAACGTTATTTTCCTAAAGGCAGGCTGAGGCCTAGCTGGACTCTCTGAGGCCTCCATATGTGGGATTTCTTTATCTGGGCGCAGGTCCTACCTGAGGATTGGAACTGCTGATCTGCCTTCATTTGTTTGCTCTCAGTCGCTATCAGCTAGGTCTTCCTTTGAGTTTCATAAACACAGTTTAAAAAAACAAGCTAAGCTAAACTATGAACTATTGCCTCTTGGGCCATAAGGAGCCCGAGGAGACGGCTGTTTTGCTTCATAGTATTAGTCTGAATGCTGTGTATTGCTAAAAAAAGGTTACCCAAACTTTTTTTTAAAAAGTTACAGATAAGTGGAAGAAGTACCTTCTATGCAAAAAATTAATTGGGCCGTATCAGTTGCTCTTTTCTTCAAGATCTAGCCCCTGAGAGAAAGGATGACTGTAAACTTAACCTGGATTTTGAGTTGCAATTTCCACAAATCTTTTTATTTCTATTTTGCTTGGATGGATCTAGGAGGAATGTCTTCCCAGAATGGTGAATCTCTGGCACGCCTGCCCTCATCACAACACTTCCCATTTCCCTCTGGGAAGCCAGTTTGTTGCTGATCCAAAAAGGCTTGGTGAGTATGTATCTACTGATTTCTTCAGAATACGATAACTTTACTGCTCTTCTACAGTGATCTCTTTCCCCCTTTCCCTGTGGAATGGTTTGCATTCTGTTGCCTTCAAATACATACAAATATAAATGTTTTCTGCTAATTGGAATTAAGGGTTGGAAGGAGAATATGAGACAGCAAGTGTCAAATCAAGGATTTGGGGGTAGCAGTGGCAGCTCAGTCAAGGCATCCCCATGTATCCCTTAACATGAAGGACATTGTGAGTAAGAACAACGAATTATGCTTCATTGCTCTATTCTTTAATGCTCTATGCAAATTGAGAATGGTGGCACTGTTTGGTTAGTTATCCTGTTGCCCAATTTGGGTCGTGGCAAACACACGATCTTGTCTACTTCTGGAGCTGGCCTTGGAAGTCACTTCTCCATCCCCAGCTCACAGTCGGAGTGATGAAGCTGCTGAGAGGAGGATGATCCAACATAGGCCATTTCTACACTAGACTATTATAGTGCTATTATTCCTCTTTCAATATCCTATGGAATGCTAGGCCCCTCCCTAAACTGCAAACCCCAGGATTCCACAGGATGTTGAAAGTGGAATAATAGCACTATAACAGTCTAGTGCGGAAATGGTCCTAGTTGTGAATTGGAGCTGACTCTCATCATGATTTCAAACGAACCAGTATTATCCCTGTAATCTGTCCCAGAACCAGCTTACTTCCTGCATTGCTACACCAACTTCACATTAATCTTTTCTCTTGCCACTGGTTCTAGAATTTTCCTCAGGGTCTTTGTCATACTCATAGTCATATCCATCATAGGACTGGTAGCTTTGTTAAACCCCCAGCTCATGCATCGTCCTCCTAAAATATAGATGGGTCTTAATTTACATTGGAGTTGTGGTCCTGGACTTACAGGTAAATTGAGACTGATGTAAACATTGCCACTAATTCCATAGAGAATTATTTGAGACCAGGAGGATGTGTTCTGATGGAGCCACAGAATTAGTGAATTTGCCCAACCCACAAACAATTAAAGAGACTTAAAGCATAAACATCAGAGCTTAACTTTTCCAGGCTAGAGAAGTGTGCAGATGGTCTTCAGAGAGACCAGAAGAGGAAGCAACTGCCGATCCCTAGAGGGCTTGGCTGTGGTGAGCTGGTTTGACATTAGAGGGCAATTCCTCTTCAAGGGAGCACACAGAGAGCAACTGATAAGAACTGTACTCTTTTGCTTTGCTTTCACCAGCACGTTTTCCAGGTGGAGAAAGCATATCAGGTGTCTGTGAGAGAGGCAGCACATCTCCTGCTAAAATTTCTACAGCAGGTGCAAAAAGCACAACAATGGGAGAGGCAGTACATCTCCTGCAGTGTCCTCATCAGCAGGTTTGGCAAGTGAAGAAAGCCCTGTGCCTAAGCAAGCAAAAGAAACCCGTCCAGCCACACCCAAATTCCAAGATTCCAGTTTCTTCCTCATCCTCAGGCCCCTTCTAAACAGGCAAAGGAAATCATTTCCTTTAAATGATAGTAAAATAGGAGTTTCTTCCTCCCATTCATGCTCTCCATTCTAACAAGGCAAAGGAAGCCCCTATATTTCCAGTAGCATCAAAACTGCAGTTGCTTTCTCTCCCTCCCCAGTCCTCCAACCTAGACAGGTAAAAGAAAACCAGTCCAGTCATTGTTTTGCTTACCACTCAAAATTCCATGCCAAAACTTCAAACAGCATTGACTTCTCACCTCATTCTCCTTGTTCTCCCTCCATGCTGTCTTTTCTCTCTCTAGTGTACATGTGTATTGTGATAAGTCTCTATAGTGCCATTGCATGTTAACTTCCTGAACTGCTCTGCTCAATTGAGTGCCCTCTGTTGCAAAAAATTAGAGGTTGGCAGTGATATTACCTGTTTTTTGTAACCTCCCTCTGGTCTCCAGTTTTAATCTGAAAGGACTGGGGTGGGTCGAAGAGGGGAACTCTTTGCCCATTAAATGCCTGCAGCTCCCATAATCCTGATCATTGGCCACACTGACTGGTGATTCTGGGAGCTGATGTCCAAAATAATTGAAAAGTCAAAGATTTCAGGAAATATGTATACACTATTTTGGAATGTAGATGTATTATTGTATTGTATCTGCCTTCATGACAGCAAACTGTCAATTGGTTACAGTGATCATAAGCACATTGAGAATTTGATGCAGAATTTAGTGCTTTGATTGGAATGATAAACTGAAAACAATTTCAGTGGATCAAGCTACATAAGAGAGTGACCCTAGCAGAAATAGAAAATAGGAACCATTTCCATGTGATGTTTTTGGAATGTGTAATTTGGCTTGTCTGTCTTTCCAGTACAATCCACTCCTAGCTGCACAGAATTTCACAGCACTGACTTCTCTCTTTGCTTTGTTAGCATCAACCATCGTTGTCCCACAAAAACCTTTCAATAAGAGGATCACCTGGGGCTGCAAAAAATATAATGCCAATTTTGTAACCATCTGTTTCAGAAAGTTGAGCATATTTTAATTTTAATATTTAAATATTTTATTCAAAGTAAATAAATAAATCCTACTTGTTTGATGCTGGCATGAACTGCCTTGAAAGGTAGTGGACTCTCCTTGTATTGAGGGTTTAAACAGAGGTTGGATGGCCATTTGTTGGTGGGAGTGGTGCTTCAGTTGTGTATTGTTACGTGACACTTGGTTGGGCTAGATGACCCTTGACCCTGCTAAGTCTATGATTCTAGGAAATTAAATGAATATTTACATATTTAATATTTTAATACATTTCAACTTCTTAATTGGCTTTAGACAAAACGCTGTTGCCACAATTTGCTCAGAGTAGTTATGCTTTCCAATGTCACACAATATTTTAGTGTAATATAATAGTTTGGTGATAGGATTCTATAGCTTGTTAATTTGATAACTGACTTTTAAGGCCTTTTCGCACCTTACCTTTTCGCGCTGCTGGGTCGGGGTTCTCGCGTGAGAAGGCTTGGAAGGAACGCTGCTGTGTCCCTGCTGCTTCAGCTCCGCAGCTTTTTCCTCCTCGCGCAAGCGCTCCGCCTCTTCCGTTCACAGTGCAGCCTGGGACCTCGCAGGCTGCACTGAGGAGAGGACGTGCAACCAGCCTGGCTCCTGAGGCACCACACGCCAGGTAAGTGCGCACGGGCCCCCGGAGTGATGCGCAACCATGCACCATTTTTGGCTTTGAGCTGAAAATGAAAAGGTGTGTGCGCAGACCGCGTCAGGCCCTTGAGTGCCACGTAAATGTCATGCAGACCGCTCCTCACATTTACACGACGCTCAAGGGGCCCTTTTGCTTCAAAAACACAGTGCAAAAAGGGCCTTAGTCTCTGCAGCTGCATTTCAAAGTTTTTGTGAAAATGTTTCCCACTTTCCAATTTCAGTACATAGTTGCTCCCCACAAAATGTGGCCTTTCACAGTAAAGGATCAGTATTCTAACTTTACATAAATGCTTCAAAATCTGGCTGAAGTTTTAAACAATGACACTATCAAAGGTGAGCCTGTTAATCTAATTTCATCTTAATATGTGCAAATATTTGAACTCAAAGCAATGCTTAAGACTCTGAAGGATGGTCACTGTTCACTGTGGCAGGTAAAGCGTCTCATAATCTCTGTTCCAGTTGCCATATTACTGTCATGATGTGCCTTTGCACTCTTCCTTTTTGTTGTACAGATAGTAATCTCAGTCATATGCCATTTCTAAGGACATGCAGAGCCTTCAAACTCTGATAACATAATTAAATGGAAGTTTTTAAATTTAAAATGCTGTAAGCATCAGTTGTAGTGTTATCTTCCTCTACACATGAACCTATATGAGCCTTGTCAATAGAGTGCACCCACAGACAAATTTCACTCTATTCAGAGCTTCCACGCTCCAGATGCTAAGAATTGCACAATTCAAATACATTATTTTATTAATATTTTGAAAGTCTCAGCTTGGATCTTTGACAAAAAAGTGTTTCCAGTTACAATAACTGTGGGCCAAAACTTTTAAGTCTTTAATATTTAAAGTTGATGGGTGGAAAAATGTGGGGGAGAGGGAAGCTTCTGTGACCTTCTGTATTCACTCTTTTCTCCCAGATGCTAAGTAGAGTTTGACAAAGTTTCTTTTTCAGCTACGACTCCAGAATTCCCTAGCAAACATGACCACTAATAAATATATTCCTACATAGGTTTCAGATTTTGCAGATTTTAGTATTTTGTCCTTCTTTGGCAAAACCCTTTTTTTTTCAGTCTAACTATTGCCTGTTGGGCCCACTGCCTTTAAACTAACCTCTTCCTAAACTCTGTGCATTTTTATCAATAAATTTGTTCAGTGTAGCATCATCCAACTGTCTCTCCCACATCTCCCCCATCTCTTTAGACTAGGAGAGGAGCCAAGAGGAATACATTTGCATGCAATGCCTTGGTTATTGTATTCCATGTTGAAAGAAAAATAACATGAACTCAAATGCTCACTTTTTTTCCATTCCTGTCGATATCTGAATTGTATAAAAGACAAGCTACCATCTGTGCTTTCATTTTCCTTTGTCTCCTCCCTCTTCAGCCTTTGCCCAGAATTACATTCAAAATGGTTTGATATTTTGAGGTCCAGTTTTTCAGTGGGAAATATTTAATATTTAAGTATGCGCTTAATTCTCATAGTGACTTTTGAAATTATTTGTATTGGGCATAATCTGATCAAAAATATGTCCTGACTTGCATGAGCAGTCTGAATGATTTCTGTATATGCTCTTCTAGATAAGCATGTAGTATATGAATTGGTACAGCATCAGGAGCTCATAGTGATTGTTATTAAGTAGACATTGCTGCTGACTTTATATCTAATATATAAAAGTCAAATTTTGTTTGTCTGTGTCAGACTAAGACCTCATATGATTGGCTGTGTCAGGCAAAGACCTCATATGATTAGCTGCCTGTGAAGAATCCTGGGGTTTGCAGTTTAGGGAGAGGCCTTTAGAATTCTAACCAGAGAGCTCTAAATAGGCTGGTTGCTACAAATATGAGGCCTAGCAGCAAAGAGGAGGGCAGTGTTTTTTCCTCAGGAACCCAAACTCTGTATGTTAATACTTCTGAATACAGACTGGATTGGGGAATATGAGGAAAGGTTACAAGTACTGGAGAAGACAGTTTGGGGAATTAGAGACACAGAATCTCAAATCTCTCTAACAAGTATTACCTATAAGAAAATAAAATCCTGGTCAACGCTAGGTAAATGTGCTAGTCTACTATATAAAAGTCAATGTTTGTATGTTTGTGTCAGGTGAAGACCTCATATGATTGGCTGCCTGTGAAGATTCTATGGAATCCTGGGATTTGCAGTTTAGGGAGGGGCGTTTAGAATTCTCAGCCAGAGAGCTCTTGGGCCTGGCTGGTTGCTATGCAGACAAGGCCTAGCAGCCAGGAGGAAGGCAGCATATTCTCTCAGGAACCTAACTTCTGTATGTTAATAACTCTGAATACAGATTACATTGGGGAATATGGGGAAAAGTTACAGGTACTGGACAAGACAGTGTGGGGAATTAGAGATACAGGATCTCAAATTTTTCTAATAAGTATTACCTGTGAGAAAATAAAATCAAGGGCAACGCTGAGTATATATGCTAGTAGAATGTATATAGAATGACTTTGTATAGGGTGATCTTGTTACCTTGTGTGTTGGGGGTCCCGGGACGGGCGCCCAAAATACCAAATAAAAACACAAGTTGAGGGAATTTAGCTTGAGCACTCTCTCGGCTAAACGAGAGGCAGGGTAACTTTAGCAAGGATCTTTTAACCCTATGTTAAACATAGACATTGTTGAACAGCAAACGCGCTGCTGTGCTTGCGGTGCTGTCTCTACAAGGGAAGGCCTCAATCCACTTAGAAAAGGGATCGATAACCGTCAAATAGTACTTGTTGCCAAGCGGGGTTGGGGGCAGCGGACCTATAAAGTCTACCTGAATCTGTGACCAAGGACCCTCGATGCGCTGATGTTGGATGGGCACCTTGGGACTGGAGGGGTCAGCGTTGACCATGGCGCAAGATAAACAGTTGTCCACCCACTGGTCAACATCCTGCTTAACTCGCAGCCACCACCCGGTGTCCCGGACCCGATCCAACATCACATTGCGACCTCAGTGTCCCTGCTCATGGACAAACTGGATAATGTCACTGCGGAGGTCCTTGGGTACGATCCAGTGGCGCTGGCTGTTGGTATCAATAGCCCAGTACACTCCATCCACTTGGGAGATCTGGAATCGTCCAGACTCGTCTGAGCCCTTCCTAGCCAGCTCCAAAATCTCAGAGTCCCCTTTCTGCAGCACCCCTAGATCGAACATTGGGGGCACTAAAAATTCCTTGGACTTCACGTTAATGACAGCGATGGGAGCCCCATCGTCCAGTAACGCCGTGTCACATGCAATGGCGTCAGCCTGGTTGTTCCAAATGCAGGTAGCTGGACTTCCGGTGGAGGAAACGTGGTGTCTGGTTAGGAACCTGCGGAGCTGCAGGAGCCGAATTCCTGGAGAGGTCGGAACTCCCAATTAGAAACATTTTTTGAAGGGGAAAAAGATCCCCTGGTAAGGGGATCTCAGGGGCGATTCGAGGGGGACCCGAGATCAGCAATTGCAAGTTGAAGAGCGGAGAAGAGAGATTACGCTGATCGCAATGATCGGTCGAAGAATCGCCATTACCGCTCCAGGAAGCCCTTTGGGGCTTAGCCACGAACCACCGTTGCAGGCTAGTAGTCCTTATAAACATCTGGACTCAGTAATTCATTTAATTTCACCATTGGGGTAAGTGGATCCTGCTTTATCTTTATTGAGGAGTTCATTTGAAATAGAAGATTCTAACTTCAGAAAGGTTTCAGCTAGGGAGAAGCAATCCCTAAAGACGTGGAGTTTTTGAAAGTGCTTTAAGTGTCTTCGAGATCTAAAGTATAAAAGACTTTGTTGAATTTAATTTATGATTGGAGTGTGGAGTTTGGGCTTTGAAGTCTAATTAAGAGGCGAAAAGAAGTGGAAGTAGAAAGTGAAAACACGCGGTCTCAGTGACACAAAATGGAGGTTTGAAGGAGAAGGGGACGGAGGAATAGAGAGACAGAAAACTTGTCGCTGAGGTCGGAGTGCCGTTTGTCAGAACAAAAGGCAGGAAGGATTAGAGCGAAAGAAGATTGAAAGTATATGAGAGAAAGAAAGATTGGAGAAGGGTGATCGTTTTGAAGGCAGAGGGAGAAGAGACGGAAGGTTTGTGGACCAAATGCAGGTAGCCGTACCCTTTTTCTGGTGTCCTCTGACATGTACTACCCAAGTAGGGGCAACTCTATCCTGAATCTGGGCTGCAATACGGACCCATTTCTCTAGATGGGCTATGGGTTTCCCATTGGATGTTTTAAGGTCATTTTGGATCCAGATTGGTAACCAGACGGATGCAGCCTTCGCCGTCCAGTCTGAATCAGTATAGATTGCCAAGGGGCAGTCAAGCGGCTCGTGCTCCAAAATAGCTTTCAGAGCTTCTACCTCTGCCACCTGGCTAGAGTGTGGTTGGGCTCTCCCCTGTAGGGCAAAGGAGTCTGTGACCCGGATCGCTCCGTAGCCTGTCCGTGGGCTACCATCCACGTGCATGGATGATCCATCACAGAACCAACAGACAAAGCCCTGTAATTGAGCTTCCTCGAGGGAGGCTCCCCATTCTACCGGCCAATCGGTGAGCTTCAACGGTGGTAAAGGACACTCATACGTGGCTCCGGTCACGAGTGGACCATAGGGAGCTGGTGGGTCATGTGGCTGTTTCTGAAAATCCAGCCCCCGCGACACCAAGGCAACAGTCCATTGGGCAATCCGAGTGTTAGACACCTGGTCGTTCTGGACTCTACCAGAAAGAATATACTTAAGTGGTGTGTGGGTGGTCTGGACAATCACACGGGCACCTCCAATCATAAACTCCCAGTGTGTTAGAGCCCAGATAAGAGCGAGACAGGCTTTCTCGCAAGGACTAAATTTGATCTCGGGTGGGTTCAAATTTCTGGAGGCATAAGCAATCACATGCTGAGTGCCATGTTGTAACTGCAATAAGACTGCTCCTATGCCCCTGTCAGAGGTGGCTAACTGTATGAGGAACGGCTTAGCCATGTTAGGGTGCGCCAGGGCTTGCGCTTTCATCAGGTCCTCCTTAAGCTGTGCAAATGCCTGCTGTTGTGCGGGTCCCCAGTTCCACTCGGCATTCTTCTTTAGTAGGGCATAAAGAGGCTTTGCTTTGGCGGTGAAGGACTTGATAAAGTCCCTAGAAAAGTTGAACGTCCCGAGGAGGGAGCGCAGGGAATGCACGTCTGTGGGGGCTGGCAGCTTAGAGATCACCTCTACCTGCTGCGAATCGGGGGTGCGACCCTCTGTGCCTAAACAAAGACCCAAGTATTTCACTTCCGTAGACACTAACTGGGCTTTCTCTCTGTTAGCCTTGAAACCAGTGCTACTAATGATGGTTAACACCTCCTCCATAATTTCCCGGGTTCGTTCCTCAGTAGAGGTGTGAACCAGAATGTTGTCAACGTAAGAGAGGACGTGGGACCTTGAAGCCAGTTGCAGCTTGTTCCACATCCTAACCACGTGCGTGTGGCAAATGCTTGGGCTGGAATGGAAGCCCTGGGGCATGCGTTTAAACACATACTGCTGGCCCGGAATGTGAAGGCAAATTTATACCAACACGCCTCATGTAACGGGATGGAATGGAAAGTATTGGCCAAATCAATAACACTGTAGTACTTAGCTCCTGCTGTGATGGAAGACAGGATTTCGTTGTATTTGGCTACGACAGGCACCATGGGAGGAGTTACAGAGTTCAAGGCCCTGAAGTCTACAGTCATCCTCCACGTTTTGCCATCGGATTTTAAGACGGGCCACAAAGGTGCATTGCAAATAGACTGCATAGGGGTTATTACATCCCACTGGAGAAGCCCCTCCATGGTGTTCCCTATGCCTTCCTCGGCTTCCATAGGGTACTTATACTGTTTCTGAGACGGGGGATCTCGGCCCTCTATCAGGACACAAGCCTCCTTTACTTTCCTGCACTCTGTTTTATCCTTAATCCAGACCTCCAGGATAGCCTTCACCCAGGGGTCGCTAGTTAGACAAGGAACAGGGGCGGGAGCCTTGATGGCGGCACAGCGATGCACTGCCGATATTTCCTCAGGTCCCTGATCTAACTTCCATAGAAACCCATTTGCGTAATCAACCGTGAGCTTGTTTCCCCGCAGGAAGCCAATGCCCAAGAGGCCATCGTCCTCGCCACGGTTCTCGCAAGCCCAGAACTGGAAACGGAATGTTTCTATGGACATCGGTATATCCGTCCAGGCTCGGGCAAGGTGACCCCTCCCGTATCCAGAGAGCTGGACACGCTCGGGTGTAGGTACACTGTGCTTCACTAATTTAGGGTGCAGCACATTCAGTGCTGCACCGGAATCCACTAACAGGGTGGCAGGAGTTTTCCCCCCTCGGTCCCAATGCCTGCCTCACCCAGAATCTTCCCCACTTGTCTGGCCACAACTTGGCCACAACTTGCGGGGAAGCTTCCTGGACCGAGGGCCTCCCTATTCCTGATAGCCTGCGAACAAGTGATAACCGGCCGTGGGTGTGTCGTTAGTCACGGCCCGAACCGGCACTGCGCCACTCGCAGCCAGTTGTTTGTCAAGAGCCTCTAAAAGCTCCAGTAGGGGCCGCTTGTCGAATTGGGACATGTCCAATCCGCACTTGCGTAACATGTTCCAAATCCTGGCTCTGGTCGAGGGGATCATCTGGGCCTCAGGATCGTGGCTGCCAGAAGTTTCCCCAGGGGGACCGGACTCAAAGGACTGCTTAGGGGCAGTAGGCTGCTGTGGGGGACCTCCTGCCTTGCCTGCCTGGCTGCGGGTGTCTCCTCCCTGCCACTGCCTATCCTGTCTGGGAGTCGGGCGCAAGTTCCAATTCCCTCTGGGACTGGAATTTGGCGCCTATTTCCTGTGCTGGGAATGGGGTCCATAGTTCGAGTACGTAACCTTGGCTATGGGTTCCCTGTTCCCAGTGTCTCGCTTCTGGGCCTTCGGGGGAGGTCTGAGGGAGCCAGCCTCTTGCAGCAGGTCAGCGACCCTGCGGAGGTTGTTCCCAAATTCCTCCCAGGACGTTGTAGCCGGATCCACCAAACCCAGGGCCATCTTTGTCTCGTGGTTCAAGCCTCCGTATAACAGAGTCTTGAACTCCACAGAGTCAAAGTTGTGTCCATGGGCGGTCAAGGGGACCTTCTCAGCCAGAATCGTGAGCAGCTGCTTCCGCGCCACGTAAGCCTCAGGGTTCTCACGAGGACCCTGTTGCTCCATGATGTAGAGCACACTTGCACTCTGTCCGGGCCAAAGTATCCGAACTACCTCCCTCATCCAGTTGTGGACCTCGAGCCTAACCAGGCCACGAGCCACCACAGCTGATTCCAGGGTAGGGAGCTCAGAAGGGGACATACAAAGATGCTCCAGTTGGGTCAGGTCCTGGCCATTGGCTGTCGGGTGAGAGTGTGTCACCGTGTTGAGCCACATGATGCCGTTGAACTGGTTTAGGGGGCCCAATTGGTCGGCGATGGCTTTCTCCGCCAGGGGACCCTAGTCTCAGTAACCTGAGTCTCCTAGGTCTCTGTTCTCCCAGAGCTGCCTTCCCCTACAGGGGTGGTCCTACGTGTCATGGACTGTGTCTCTGCTGGGTGGACTGGGACCTTAGGGTCACTCCAATCCGGATTAATGGGAGGAGAGGCCAGAGCTTCCTCCGGCAGGGGGTTCTCAGGCAAATCCTGAGTAAACGAGGGGAGCAACTCCGGACAAACGGCCGATATGAGGGCCTTACAGGTCTGGAGCTGGCTCTCTAGTGCGGCGATCTCGTTAAGGCAGGCCGCGTGACTAACAGCCTCATGCTGTTCCTTAACCTGCCCAACCATAAACTTGGCTGCTGCTCGGGCATGATCAAGCTCAGCCTCTAAGGTGTGGGCTTTCTCTTCCCAAGTCTGGGCAACCAGGGTGAGATCGCTTAGTTTATGGGCTGAGGCTTGTGCAATGGAAGCAAAGGTTACTTTGTCCGCCCACAATGCCTCAACCTCGGCTTGAAGCCGGGTGTTCTCTTTCTCTACTGCTGCTGGCCTAGCCCGGGTCTCTACTAGGGCCGAGCTAGCGTCTGTAGCCGTAAGCCAAAGTCCCCAGGCAGCCAGCAAGTCCTTCATTGGACTGAATGGGTTCCTGGACTTATGTGCCAGGGCGTAAGCTTCACGGAGGGAAGTAAAGAGATCTGCCGTCTGGAAGACAGAGTCTTTCCAGGGGCATTTGCCTTTACTCAAAACCCATTTTTCTAGTTTCCCATGGACCTATTCCTCCGACATTTGGTCTTTTACTGCAGCTACACTGGGGTTCTCCTTGGCCATTGCCAGGCAAGCCTAAAGCTAAGCAAACACAAACTGCGGGACCAAAACTGGAGTGACAGGTAGGACCACCGAGGTCCCTTGGGGGGACTCAGGGAAACGAACTCTCTGGAACTACGTTAGGGAAGAGGGACAAGGAACCAATCTCCAGCCTGCCCAAAATGGAGGGAACGGTTGGCGGATGGGGAGGGCACTCCGACCCAGGGGCCACCTACAGGAGTACTCGTCTGCCTGCAGTGGGGGGTGACGAGCTCAACTTCGAAAAGGAACTCACAGCGCTGCCTGGCCAAGCAGCGGGGGAAAAGGGGCAAGGAACCAGAAACCAAACCGTCCCTAATTGGTTTTCTGGGTGAGGGGTACCTTCCTACACCACAGACTAAACCGCTAAACCCACAAAGACTAAGTTGGGATTCCTACCCAATCCTAGTCGGCTAGCCAAATCGGGATTCCTACCCGCAAATTCTAAGAAACCGGGATTCCTACCTGCAAAGTCGGAGAAGTTGGGATTCCTACCTGTGTCTCCTCCAATACAAAACCAAAACCACAAACTCAAGGGAAAGGGGCGCCAGATGAGCCACACCCTTCCTAAAATGCTTCAGTGTGTACCTTGCCGCTAAAGTGTTGAGTGTGTGTAGACTGTTCCTTATGTGCTAGGCCTAAAACACATAAGATCCCAGCCCACGATAGACCCAAGATGGGGAGGTGATTCCCAGGACAAGACGAAAGAAGGGGTACAGATTACCACCCGATAGAACTGACTTACACAAAGACACAAAACAAATGCACAATCCTAACTGTGATCTAAAACAGCTCTACTGACCGTTCCCTAGTTCGGCACTGCCTGATCTGAGGAAGTTCGCGACTCCTTCTCAAACTGGGGGTACCGAGGTTGTCCGCATTCTCCACCACTCTGTTACCCTGTGTGTTGGGGGTCCCAGGAGGGGCGCCCAAATTACCAAATAAAAACACAAGTTGGGGGAATTTAGCTTGAGCACTCTCTCAGCTAAACGAGAGGCAGGATAACTTTAGCAAGGATCTTTTAACCCTATGTATACAGCATCAGGTCAGAGAGCGGCTAGACAAGGTTTTCAGAGTAACAAACAATATTTTATTGAAAACAAGAAACACGAAAGACAAAACATAAACTAACTAATTAAGAAATAGAAACGGAGAGCTTTTTTGGGAAAGGCAATATGACACCTGGTCCCGTAGTCCTGGAAAGAAGCGGGGTTCCGGGGAAGAAAGCTCAGCGGGGCTCGCTGAGGGGAGTTTCCTTAGACAACCAGCAGCAAGGCAGGATGGAAGTCCAAAGTAGTACGAAGACATCCCAAAAGTGGGGACTTTTTATAGGGTGGAGTTTACCTACAGGCTATGTCATGTTCGGTGAGAACAAAGGAGATTTGGAGTTGGACAAAGGAGTTGGAAAAGGTCAAGTTTTGCATGATTAGCTTAGCTCTTGATAACAATAGCACGGCTGTGTGGCTTTGTGTAAATCCGAGCCGAGCAGAGCCAGTTTGCAGGGAGGCTTTTCCCTAAAGCAACGGAGAGGCTTAAAGTGCCTGCCTGAATGGAGTTTTGGAATGTACAATCATTAATGGCTGTGCCCGTGGACGTGCTCGTCCAGGGGACCTCTGCAAACACGTGGAGTGAGGTGGCAGAGAAAGGTCAAGCAAAGGCCAAATTATTTGATATCAAAAGGATATCTAGTGCTCTCACCCGACATATCATAACTGTGATAACAATCTGGTAGCCACTGTGTGTGTTGGCTTTTAAAAAGACAAATTAAAATGATAGCTCTAGACCCTTTTTGCACCTTACCTTTTTGCGATGCTGGGGTGTGGGGCTTGCGCGAGCAGCCTCCGGAGAGAGGCTCTCATGTCCGGGGTCCTTCGGCTCCGCATGAGCTTCGTGCTCGCACGAGAGCCCTGCCTCTTCCTTTCACAGTGCAGCCTGAGACCTTCCCAGCCTGCATTGGACAGGAAGCGTGACCAGCCCAGCTCCTGAGGCTCCACACGCCAGGTAAGTGCACATAGAGTCCCGGAGTGATGCGCGACCGCGCACCATTCTCGGCTTCAAGACGAAAATGAAAAAATGCGTGCACGGTCCACGTCAGGCCCTTGAGCAAATATGAGTGCATCATGTAGACTGCTCCTCACATGTGCGCAATGCTCAAGGGGCCCTTTGCATCGGAAATCCCATGCGAAAAGGGCCCTACTTAGCTATTAGAGATAACATCTGGATTGTTCCTTTGTTCCAGAGATAGTACATTTCTAAGTTCATGGAAACAAAGAGATTGCTTCTAAGTATCTCAGAAGTATATGGTGGCTGCTATCAGAAACAGAATGCTAGACTAACAGAATATTCAGACTGGACCAAGACAACTCTTCCTGTTTTTAATATATCAGCAACAGGAATGCACATTCCTATTTTCTCTGCTATAAAGGTACAGATAGGGATAGCAGTCAGCTATTGCAGTATATAATTCAGCGTTATATTCTGATAGGTTGCCTGTCATCATGATGTAGTGATTTTAGTTTGGCCCAGGACACCAGGAGACAGTTTGAATACCTACTCAGCTATGAAAACCCACTCTTAGGCCCTTTTTGCATTCCAGTCCTGTTGCAAAATGGCCTCGAGAGTGTCGCGTGATTGCGAGGACCATTCCATTTGACATCCTTGCAATCACACAACACTCCTGAGGTCATTAGGGGGAGATTGCACATTGTCTCATTTTTGGCTCGTTGCTGAAAATGATGTATGATCATCGTGTGTCGCTCTCGTGCCCCACATGCACTTACCTTGTGTGCGGAGGCTCCGAACGTGTGGCCATCGTGCTTCCTCCCCAGCAGCACAGCCTGGGAAAGTACCCGGCTGCACTGCAAAAGGAAGGGGCTCACGCTTCCTTCCAGCCAGCACGGAGCTGGTGTGGAAGAGAAGTGGAGGGGACGTGAATGCCTCCCAGATGAGGCTTTTCGCGTGATCGCCACGGAACGCCAGCAGCACCAATTAAGGTGCAAAAAGGACCTTAGCCTAAGAGGAAGGTAGCAGCAAACCTCCTCTGGATAAATCTTGCCAGGAAAATCCTACAGTATGGTCACAATAAGTTACAGTCAGCTTGAACAACAACAAGAATGTTCCCTGCCAGACCAACCATGTCATTGCTGACATGCTCTATAGCTATAGATAATAGGGATAGTAGGGTAGTAGGATATAAAATTCTGAAACAGAGGTTGAACAAAGACCTCAGCTTTATACCCACCTTTAAGCTTTAGACTTTGTGATCAAGAGATTCTTCTCTTAAAGATAAACTACTGTATACTTTTCTCCTATCAAATCATAATTTTCTTCAATGCTTAATGATGAATGATGGTCCCAGGGGGCAATTACAGTTAAAGGAGCAGAAATATAATCCCTAGCCCAAATCATATGCCCACACATCCGGGAGAGTGTGACATGAACGTCTCTCTGGCTCAAAGTTTTCTGTATGTTCAGGGTGCTCTCAAATCTGATATCCTGAGAATAGCCCAAATAAATGGAAAAGAATAATTAATGTTCTGTCCCAACAGAAAACCATGGACCATCCCAATCACATCTTAAAACGTCCAGGAGTGTGTTTTCTGTGTGATGCTGTTGAATCTTTTCCAACCCAATGCCTTTAGGACATTGTGAAGTGTGGGATCTCATACTCATAACAAAAATAAGCAATGTACCATGCTTAGCAGTACCTGTGTGTTTAGAAAATGTACAATTTTAAGTGGTCCAAAGGTTATTGTGGGATTCATATCTTCATGTCTTTATTTGTGATTGTTACGCGTCTGTGTGCATTGCACAAAAGTGACAATTTTGGCAGGAGGGTATTGTTAGTCTTGAAGGGGGCAGTCTTCTGAAAGATTGAGATAGTCTTACATGCAGGTGGGTGAGCAGAAACACATGAACCTTAGGTCTTTCTTCACTGACCAAGTGCTGTCTCAAAGATTCATGCAAATAAGAAACTGAGAATTACTAATCAACTTCTAACATTATGTATAATACCAGAAGGAGGCTTGCGAGTACCTGTTGCCATGGTACTCCTTGTGCCACATTTGTCGACTTTTCACAGCTGGAATAACCTAGTATTGCTAGCAAATGGGAAAGAAGCTCTTACTGTCTCCTCAGTTCTCTCCTCTCTCTCCCACCTATGAGCAGTTCCAATCTTTCCAGAGTGTATTCCAAATGTTTGACGCAGTTAAGTAAATTTCTCTCTTGTAGACACAGTTAAGTAAATTTCACTCAAGATGACTGGGGTAGCTAATAACTGTAATGGTGGAACTGCTGTGTCCTTTCAAGTTGTTTCTGACTTACGGAGAATCTGTCATGGGGTTTTCTTGGCATGATTTGTTCAGAGGAGGTTTGCTTTTGCCTTTTTCTGAAACTGAGAGAATGTAACTTGGCCAGGATCACCCTGTGGGTTTCCATGGTTGAGCAGGGATTCAAACCATCCTCTCTGGAGTTGTAGTCCAGTGCTCAAGCCACTACACCACACTGGTTGTCTTAGGCCATTTCCGCACTAGCCTGTTGTAGTGCTATTAGTCCACTTTCAACATCCTATGGAATCCTGCAGTTTGCAGTTTAGGGAGGGGCCAGCACCCCAGGATTCCATAGGATGTTGAAAGTGAACTAATAGCACTACAACAGGCTAGTGTGGAAATGGCCCTAGTGATCGGGTAGAAGAATTTAAAAATCTTCAGTCTGTGGCAACCAAGGATATGTGCTACATTTATAAATCAAGATAGAGTAATCTATCCTGCATGACAACACTAGGGCTTACATCTTGTTATTGTTATTTCCAACTAGAGTAGACCCACTGATTCTGTGAGATGTAGATAGCTGTCAGCTTTATAAGTTTGAACATCATTGGGCATGTACCCCTTGTTTTGCTGCACTTATATTTTTCTTTAGAACATTTTTAAAAATCCAGACAATGTTTGCAGCATCATCTAGATGAAGACAATCCAATAACCTTTATACATATGCCTGCTGTTGGCAGGGAAGTGGATTCTTTCGGAAATGAGACTTTCCTTCTACCCACTCCTTGGGGCTAGAGTTCGAACAACAGATGAGACAGGAAGAGGATGTTTTGTAGGCTTCCTGGGGTGATGTCTTTTTGTGCAACTGTGCCCACAAAGCACAGCTCTTGAGGAACAAAAGACAGAAAATGCTCAACAAATTTTGCATTTGGCCCTTTCTCCTGTCCAATCATTCTGTTGCTGTAAACCATTTTGTATACATATTGCAGAATCCAATTGTTCTAGATAGGACATGTGGATTACATAGGTTCAGATATTTTACTACTTTAGCGTGCAGTAAGCACACCTCTGACAATGGTTATGGGACAGACTTTCAGTACTCCACATACTTAAATCCTTTTCAATTATCAGAGCAATTTATGAAATGGTATAAATAAAAAAATAAATAAATGTGCAAATGTACACAAATTATATATGTTGTAGAGCCTGGATTTACTTTGTGTTGAACTGTAGTTGTTTTGCAAAGTTATTGGTATCTTGAGTGCAGAAATATAACAGAGCTGTACATACTGTCATATGTCCTTCCTGGGAGAGAAGCAATAGGTACTTTCTAGTATGCATTAACTCTGGAGAATTTCCATCTGTCAAGCAAGCAGTTCACATTGCTTTTTTTGTTTTTCCATGAAAGGTCTGTTGCCTGGTGGAAGTGGGAATATGGATGGAAATCTCCCTACTGAAAAGAGGAAAGTCTTGAAAAGCATGAAGCAATGTGTCAAAAATATGTCTAGATCCAAACAGGCCTCTGAGAGTCTTGAGGATATAGACAGTCATTGCCTCAGTGGGCCAGCATGGGTTCCAGTTGGGCTTTCAGGAGATCCAAGCAGAGGTACCTCTGTTCTGGAATCCAAAGTCAAAGCACTAAAAGAGAAGAGGAGTGCCATTAACAGGCAGACTGAAGCACCATCCCAGGAACGGGCTTTTCTGAAGAAGGGTAAGGCCTTGAAGGGGAAGCCAGCAGCAGATCCTGCTTCTCAGGATGCAGTGGTGGAACCACAGGCTCAGATTCGCACCTATCTGACAGATGTGCTGCTGGACAGCACTGACTACCCACATTCCAGGCAGGAGGAATCTCTGGGACCAATCCCAGCAAGTTCATACATCAATGATTTTGAAATGTTGAAACACTCTAAGACAGAAGAAGAACCTACAACTATTGCTTGGGGTTCACCTGAGGAGTTCCAGAGGCTTCGAGGAAAAAATATTCTGGATAAAAAAGGCTGCTCAGGAAAAATAACAAAAAGGGCATCCCAAAATGGCCTCTATGGAGCCAGCTCTCTGAAGGACCTTTCCTGCCTCCACAAATCTTTTGGGGAAGTAAATGGTGGAGAAGATGAACTAGTTCAACCAAGAGATTTTGAAAGCTGCTCATTTGGCCACAGAAATGGTACTTGTGAGATGGTGACAACAGGACGGCTTTGGAGGACAGAGAGCTGGGACAGTCTTGGCAGTGGTGGAAGCAATGCCACCACTTTGTCCCTGGCAGAAAAAGTAGAAAAAAACCGGTCTTTGCTCCAGGACATGCTGAACATGTCACAGCTTAATAGCTACTCTTCACATGAACTGCATACTCCACATCATCACAAGAAGAAAACCCCAGTCCTTTTGAATGATGGGCCCAGTAAGTGTGTACATGTGGTGGGGATGGAGCTGTAGAAACAGAATAATCCTTGTAATTCGAGAATAGGGGTGAGCATACAGAGTGAGGAGAACATATAGGAAGAACTTAGCACTGTAGCAAAGAGGTACAATATAATTGAATCCTCCTCTCCCTTCCATCCTTGTTTTGTCTTTCCTCTGTTTCTTGAATATCCTAGAAAGCGAGAGAAATTGGGCAAGGGTTTTTTTAGGCATCTTCTCTTGTAAGCTTGTAAGATAAGGAAATGTTATGATCTACAATTATAGGCTTTTTCTAATAAAACAATGAAGAATCACTTAAAGGTTGTATCTTTTCAGCTAACTTATATCCTCTACTATATATATATTTGGAGGCAAAAGAAAATGTGAAAATAAGAACTGATTGAATTCATTAAGTTTTGTGGGACAAAGTAAATGGTAGTTGACTAGGACTTAACAAGGAGATGACTAAACAAGCTTTAACTCCAGATGCTGGGAGCACTGGGGCAGTCACGTAGGGATGGGGGGTGATGGGGAAGTTTGCCCCTGGCAGCAATGTTTTTGGGGCATCCTGGCTCGTAGCCACGCTCCCGCGCACCATGGCCATGCTCCTGCATGCTGCGGCCATGCTCTCATGCACCACAGCCATGCCCCCCATAGTCTCTCTGCCCCCCCTCCACACACTCCAAGCTCCGCTGCTGACTAGGGGAAGCCCACATCCTAGTTGCACTGCCTGACTTACTCCCATATGAATGAGTGGTAGATATTCCTTATAACAGGGAGAAGTAAATAAAGGGGCGAGGGGAATTGATTATAGTGAAAGCAAAAATTGCTTGTTATTCTTCAAAGTGGATGTTTTGGGATCAAAGCAAACAAGATGCAGAACCTGTAATTTGAAGGATTGCTCCTTCAAGTGATGAAAATTATCTGATCATGAAAGCATATTACTCAAATATGTATTCTGCATGTTTTATACTTTATTTCAGATATATGATCCTGCAACATCACACCTCCGTTTTTTTCAGAGTCAAACAAAGCATCTTGTTTATCCCTATCCCTACCCCGTCCTTTATTAGATTGTGTTGCAGCTATTTCTTGCCAGATGCATTCCTCTTTTAACATTCATGTGAAATGCTTCTTCTAACATCCATTTTTTCTCCAAAACAAACCCTTCCCAGAGAGGAGATTTGACTCCTACAGAGCCATTTTGATTTTCCTAATATTTCAGAAGTGCTACATTCTGAGGAATATATGATTTGGATGGAGGAGTGAATCAGACCCACTCCCAAGATGTCCCAGATCATGATACTTTGAATAATAACCAATACACATCTCAGCATTTACTAGTTACCAATGGGTATTATCACTCCATCTGATTATCTGAAGACATCTTCCAATTTTTGTTGAGCATTTAACTTGCCCCTTGGTTTGATCCTCTCTGAAATTTTATGGCTAAAAAAATAGAGACTATGTTAATAAAAGGGCTGAGACTTGGATTCTAAGCCAGCTTGTAGAGCCCCAATCCATCATGTGTTGAAAAGAAATCTGTTTGTGAACTATTCTGTTTCGCCACATCACAGGGATAGGGAATAAAGAGTGCTGAAATAGGGAGGGAA
This sequence comes from Ctenosaura bakeri, assembly GCA_948474755.1. NCBI lineage: Eukaryota > Metazoa > Chordata > Lepidosauria > Squamata > Iguanidae > Ctenosaura > Ctenosaura bakeri. The sequence continues at coordinate 170,796 of CAOLHI010003252.1, read as the reverse complement.
AGGTGAATGAACATGTGAAGAATGCAGACTTACAAATCAAACCATTGCTACCGGTCTGAAGTAATGATTTCTTCAGGCAGATAAAGATTATTGTGAAGTTTTTTTGTTTATATATGCATATCTGTCCTTTAAACTACATGTTTGTCCTAAAGATGTGGGGAGGTGTGGAATCTTGATTTCCCCTGCCCTATCCAAGCCTCCTTTGTGCAGGATAAAACATCTCCCCTGACTATCTAGTTTTCTGTGAAACAGGGAAGAAATCATAACACAAAACAGAGGAAAAATCTACCTCATCTCTCTACATCCCTCATATTCCTTGTAATTGAGACAGAGGAAGGCAGATTAAAGACACTGCTTACTATTGAAGGAATAGTAGAGGATTCATAGTGAAACACTTCTGTTTTTTCCTGTCTGTCATAAAGAGGCACAGATAACACACAAAAACAAGATCCAACAACCATTGTTAAAACTGAACTTGTCACCTCATCACCATACCCACAGTTTTGCATTTCTGTTATTATTCACACATACAACCTGCTCACTTGCAGCTGTAAATTCTGTTTCTAGGCTCTCCTTCCCATACATCTGATGAAGTAGACTTAAGTCTATGAAAGTTTTTGCTACCAACTTCTTTCTCTAAGTTAGTTGCAAAGGTCCTACAAGATCCCTTTGCATACAAAGCCAGACACACTTTCATGTGTGAGAAAATAATTTGTAGGTGGAAAAAAGTTCTCAAGAGTGATAGGCAGAAAAAAAATGGATATAGAATTATGAGATAGTTGGGGGACTTCACCAGCACAAACATGATTGCTCATTGAAAGTATACACAACCTTCATTTGCAAATGTGATTGCCCAGACCTGTATTTTTGAAGCAGTATGGTTAATGGTGGGGGAAACCTGCAAATAGCTTCTAATTATGAGCACAGCATCTAATTTACTTTGACCCTCACACTCTGTTTGCTGTATACAATTTGTATCTATGCACAGAATAATTAGACTCAGAACCTTCATCCATTTACTCCCCTTTTCCAATATTTTGACATCTTGCTAATGCTAAAATAATTCAGAAGTATCTAGAAATAATGCTGACTGCAATCCTTCCCACATTGCAATCTAATGATTGTGTATCTTTACCTCAGTGAATATTTTGGTCTTAATCCTGAAATTTAAGTAAGTAAAAAGAACATACACTGTGGTTTGAATCTTGTCTGTGTGCTTGGGCCATCATTCACATACAGTGTAGCATCTAGGCTGGTATATGGTACACAATTTGAATTTGTAACAATATGTTTCCTTCTGTTCTTACAAAGAAAGTTTACGGACTTCACTGCAGCAGTTACATACCTAAACACAGGCAGCCTTTGTGTTAAAATGCTTGGAACACTGTAGAATCTGTAAATTGACAAAATAGCTTTTGGTCGTGCATTGCTTCCATCTTTATTCCCACAGCTATCTGCTCCACACTTAGGCTAGATTTCCTAAACAGACAAAGGGGGAATTCAGACATTGTCAAAGTTATGGTAACTGTGTCTGATAGTGTACCAGTATTCCCACATTTAAAGTCTCTGTTCACATGATATGCAAATAACCAGACAAATTGGTAATAATTCCTGTAGTCTAGCATCAGCTGTAGCACCTTTTCTTTCAGAAGATAATTCTGACTGCACTTCTTTCTTTGGGTCATGTGGTTTGCTGCCCCCAGAATCCTTCACTCCTTTTTGTTCCCCTCCCATACGAGTCATGCTCTGCCTCCTTAGCAAAGTCCTGTCTTCACTCATTGCTCTGGCTACATTTTCTGGCCAATGTGGCACAGCCTTCCCCACTACAGGAGCTGTCATGAAGCTGCACATCCTGTTTTTTCCCACCATAATCCTCTTCCTCGCTCATTCTCTTATCCTTTTTTTCCCATTTCTTGGGAGGAATCTATTGTGATTAGGCCTTTTCTGTTTAAATCAGTGTATGCACATGCAAGATCTCTCTCAGTTTTACCCTTTCTGTCCAATAAAGGAAAGGGATACTTCCTGAGTGCACAAGGGAGCAAGTTTCACTGAAATCAATGGAAATAAAATTGTAATAGCTTGTGCCTCTGGAAGTATTTAAATATAAAATAGAGGACAGATGAGACTTTTTTCTGTCTCAAAGGAGGAATTCTTATTATAATCTCTGCCCCCGCCCCCATGACTGAATTTTCCTGCCCTGCCTCCAACCCTCACTTTCACTGGGAAAGCATCTGAAGTGCATTTCCATGCTCCTTGAGGTGGGGTGCAGTAGAGTTTGTCCCTTCCTGCTTCCTCAAGCACAATGACCATGTTAGATAATGGTCCTAGTCTCCAAAGTGCATCTGATATATCAGAGAGACAATGAACAGTTTTTAGAAGATATTTGTCATTTATACAGTTATTAAAATATTAAAATTCCACTGTCAATAAATGCAGTCCAGGGGGGTGGGGAGGATAAGCATTGATAGGTTGAACAAAGGGACTTTAAAGAAAGCAGATTTGGGCACAACAGTTGGGGGTGAGGGGCACTGAGATAAACAGTCATTTCCCTAGAAGAGCTGTGTTTTTCATGTCCAGTTGCATTTCATGTAGCTAAGGTGTACAAAATTGATCATATGTTCTTCTTGTTATGTGTCTACAGGGATTCTGGCAAATGATGTAGACTGGGATTCTGGTGTTTCCTTGCAGGATTCTGAAGGCTACCGGTAAGATTTCAGAAATAGGTGGCAGGCAGTCCTACTTCATTGCTAGAAAAAGGAACCACAATCCATTTTTAATTGAATGTAGAGTCTTTCTTGGAAACAGTTTTATCCACTTAATCCTCCTCAGATGTATATGACCGGAACAGATTTGTATCAGATTCATGTACTCTGAGAAATTTGTCTCTTTGATTATGGCCTGTGCAGTGCAACACTGCAAACACATTTGGCAGCTCCAGGTTGCTGCTCTGAAGAGCCAATTGCGAGGGCTACATGCTTGGTGTCAGTAATGCCTCCACCCCTTTTGTATCCTTCAACCTTTGGCCTTGCAGATGTTTTAGGCTATAATTCTCATAATTCCTATGCATTGGTCATAACAGTGGCTGGGGCTGCTGGAAGTGGAAATCTGAAACATCAGAGGATCAAAAGTTTCCCGTCAATGACCTATGTGATGACCACAGAATTTGTCATGGATACTTTGTAACTGACAGTGAGTGTTAAACAATACGAAAAAAATGAACTAATGGATAGAAAGAGTTTGTGTATGTTGGTGTTTTTAATATCTTATCCTGAGTTGCCAACCCTTTACCTAACTTCTGTCTTTGATTTCTGAACATGATTAAAGTTTTACCTGAAGGCTGAAACAATTTACAATTTAGTGGAGGGAGTGGTTTGGCTAACAGGAATGCAACAATGTTGCCATTTATTGGAAGGACATTATTATTATTATTATTATTATTATTATTATTATTATTATTATTAAAACAGTTACATAGCGCCATCACTGGACATGGCACTTTACAAGTAAAAGACCAACCAAAAAATCCTAGTTCCCTCTTCTCAGGCTTACAGTCTAAATGATTTAAAATGTTCCAGCTCAGGTACATATAATTTCTATTTATAAGGTAATATGTTATAATACAATTCACAAATCAAGTCTTGGTTGTACTACCATGGCATCTCTGAAATAATTTTCTGTACCACAAATTACAAAAACTTAAGAATTGAATCCACATGCCTTCAAATATACTGGTACATTTTATGATTTGTTTAATATCTGTGTTAGTTTGGCCAGAGAACTTGTATTCTGTGCTTTTGGCCCTGTCTTTTATGGAAATCAAACCAGTTTTCTCCTTACATGTTATCTCAGCTCTTGGTATAATTATTGGATTGCATACATGTATATGATGCTTTTGAGTGTTCAAAATGCTTCATTTTCTTTCTTAATAATCTTTGTAAAAATCTTATAAGATAGGTCACTATTAATCTTAAATTGTGGCTCTGGAAGACTCAGGCTAGGAGATGATGATTTGCTGATTGCTTTCTTCTAAGTTTATAGCTGAAATAATATTTGAACCCAGGATTTCCTGACTCATAGACACTACACCAGCTCAAATGTGGGTCATTAATTCAGTAAACAAGTGCATGTTTATATTCTACATTTAAGGAAATAAAGCTTTCTAAGGAAATTTACATATAAAAGCAGGAAGTAAAATGAATACATAAAAACTGATCAAGAGCCTTCCTATGAGGTAGTTGGAGGCAGGCTGGGACTGCTTAGTAAGAATTAATTCTCTCATGATTATGTCTGTCTGCCTCCTTCTCTTTCCTGGAATCTCTCCTACAGGGTTAAAAGTTCTTAAACGCTACTTGTGTAAGTATGAACTGAGAGTTAATTCATGATGGAGGCAACAATTCTTGTCAGTCTGAAGTAGATACACATTCTACTTCTGTTACCATGCCATACACCTGCAATCTGTGATACAGTATGATTGGCTATAAACATTATTTAATTGGCATGAAATAAATATAAATCTTGCACTTATGGCTGAAAAACTGTGTGGAAGAAGGACTCTGACCAGAAGCTTCTTGAAGCTAGGACAAAAGCCTCAACATGGCCAGGTCATAAGTTTAGGAGAATCAATCCAAAAACTTAACTTGTTGGGTTTTAGATTGTTCTCTAAAATACCCAAGCCTATGAAACAATAGCAAAGCTGCTAGAAGGAGCATTTAAAATTTGACATCCTACTACCTCTTTTCTGTGGAAGCAGACCTTTTGTTTTCCTACCTCGCCAATAATTAAGAGGCTATTGATGCTTTGTCACCTGGCTGCAAAGGCAATCAGAACCTCCAGACCCCTTTGTTGGCTCTACCAGAAAGTAACTCACACATTTCCCTCAGGGCAGAAAAAAAGTATTTAAACCCCTAACTCAGCCATTGGCTGCTTGCTGGCACCTTGAACACATGTGGCATTTTATGCTGTATGACCCCCCTCTCCCAGGTTCCAGTTCATTGTACAGCCTTCAGGCTTCCCCAGTATGAGACAGTTCACTTGATCCTCTGCTGCTTCAGGAATGGCAATTATCACCCACTTCACCCCAAACTCTTGCTATCCAACCTTTCTCTCCTTTACCTTTGCTAGCCTTGTTTGATTGTGAGATTGCTTGAGTATTGTGTGTGTTTGTGAATTTCCCCCAAATAAAAACATTCCTTTTGATCTACAGCTGATGTCCTACAGTTAGTACTGGAATGCATTGATGAAAAGGTTCCGTAAGATTATCCCACTGCTCACAGGCCTCCCTTTTTGAGCCAATAATTTGCCACCTTTTCATGGAGGCACAGGTACTGCTGGAGGACCTCAAGGTCCCCTACCTTTTAGGATAACACTTCCAGTGTCATTCTGCCCTGTTGTTGTTGATGATCACTTTTCTTATAGGGCCCCACTACATGCATTTGCATTGTGAGAAATCTGCTCTGGGTTGAAATATGGCTTCCTGAGTTCTGTTTGCTAAAGGATTTGCCTTTGTCTGGGTAAAGTCTGACTGTGGGAGGATGTGACTCGTCCCTGCCTTCTTTCTCCTAGAAGGCACGTAGAAGAGCTGTTAGGTGCATCTGATACTGAAGAGTGACTTCCTGGCCATTTTGCTGATTTCTATAATTTCTATGATTTCTATAATTGCTATAATTTTTGAGAAATCTTGGAGGACAGGAGAAGTTCCAGCAGACTGGAAGAGAGCAAATGTTATCCCCATCTTCAAGAAGGGAAAAAAAGAGGACCCAAATAATTATCGCCCAGTCAACCTGACATCAGTACCCGGAAAGATCCTGGAGCAGATCATTAAGCAGTCAGTTTCTAATCATTTAGAAAGCAATGCAGTGATCACGAGAAGTCAACATGGATTTCTCAAAAATAAGTCATGCCAGACTAATCTTATCTCTTTTTATGATAGAGTTACTAGCTTGATAGATGAAGGGAATGCTGTGGATGTAGCATATCTCGATTTCAGTAAGGCCTTCGACAAAGTTCCCCATGACATTCTTGCAATGAAGCTAGTAAAATGTGGGCTGGACAGGGCTACTGTTAGATGGATTTGTAATTGGTGGACCGACCGAACCCAAAGGGTGATCACGAATGGCTGCTTTTCATCCTGGAGAGAAGTGACTAGCAGGGTGCCACAGGGTTCTGTCCTGGGCCCAGTGCTGTTCAATATTTTTATCAACAACTTGGATGAAGGAATAGAGGGCATGCTCATCAACTTTGCAGATGATACCAAATTGGGAGGGGTTGCTAATACGCAGAGGACAGGATCAAAATTCAAAATGACCTGGATAGATTGGAGAGCTGGGCCAAGGCGAACAAAATGAAATTCAACAGAGAGAAGTGTAAGGTCCTATACTTAGGTAGAAAAAATGGAATACAGAAATATAGGATGGGGGACACGTGGCTGGATAGCAGTACGTGTGAAAGGGATCTAGGAGTCTTCATAGATCACAAGCTGAACATGAGTCAGCAGTGTGATGCGGCAGCCAAGAAAGCCAATGCAATTCTTGGCTGCATCAATAGGAGTATGGTGTCTAGATTGAGGGAGGTACTGGTACCACTCTACTCTGCTTTGGTTAGACCCCATCTTGAATACTGTGTCCAGTTCTGGGCACCCCAATTCAAGAAAGATATTGACAAGCTGGAGCAAGTCCAGAGGAGGGTGACCAAAATGGTGAGAGGCCTGGAAGCCATGCCCTATGAGGATAGACTTAGAGAGCTGGGTATGTTTAGTCTACAGAAGAGAAGGTTAAGAGGGGACATGATAACCATGTTTAAATATTTGAAGGGATGCCACGTAGAGGAGGGGGAGGGCTTGTTTTCTGCTGCTCCAGAGACCAGGACAAGGGGCAATGGATTCAAGCTGCAGGAAAGGAGATTCCACCTGAACCTCAGGAAGAATTTCCTGACAGTCAGGGCTGTCCGGCAGTGGAATATGCTACCTCGGAGTGTAGTGGAGTCTCCTTCCTTGGAGGTTTTTAAACAGAGGCTTGATGGCCATCTGTCGGGAGTGCTTTGAGGGTGTTCCTGCATGGCAGGGGGTTGGACTGAATGGCCCCTGTGGTCTCTTCCAACTCTACATTTCTATGATTCTATGATTCTATGAGTCTACTCATGTAAAATGTCTAAGGAAAGTTTCTTTGTGAGTTTAAGTAGATATCAGGGAGTGTTTTGTCTGTAAACAAACAATCAGGTTTATTGTGTTTTCTAAGCTGAAAGGAAAAGCAACATGGGTGTATATAAGTATCAGTAGCCTTGTGCACAGTGAAAGATGTGGAGACTGCTGAAAGAGTTAAGCTGAAGCCAACTAAAATGACTCTCTGAGCTGATTAAAATAATCACCAGGATTATGGACAGGGCCAATAGGGAAGTTCTGGGTGAGCATGTTGATGTGCTCAGTGCGGGTGGGCAGACGAGCAAAATGGGTCATATGTTGAGACACTGGAAAGTGAGCATTGATGGCTCCCACATTTTTGATATTATGGTACCTGTGAAAAAAAATGAAATGGGATGAGCAATGCACTGTATGGCAGTGCTCAAAAGATCAACTACTTCTGCGTGTATTAAGAAAAAATGAGGTTTTTAAAGCAGACAGTATAAGAAGGTGGCACCAATGAATCCAGCATAAGAGCCAATCTGGAATAGAACTGGACTCACTGATTTGTACAATCCTATTCAGAAAAATTGGATTAAATTCATTAAATTCAGCACACCTTAGTCCTTAGTAAATTTGCAGAGGATTGCAGTGTTATATTCCTAAATTAAAACACATGCTCAGTTGTGGAGTTCTCCGGCTGATCTTTAATCAGTCTCTTGCTCAGTCTATCATACAAGGTAGTTATGAGAACAAAATGAGAAGAAACCTGTGAATGCCACTTTGAGCTTCTTTGAGGAAGGACAGAACACAAATGCCTGCTTAAGTGAGAGTGAACCAATGAGGAAAGTCTTCATGGTACAAATCAGTATTTCTGAATGGGAATCACAACACATTTCAAACATATCTTCTTCAAGGCAATAACTTTAAAACAGAATATAAGCCCTTATCTATACATGAAGAGTATGTTTTCTGTTGTGTGTATAGTGGTGGTGAACTAAGTTCTTAATTACAGAGAACGTTGTTATAAAATACATTAAATATTTGCATAATAAATACTACCGGTAGTTAACATCATTTTGTAAGCATGTGTATATTTTCTTTGGGGAAGCGATTTTGCTTTGAACCTGAAAGGCTAATAAGGTAGTCTCTTTGGAAATAAGGAAGTATCTTAAGGAGCATTTATCACTCATTGTAGAGATATCCACTTTTTTTTTTTGTCTTGCCATTATTTGTGGTAAAATCCATTTTTTGTTTTATTTGGTACTTGGGAGTACTTGAAAATTCAGAGCTAGCTCCTAGCCATAGAACTAGAGCGGAACTCAGTTGATATGTGTTTGGCTATTCTGAGAACCTGTGTTATTATCTCTGACATCATATGCTTCCAGTGACTCATGCCCCTTGCCACCCCAACACTTGGTATAATGTTTAAAGCTTTCCTTAAATAATATGTAGAAGAGTTTTTATAAAGACTTTAGCCACATGAATACGCATGTCTTTCAAAGCTTAGGTTATTAGGAATTTTTAGTAGTTGTGTTGTACATGTGTAAATCCTAATTGTAATAATTTATAAATGTGGTTTCTTTCAACAATGTCTGGTCTTCTACTCCTGTGCCACAGTCCCCATCTCCTACCTTTCTTAATGTGTGTGACCACTTAGGCTCATCAGCTGGCTCTTTTCAAGCTGTTACCTACGTTTGCTTAACTCCAGTACAGATGGAAGTCAATATTGGAAAATCCTCAAAAAAATGTTCAGAAAAAATGTGTTATCTTCAGTTTTGAGAACTCCGATCAGAAGAATCCTGGACTGACAAGAATTTTCACAGTTTGGGATTTACTCTGCACAAAATTTGCAGAATAAATCTCCAACTACAGCCTTTTCTGTGCAACAAACAGCATTTTCTGCACGGAAAACAGAAGATGCTATTTGTTGCACAGAAAAGGCTGTAGTTGGAGATTTATTCTGCCTGATATTCACATGTAGTTTTGCTTGCTGGGCTGAAAATGCAGTTTTTTGTGCAAAACAAGTACATGTAAATTTTGCACAGCATAAGTCCCAAATTGTGAATGGTTGTCAAAAACTGGACAGTTCTTGGCAGATATTCTTACACCAGGAAAAAAAAAATCTAAAATTACTCATTGCTTCCATGCAGAAGCAAATTAGTGAAGAAATACACCCTGGCAGGCTTGGATCACTGATATGCTTAGAAATCCCTTTTGGTATCAATGTGGCTGAGTATGATGCCACCTACTGTCAGCTCAGACTTCTGTAATGGGTCTAAACCCAGCTTCAGTGAGCGTGTTGTCTGCCCACGGTGCTGCTGCCACCGTCACTGCTAAACCACTCTTGATCCTTGTTATTTTTTTCCCCTAATCCCCCTCTCCTTGTTCCCTGCTGCTTTGCCTGCAGGGCCTTTGTTTCCAACCAGGACCTGGAGCTGAGCCCTAGGCATGAGCAGGCTAAGCAACTGCTACAGAGAGCTCGTATGAAGGCCAGGACGAACCCCCTCAGAGCTAGCCATACCATCCTGCCTACTTTCTCCCAGGAAAGGAGGTAAGACCAAGAATTTCCTGCAGGGTGGTCAGTGCTCTGAAGAGGGAGGGAAGCAGGAAAAAGGAACAGAAAAAGGGGACTGTGTTGTATTTCCAATGTGTGTGTCTGTGTTTGAACTTGCATTTTACTTGCACATAAAATGCTTTCTTCCCTATTTATTTTTCAGACTTTTAAACCACTCATACCTTTTCTCACAATGATTCACCTGCATAGTTCCCCCATACCATATAAAACCCAGATGTGTCTTTTGATGTGCGTATCAAATACGCATGTTGGTCAGTCTTCATTGAGGGGTACCATCTTGTCTTCATTCCACCAAGGTGTTAGCATGTACTGATTATTAGTCTGGTATTTAGGAATGAAGTCCTGTGTAAGAATTTTAAAAATACAAACAAATAGAACACCCCAGGAATTACAGGAGGTATGTTTAGTTATTGAAAGCTAGAAAAATGATGTACAAAGGACCTAAATTATGGTATTAATGGCTACATTTAATTTGAATATAAACACAGAATGGAGTGAAAGATGAGTGAAATGTTAGTATTTTTCAATTGTGAGGTAAGTAATAAGGTTCAGAAAAAAATTAGCACAGTTATGACAGTTGGCTGCCTTTTAGTATAGACTGATAGATAGATTTATTTATTTTTATCCTGCCATTTAATCATGAAATCACAGGACAGCAAAGAAATAAAATAATATAAATAATTTAGACAATTTCAAATTAAAATAAATAGATAATTTAAACCATTTCAAACCATTCAAGAATGTTAAAACAGGTTTAAGTTTGACTTAAAAATAAAATACATGTACACACACATAACACATAAATTTTTTATAGATATGTTGTTTTGCAGGCCAGTGATATCCAGAGGGCTGCATTATTGGTACCCCTGCCCTGCATCTTGCTGCAAAACAGTTCTGGAGCATTGGGACAATCTTTGGGATAGTGTGGGAAATGGTGTAACCAGTTTCAAGTGGAGGGAGGAATTGGTAAAAATCACCCCCTGACACATTGGCCATTTCTGCACTACAGTTACAATGCTACTAATTCCAGTTTCAACATCCTGTGGAATTCTGAGGTTTGTAGTTTACTGAGGCCAAAAGGCCCTCTGGCTGAGAATTCTAAATGCCCCTCCCTAAACTGCAAACCCCAGGATTCCATAGGATACTGAAAGTGAAATAATAGCACCATAACAGTGTAGTGTGGAAAGGGCCCTCGTCTCCATTGAGAACCTCCACTGGATTACAGTCCCTTTTGCAAATGGAAGCAGTCCTTAAGGGCATGGGAGAGGTGCTCTGGAGTCAATATTTTGTGACACCCCCCTTCATAAATCCTATTAAAAGCAGTCCTCTTTAAATTATAGAATTTTGGATGAACCTAAAAGCAGGACTCTGGACCTTGTTGAAAAACCTGTTTTAAAATTTAATGATAAAATCATAGAATTTTAGAGTTCGTAGGGACTGTGAGAGATATCTAGTTGAGTCCTCTGCCAGGTAGGTGTACACAACTAAAGCACTCTTGAATGATGCCTATATTTAAAGACCTCCAAAGGAGAGTCTACTACCCCTCCAAGGCAACCCATTTCAGTCTTGAACAGCTCTTAGGTAATGAATCTCTTTCTAAAGTTTAGGTGGAATCTCTTTTCTTGTAGTTTGAATTCATTGGTTTGTGTTCTATTCTTTGGAGCGAAAGAAGATATTTAAAGATGACAACCAATGCTATTCTTGTATCAATACTGAAGTTTAATTGATCTTACATGTATTCTTTCATTGTGATTACTATCAATAGCCTAGGAAAGACCTCATATTCCCAATTATTCAGCTTTTCTCAGGCAGTTTCCTTGAGGCTTTTATAACTATTTTGCTCAAAGTTGCCTATTGACTTATGGCAACCCATTAATGTCATAAGGTTTTCTTAGGCAAGGAATACTCAGAGGTGTTTTTGCTAGTTCCTTGCTCTGAAATATAGCCTGCAGTGCCTGGCAGTCTCCCATCCAAGTCCTAATCAGGACTGACCCTGTGTGGTTTCCAAGATCAGATGGGATCTGGTGCCTTTAGGGTATTCAGCAATAACAAAATAGTAAATGAACTATTACCACATTGATTAAAGATATAATTAATCTATCAAACCAAATGTCATCCACCCTATATTTGTGTGTTCATTTTTCTTCAGATGTAGGTGAAATTCATTTTGCTAGTTTTGGCCCAGCTCTCCAATCTGCCAGGGTCATTTTGAATTCTGATCTTGTCCTCTGAGATATTAACTCCCCTTTTCCCCAGAATTGGTGTCATCTGCAAATTCCATAACTTAACTCATTTAAACAACACTGGGCCTGGGACAAAATTCCTTGGCATGTCACTGCTCACTTCTCTCCAAGATCTTGTATTATATTATATTGTCCTTTTTTGCAGTCAATGGACCGTAACTCCTCAGATTAAAAGGCACATTTGATAGAAAAGCAATGCAGTACATAAAATGTCTAAATAGTAAAACAGCTAAAAAATCTGGTTATGCATTAAATATAGTTCACATTGTTTTGTCACAGATGATCTAGTAAGAATTGCCAAAATTAAAAAAATTAGTTCCCTGTTCTGTAAATATCTTGCTGAAGCCTTTGAACAGAATAGTTAAAATAGACTCAAGAGAGTTACCTGGGAGAAGCTGAATAACTGGTAATATGAGATCTTTCCTAGCCTATTGATAGTTATTACAATTAAAGTATAAGTGTAATATAGATTCAACTTCAGTATTGTTACAAGGGCAGCATCAGTTGTTCAACAAAACTTGTTTTATTTTTCCAACTAATAAATTAGAAGGAAGAATGCTCAACCTTGCCAAGGAGAAAGCCTTCCTGCATTTGGCGATAGTTAACCAACCCAAATACCAAGTTCTTTCTTCATAAGGAAGATGTGATAGGCCCAATGCATTGGTGGGGGCAAAGTCCATTTGCTGCTCCTTGAAGTTCTTGAAAACCCTGTTTCCCCTGTATCATTGAGAGTATTGTCCCCAGTACTTAGTGTCCCTTGTTCTCTGGAATACCATCTCCTTTCCCCATGTAACTCAGTTTAAATCCCTCCTGATAAGGTTTGCAAGACCCCAAGCATATACATTCTTATCAGCTGCTAAGAGGTGTAGCCCATCTTTTGCAAAGAAGTCTTTTTTTCATGAAAGTGCAGACAGACCACAACCCAAGTAGCCAAATCTTTCTTGTTGACACTTTCAACTTAAAGTATTCTTCTCCCTCCTCCTGGGCCACATCTTTCTACAGGAAGGAGGAATGGAATGATAACTTGTAGCTTCCTCCCTAGATCCTCATAGTTCTTTGCAATATGTTGAAGGCTTTGTCTTGCAATATCATTTATTCCAACATTTTTCAGAAGGAAGGGGTAATATCCAGTGGGCTTCATGAGTCTTGTCAGCCTCTCTCATCATGGATCTTCACCTCAGGAGACAGAACACCTCTTGAGAGATCTTCTCTAGGCCACACACCACTACTTCTATTCCTTGCAACAGGGAATCAACTACTGCTGCTACATGTCTCTTCTTCCTCTAGGAGTCGACAGTAACTCTACTGTGTTATCCTTGTTTTTTCCTTGCCAGAGAAGAGGCCTAAAGACCAGCTTTTGCATACTTTAGAGTTTTGCTCATTATACTAGGATTATATTTGAATGCCATTTGTTGTCTCCCCCTCCCATAATTTGTTAGCAATTGCTTTTCAGTTCTTGCAACTCTGAAACTATTGACTTGCAGAACACAAGCCCTTGGGTCAATTATATGTTTTTTGGATCCTAGCCTTCCTTATACACCCCCATAACCTCTAAGTAACCTGTTGTTCTGCTTCCCGTTCTCTTAAAAATACAGCAGCAGAAAGTATTGGCATATTATTAGGATCCTGATGTGGTAGGGAGTGCATGTCATATGTCAGTGTGATATACCAGCAGGCAGTTGGAGACATGCTGCATTTCTTGGCAGAAGGATAATCATCCTGGGTACATGTTTCATGAGTAACATCCCAAGGTCAGGCTCCTATTTATGCTTCATTAAGCCAAATGCTACCTCCAGAGTCTAGAGTTTGGAAACAGATCAAGTTGTATTTGGGCAGAACAGTTTGACAAAGTTCATATTTTATCTCTCCTATTTTGTGCCTCAGAGATGCCTGTGGAATCTCTACTGCAGAAGCAAAGAATTTTGTTCTGAAGGATGGAGACTCCCATGCCAGTGGAAACTTGAGTGACTCATCCAGTGGGGAGTCCAGCTGTGGGCAGCAGAGAAAACGAGGGCCATCCCCATCTCGTGTGCGTTTTGAGGATGAATCTGCACGGGATGCTGAAGTTCGCTATTTGGAACGCCTGCAGCAACGTCAGAAGCGGGTCTTGGATTCAGTTCTCTTATCTCTGGGTCATGGTCCACTGGTCTCCAAACCTGATCTTTCAGATTATATCAATGGTGACCTCCAGCGTAAAGAGAATGGCATTTGCAAGCCTGGCTGGGAACAGCAGAGTACAGGGCAGGCAGGAGGGATACTCACTCACCAAAGTAGCAGGGGGCGCTCTGAGAAGGCGATTCCTCTGGTTGTCAACAAAGAAGGGAAATGCAGTGCCTGTGGGTCTTATGTCAGCAAATTGGCAACTAGGAAGCCTGATGTCGGTGTAAACCAAACCAAGAATGACATGCATAAAACTTGTAATGTCTCCCAAGAAGGCAAATACCTAGGCCTCACCAATGAACACAGTGAGCTCAGTGCTCCTCAGGAGGACTCGCGAACAAGACCTCTTGGTCCCAAAGGAACTCCGTTGTGGATTCTTCCTTCTCGACAGCATGTTTACACAGAACGCATCAAGGAGACATATATTGGGGAAGTCACTTGTATAGATGATGTGGACTCAGCTTTAGATAGCACCACTGACACATCAGATAGTTACAGGACAGACAGTGAAGAAGCTGGTACTGGTAATCAACAATCAGCATTCAGAAGTCAGTGGCATGGAGAGGCTGGTTCAGATTCTAGACCATTTTGTCTTTCAGAGAAGGAAACCAAGAGTATGAAGAATGAGGAGGAGAGGCATTGGAGGAATGCCAGCTGTAATACCCATGGAGAGGAATTCCAAAATAATGTGCCTAGTGTTAACAAGGGGGAAATTGGATTAAATGCTAATGAAACAAACAATTGTAATGTGAAAGGAGCCTCTGAAATAAAAAGCCAGGTAAAGAAAATGGCTTCTGTCAAGACAGAAGCCTTCATCAGAGACAATCAACCTGTAGATCTGTATTCAATGGCCAAGAAAAGTAAGGCCCAAGGCCAGATGAAAGGGCCCAAAGCCCAATTTAGGGAACCCATATCCACTGTCCACTCTCAGCAATTGCCTTCTTATCTGGCCCCTGGTAGTTTAACAAACTCTGTGAACAAGAGATCAGTGGAAAGCTCCAGTCACACTAACAGGTCAACCAACAATTTAAGTCAAGTAACAGATCCTTCTCAGCAGCTAAATAAGAAGATGGCTGCTGGCTTCAACCTAGGAAATCAAATACCTAGTTCTGCTGCCACTGAAAAAGCGCATTCCTCCCCTATGCCTTACAAGAAGGCTGCTTTAACAGGTAGCTACAAGCTGGCCAATCAGGATCCTGGGCAAGTGAAGGAAGCCAATGAACTACCAGTTTATTCAACCTCTCCTAATAATACCCAACATGTGCGTATGTCTCAGGTAGAGAAGCAGAGTGGTACGCAAAGTCCAAAGATGCTTTCTAAGCGTCAGCTGCTGGCCTTGTCCAGCAACAATTGCAATAACACCTATGCAAAGCACCAGTCAAAAACCTCAGCTATTGCTATGGCGAAGACTAAAGAAGAACAAGTCCAGGACAGCCAGAAGATGGGGAAAAAACATGGTAAGAGCTCATGATGACCTTGACAATTGCAGTGAGGGAGGCTGTCCAGCAAGAGATATCACATTCTCAAGCTAAGTTATGCAAGTAAGAGTGATTCATTCAAAGCATGCTAAATTGTATGCTTTTGCATATTTCCATGCTTTAGTTTGTGCATATTTTAGTTCTGCATAGATTTGGATTCTTTTAAAATGCTAATGGCTGGAAGAGTAGCAGTGATCGTGTAAGGCAGTGGTTCTTAACCTTTTAGTTACCGTTGACCCCCTGTAAGTATAATTTGTTGCTGGGGACCTCCCGACACTTTACTCAAGATTTAAGTATTTATGTTTAGATTTAAATATTGATTGATTGATTGATTATGGAGATTAGGATTCAAATCCCTGCTCAGACACTGGGTGACTTTGGGCAAGTCATGCTCTCAGTCTTAGAGGAAGGCAAAGGCAAACCTAATATGAAAAATTGTTGCCCCCCCCCAAAAAAACTTTGATAAGTTCACTTTAAGGTTGCCATAAGTCAGAAGTGGCTTGAAGGCACACAACAACACAATGCCACTGACAGGAGGAGGTTCTTTCTTGTCATCATGTCTCCCCACCCCGCTTTGAAAACTGACTTATGGTGACCCTGTTGTGAACCTATCATGGGGATTTCTTCGGCAAGATTTGTTGCCTTTGCCTTTCTCTGAGGCTGAGAAAATGTGACTTGCCTGAGTCACTCAGTGAGTTTCCATGGCTGAGTGAGGATTCAAACCCTGGTCTCCAGAGTTAGAGATCTGCAAACAAGGGAGTAGTTTGGGTGTGTGCACATGCCTGCTGCTGGTCCCTTTTGTCAGGAACCTGACAGCAAGGTGTGTGGGCATCCAAATTGCTCCCTCGTTTGCAAATAAGGGAACAATTTGGGGGTGTGCATATGCCTGCCACCATGTCCCTTTCATTAGGAATGCAGCAACAGGTGGTGTGGGTGCCAAGGACACAGCAGCAGGCATGTACGTATACCCAAGCCTGCCACCATGTTCCTTTCTTCAGGGACATGGCAGCAGGGGAGAGTGCAGGCACCAAAACTGCTCCCTCGTTTGCAAACTGAGCAGTTTGGGTGCATGCACATGTCTGCTGCCTTGCCCCTTGGCACCCACACTCCCTGCTGTCACACTGTGACAAAACTGCTCCCTTGTTTGCAAATGAGGGAGTAGTTTGGGCATGTGCACATGCCTGCTGTTGTGCCCCTCCACATCCATATTCAGTTGTGCCACATTTGTTTTTTTATTGAAAATATATTTTGTTAAACAGAAGAAAAAAAAAGAAAAAGAAAAAAGAGCAAACAGCAAAGATACATAACAATATATAAAACTACAAATGCATCACGACGACGACGACGATAATAATACAAATAAGAAAACAAAAAATAGCTAACAAAACTATAAGCATCTAACAAAGCAATAAACAAAAGGGACTATACATAACTAAAAACTGGTTCCTGCCCTTGTTGCATACAGTTCTTAGTAAATATTTGTACTTAATTATTAATTCATTACAAAAAAATCTGAATTAACTTTGTTGTTAATAGTCTTTGTAATCTTAGCCCTATATTCTGAAGATAAATTTACCTAGTTGTAAAAAAGTAATGCAAATACTAATTATCAGTTATATACACTTACGACCATAATTCTGTCATTTTGAATTAAACTGATTGTAGACATTGGTATCATACCTTTATAACCTAAATATTAAGATCATCATGTTTGAACCAGAAATACCAATGCGAAACAGTGCTGCCACATTCTGATGAAAGGGAGACAGTGGCAGGTGTGTGCAGGTCCCTAAACTGCTCCCTCATTTGCAAACACTGGAGCAGTTACAGCACCTGCACCCCTCCCACACACACTGGACCCCAGGTTAAGAACCACCAGTGTAGGGGGTAAGCAAAAGGTCAGATTGTGACAGGTGTTTAAACAAGATAGTTGGAAAGCTGAATGGGATGCAAAATACTGTGATACCTACTCATCCCCACTTTAGAACATAAGAAGACTTTTGCTAGAGCTAACCAGAAGTCCATCTAATTCAGTATCCTGCTTCCCACTGTGGCCAAAAGCAGATCAGTGTTCTATGTGGCCAAAAGCAGTGTTACATCCTATTCCCATTGTTTCCATTTGAGCATGTGTTTGAAATTGAGATTGCAGGGAGGAAGAAGTGCAAGAAGTGGCAGGGCCAATGGGATTGAGAATGAGCAGCAAATAGCTTCCCGCTCTTAATCACAGTATATGGTACACAACACTAATAATGTTATTTGAGTCCCTGAAAATTCACTCAGTACATCTTGTTTTCCCAACAGTAAAAATAAATAATGATAAAGTAAATACTAAACAATTCACTGCTCTTTCATGATGCCCCCCAAATAGCTATCTAGAGGGCTGTCTCGCTCAACCTAATGGTAGGTCCAGTTTTTCCACTGTTCCTCATTAGGGCATAGAAATCTCATACAAAGGGTGGGTTAGATTTGTCCAAATAGGACTATTGTGCTTCTTCATTTCCAGGAATAAAAGCAAATGTATTAGGTCTAAACTATACCTGTAAGGTCAGATTTTATTACAAACGTTGAGGTTTGTATGTACTGTAGTAACTTTTCCAGGATTTCAGAACAGTTGTATGTGATCTTAACTGAGGGTCAGTTACCATGCTGTCCCACTATAGAGGGGTAGATCCCCCACATTTTGTCCAGCTTGGCCCTGCTTTTATTTCATAGCCTTTTTCTAGATAGTTCTTCCTAAAAGGTTTTGTCTGAAAAAGCTTTAACAGGCTTGTTCCTCTCACCCCAAATAATTCTCTGCAGTTATTTTTGGTCCTCCATGGGAAGCTAAAGGAACTCCATTCAGTGAGAGAGAATTCTCAGGACAGGGAATGTCAACTGTCAGAGCTGTCTGTGGATCCCACAGATTGATTAGACTTTAGTCTAGAGTTTTGATATTATCCACTGTTGGCCACAAGCAGAGTCCCACACTATTGTTTTGTGCTGCTGCTTATAGTCAGCAATGCATATCACTTTCTGTGGACATAGTGTTTGCCAAATTTCAGTGCTGTGCCTGTTTTTCATACTGTTTTTAACATAATTGTTCCTCAGAATCATTAAGCACCAGATCTGGAGACAGGCCTTAGAAAAATCTTGACAGATGTGTTCTTGAAATTATTATGAGAGATAAAAACAATAGATAGGGCTTCCTCTTCACCTCTTTCAGATCCTTTCCTACTGCTTCATTCCTATTTGCATGTCTGGCTTATTCTGCAAATGCAGAGGATGGAAGTCTGCCTTTAAAAGGACATGCCTATGCTAGCTGTTTTGCTGGTAGTATCCATCTCTAGAGTTAACTCCAGGAATTGTAGTTTAGGGGAAGTGAGTGAAGCAAATTTCTAACAAATTTGTCATTGCCTTTAGCAAGCTGCAGTTCTCCAGCAATTTTTAGGGGAGAGATGGGAAATGGGTAACCCTTCGGATGTCAGTGGTCTGTACTTCCCATCAGTCTTAGCTACCATAACCAGTAGTGATGAATTATGGGAGCTGCAGTCTAAAATTTTTGGAGGCTTATAGGTTCCACATCCCTGCTTAGAGGAAGCCATGGCAGTTAAGGTAATACCAAACTAAAGAGTATTCCCTTAAATTGCCAGAAATGGATAGAACATCATCTGAGATAAGATCTTGTTCTTATTTAATATTAAGTTCTGTCATGCTTGCATGGTCCATCCAAGAGCAATAATTGGAAGTGTGTCTATTGTTGTAGGAAGTCCATCATCCTCAACATATGGTGCTCCTCCTGTTAATCCCAGTGGCACTAATTTTGAGGAGACCAACCCTATCACCTCTGCTCAGTCAGTCAGTAGGGAAGCTCCAGCAACAGAGGCACAGAAAACAAAGTCAGCTCAAACAAGTGCAGTCCAGCGGTAAGTAAAGGTGCTATGCATTGTCAGCAAGTGGGGGCATAGATGCATACAGAGTAGAGAGGAGCCATGAGATGGAACCTCATTTTTACTCTTAGCATGCACAGAGCTTTGCTATTGGTGGTTTCCATTCAGTCTAGGAATTTCTCTTCTGAAGTTCAGATTTTGTCAGTGAGAAGAAGCCTTTCTCAAACAAGTGTTCCTGCTAGATAGCTGGTGGTGATGGGCTTTGTAGTTTATCTCATTTGGAAGGTGACAAGTTAGAGAAGCCTGGTGTAAGATATTCTTCAGACTGTGTCTGTCCCCTTCCTTTTTTGTGTTTCTGTCACCTTTTGTGTGAAGGGCGACATTATGAATAGGAGAATCTTTAGGAACCTGACTTTCCAAGATTCAAATTCTATAGAGTCACCATGGATAGAGGAAGATCGTTTGAGAAAGCCACCGTGCATGCATTGAACGTAGCAGAAAAGCATATGGAAAACGTAATAGTATGTTGTTCTTCACAGTCTCTGTGAATACACACAAATGGATATGGCACCTGTGCGGAACCCCTCTTCAGAATAGCCTTAGAGGGCTGAGTAGTCTTCTGTGGGAACCTTGCCTCCAACTCCTCAACACTGCAAGTTTTAAATTTACCTCGGATAAATCTTCCCTGCTCCTATTTATCCACTGTGCTAGCAGTGGCTCTAGGAATGTTCTCTGTCTTGCTGCACAAATCACCTCATGAACTTTCACCTTTTTTTCCTACAATTAACACCTTTCTCTTATTTGGTCATTTTTCTGTCTGGTGAGAAAACATTTTCTCCTGTCTTTTCTTGTATTAGTGGATGGTCTCTAAGGGACTTTTTAAGTTACATGCTTCACATGGAAATAAGACTGCTAATCTGGATGTTTTGTTTAAGAGAAGAACTTAAGGTCCAATTCTAATCTATTTGCCAAGGCTTAAAAAGCAGATCGCTTAAGATGTATCTAGTTCCCTGACAAGACACTCTTATTTCAGCTGATTAAGTTGCTAAAAATTGTGTTTTGAGTACTGTACTGTACTTATTCTGTTCAAAAAAACTGCAGTTACAGTATCTATGGCATCTGAAGCTACCTCAATGTTAACTTCAGTTTTGAAAGGCACCATCTTCACGCTGTTGAATGTTGTAAAGTGTAAAACAGTAGACTAGAGGGGTTTTTTTTTTTGGCAAAGTAAGTGGTGAGTGGTGAAGGTCACAGTATCCTTCTAGCACAGCTGGAGTTACGTTGTCAAGGCCAGTGTGCTGGAGATGCCAGCCAGGAGGCTGTAAATTCATATCTCCATGAGAAAGGCCACCTGGGAAACACTGATTGTTAACACCTATGTATGTCTCCATCGTGTTGTGTATCGGAGTGGTCTAGAGCTACTCCCCCCACTCCTGTGATCCCAGTGTGTTCAGTTGCTTCATGACTTGCTTGTAATACATATTATGCTTCACTCTAGTAAATAGCTGACTAGTTTGGACACACTGTGTCTGAGTGATTTGTTTTTCCTGCCTAGGACAGTCAGCAAGGGCCTAGCACAATAGTGTAGCTTGACACTCCGGCCTTGCTCAGGAGTCTCTTCCTACATGCTACACCCAACAGGTCATGAAGGCTGCACCTGTCTGATGGAATTTTATTGCAATGAAGCTTGACACTCTGGACATGCTCAGGAGGGTCTTCCTACGTGCCACACCCAACACACACTCACACTGGTGTTTCAACAGCCCCTTATTGCACTGCACCAATATTGGTTGCTACTCTACCTCCTATTTCTCATAGAGCAGTCCCTGCAGCTCCAGGAAAGCCTCTGGAGACTTCTTTGAGGAAGAGGCATAAGTTTAATGTTTTTACTTCTGAGGTTGCCACCAAAAAGAAAAGATTCAAGAAGTTCAAAAGGAGACATTAAGAAAAAATGTTTAGATTCAACTGTCCCAGATACAGACTTACTTTCAGTAGCAAGTCAATACAGACTTACTTTCAGTAGCAAGTGAAGTGCGTGCACCAGGTCTTCAGTATCAGCTATCTCTGGTTAACAGTCATCAACAGCCGTTTCTTGTGTCTTGCTATGAGCAACCAGGGAAGATAATAGAGCCTGTCATATGGGTACCAACATCCAATGTACCCTTAGTCTGTGATTCAGTAGAATCAGAATCATAGAAATGTAGAGTTGGAAGAGACCACAGGGGCCATCAAGTCCAACCCCCTGCCATGCAGGAACACCCTCAAAGCACTCTCAACAGATGGCCATCAAGCCTCTGCTTAAAAACCTCCAAGGAAGGAGCCTCCACTACACTCCAAGGCAGCACATTCCATTGCTGGACAGCCCTGACTGTCAGGAAGTTCTTCCTGAGGTTCAGGTGGAATCTCCTTTCCTGCAGCTTGAATCCATTGCTCCTTGTCCTGGTCTCTGGAGCAGCAGAAAACAAGCCCTCTCCCTCCTCTACATGGCATCCCTTCATATATTTAAACATGGCTATCATGTCCCCTCTTAACCTTCTCTTCTGCAGACTAAACATACCCAGCTCTCTAAGTCTATCCTCATAGGGCATGGCTTCCAGGCCTCTCACCATTTTGGTCACCCTCCTCTGGACTTGCTCCAGCTTGTCAATATCCTTCTTGAATTGGGGTGCCCAGAACTGGACACAGTATTCAAGATGAGGTCTAACCAAAGCAGAGTAGAGTGGTACCAGTACCTCCCTTGATCTAGACACCATACTCCTGTTGATGCAGTGGAGAATTGCATTGGCTTTCTTGGCTGCCGCATCACACTGCTGACTCATGTTCAGCTTGTGGTCCATGAAGACACCTAGATCCCTTTCACACGTACTGCTATCCAGCCACGTGTCCCCCATCCTATATTTCTGTATTCCATTTTTTCTGCCTAAGTGTAGGACCTTACACTTCTCTCTGTTGAATTTCATTTTATTAGCCTTGGCCCAGCTCTCCAATCTATCCAGGTCATTTTGAATTTTGATCCTGTCCTCTGGCGTATTAGCAATCCCTCCCAATTTGGTGTCATCTGCAAATTTGATGAGCATGCCCTCTATTCCTTCATCCAAGTTGTTGATAAAAATATTGAACAGCACTGGGCCCAGGACAGAACCCTGTGGCACCCCGCTAGTCACTTCTCTCCAGGATGAAAAGCAGCCATTCGTGATCACCCTTTGGATTGTGTCGGTCAACCAATTACAAATCCAACTAACAGTAGCCCTGTCTAGCCCACATTTTACTAGCTTCGCTGCAAGAATGTCATGGGGAACTTTGTCAAAGGCCTTGCTGAAATCGAGATATGCTACATCCACAGCATTCCCTTCATCTATCAAGCTAGTAACTCTATCATAAAAAGTGATAAGATTAGTCTGGCATGACTTATTTTTGAGAAATCCATGTTGACTTCTCGTGATTACCGCCTTGCTTTCTAAATGATTAGAAACTGACTGCTTAATGATCTGCTCCAGGATCTTTCCGGGTAGATATTGTCTGTGTTGCATCTTATATAAAGGGTGAGCTCTGAGAAGGTTCCTCACACCATGATGAATTCCCAGTGTCAGTAAAACTTCATTGAAGTTGGGACGTATTTAGGGTTTGCTGCCCAGCTCGAAGACCCTGTGAGGCATCTCCTCAGTACCAAAAGCAGCACCAGTCTCCTTATTATAGGAGAGAATATTAATATTCTAGGGGTTACTCCCTGTATTCTGTTTGTTTAGAGCATCATAGTAGACTTTTTCATGATGATAACTATATGAGGTGGGACCATTACTGTCATTGATATCCATGTTACACATCAGTCCATAGAGTTAAGTCCACATACAAGAGAGGTTATTCTTCTGTTTGGTCCCAATGCAGGGAGGAAGAATAGTTACACTGTTTCTCCATACTCCACCACCTCTGTAATACCTCAACACCAGCCATCTGCAACATGTATCATCCACCCTAGTCTAATCTCCTTACTTCAGTATCTTCTGCTCTGACACCAAAGCTGAATTTGAAACTAATATCTCAGACCACTCAATTTACTCTCTTGCCTATTATACCATCTGTTCCATCATTCTCATCTACTTTAGTAGAGCTTTTTAACATTGTCCATGCCACTCACCATTCCAGTTTCAGTATCATCACTAGTTGCTTTGTCGATACCAACTGTGGTTTTCATGTTACTTCTGAGTGCTTCTGCAACATCTGTCAATCAGCAAAACAAGGATTTTGCACTGGAAGACTATAATTCATCTTCTTCATCCCCATCCTCACTTTCACCATTTATATCATTCATCACATACATATGTTGTGAATACATCTACTATCTCCATCAAAGAATGTCAGATCATATGCTGAGCCAGGTTTGAGAATGGCCACAACTCTGAGGCTTCAGATTAAAGCTCCTCTGCTATCAGAACCTGACCTGGTTTTTCAACTCGGGTCAGCAACCCTTGTTATTCTGCCCCTCTTTCCAGCTCTTGCAAGTTGTAATCAGTGATTCCTGGGCAAAGGCTTCACCAATGCTGTCTACTTTGCATTGAATAGAGAACTTCTGCAGAGTACAAGATGAAGGTGCAGGGTTTCTTTTTCAGTTGGCAACCCTATTAGAGACCTCTCAAAGGGGCCAGAAAAAGCCTGTTAAAAAGCTTCAAGTAATAACCTATGATTTGAATGAACTACTTACTCATATCTTTTCAATCTACATAGATTGCATACTTTCTCTAGTACCCCACTACCAGCCAGCCAGTTCATCTTCATGATAAAGCACAGTATGGAAGAGGAGGAAAGATAAACAGGTTTCCAAAAAGTCAAAGAGGAACTGTGACCTATCAGGAGCTGTCTTTGTTGCTGCTCTCATAATTTGAAGCTTCTTTTTTTAAAAAAAGAAACATGCTTTTGTAATACTAACTTGTTTTTAAAACCATGGCACAAAGATGGTTGTACAGTTTTATCCATATTCCAACTTAACATTGGTGAACAGTTATCCTTGTGGCACATAGTTACACTTTCTTCTTTATCATATTTTTTCATCCCTCTAAACTATATGGAGTTTGCCAGGCTGCAACAGATAGGCTTGATGTATTTGCTCTGGAGGCTGTGACGTCACCCTAGTGAGTCATGTTCAGTGACCAGATTCCTCCTAATTTTGAACCTGCATCATTCTGGCAGTTGCACATGCAGTAGCACCCAAGCTGGTTCATTCCCCCCCTCCACTATATGCCTTTCCCAAGGGAATGACTCA
This sequence comes from Ctenosaura bakeri, assembly GCA_948474755.1. NCBI lineage: Eukaryota > Metazoa > Chordata > Lepidosauria > Squamata > Iguanidae > Ctenosaura > Ctenosaura bakeri. The sequence goes on along the minus strand of CAOLHI010003252.1, from coordinate 146,100 downwards.
CAAGGTAGACAGGTTGCTTACTGCAGTGGGGTGGGGTGTATGGCAGGTTTTGATTTGAGTAGAATGGCCTGCAGAAAGTTGTAAATATCTGTTTCTCCTAGTATGGACTTTGCAATAATCCTGCAAGTTAAATTTAAGCTGTGAAAATTTTCCCGTGGCCACTCAGTGTCCAAGGTGGAGCTGAACTGCGATCTTGAGGCAATATTGTAACTTGAGCATGTGCTTTTGATAGAGAGGGTTCCAGTTTCTTCAGTGAACAGGATCAATTAGCAGCAATTGATCAGAAACCATTTTGCCTGGGACCCCACCAAAGCTGCTGCCAGTCTAAGTAAACATTGCTGGGCAAGAGACCTAGTGCCTTTCCGCACTACACCAATATAGTGCTATAATTCCACTTTCAACATCCCATATAATCCTGGGGTTTGCAGTTCAGAGAGGAGCACTTAAAATTCTCAGCCAGGGAGCTCTTTGGCCTCAGTAAACTACAAATCCCAGAATTCCACAGGATGTTGAAAGTGGAATAATAGCACTGTAACAGTGTAGGGCGGACAGGCTCCTAGTCTGTGACAGCTTTACATGTGTATTTCTGTCCTTGATCCTAATCTAACTGTTTCTTTCTGCTTCCCCATACTACTTCTCCATGCTGCACCTGTGCATACTGGGGAATACAATAGCAGAGGCTATAAAGCAGGGCATAGCTCTTTGTAATCATTAGGAAAAAGGGTTGCTGTGACTCTGCTTTCTGCTATTGCTTCCCTTCCATCTTTTTTAGTGCAACTGTTTTTTACCCAGATCTATGTGGGTCTGCTGTTCTCACAAAAATGCCCTTTTTGCCTGAGCTTTTCACTTTTTCTACCAGCTAGTGCCACCGTTTTGGTTCTGCCAACTGACTCTGAAGCTTCTCACTTCTACCTTACTGAAATCTGCTTTGATCTGCTTCTGTGTTCCTGCCAAAATCCCCAGAAAGTTGTTGCTATGGCTACACATCTTGGTCCTCAGAAACTAAGCCTCTTCCATCTTACCCAGGGATTATGTCTAAAATTTTATAAAGGCACCCTATTGTTTCCTTCAATATAAAATTTTAAATGTCTAATTTATCACCTAAGGCAGACACATTTAACAAAATAAACCATGCACTCAGTTCAGAGCATGCTGTCATCTAATTATTTGAAATGATAAATAAAATAAAGTAACCAAATGCAAACTGTCTACAGCATTGGCAGAATTTCTTTTAAACTAGTGATGTCCTGGCAATACCACTGTCAAGTGGGGTTGCCACAGAGATGATTATTTACAGTGTGTTTGTGAAGGGCAAGACGATAAGAGAGTTAACACTGAATGCAACAGGAATGCACAGTGAAACGGGAAGGCAGGAGAAATCCATCATCTCAGGATGGCTTTTGGGCTCCTTCCAAATAGACTAGTGCCACCAGTCAAAAAATGGTGCGTATGTGTTTCCTCTTTTCCTTTTTCATGGATTGTTGTGGAAAGAAAAGAACAAATAGTGGGAAAACAAGAGGGTTAACAAGTAGAAGGCATGGTTGTCTGAACCCTCTTCCCATAAAGTTCTATTAATAAAGTGAAGCAATTGCACAATAAAAGCCAGGTGTTTTATACCCAGTTTATCTGCACTTACGTAAGACTACCACTGTTGAACACAGTGGGGTTTACTTCCTGCTAGCATGCATAAAACTCTGCTGAAAAAATGGTATGAGCCTTGGATGGGGCTAGGCAGATGAAGAAATATTTCCATACCAAAGGGCTGAAGGCTGATACATAGCAGCTGACTGCAGGGATTAGGCTTAGCAGCCCTCACATTGCCATTGCTTCAGCCAACATCCCTTTAAAATGCCATGTGGACTCCCATTCATTCTTGGGATGGGTGGGAGTAAAGGGCTGTTCCTCAGGAAGCCCATTGCAGTGCTTCATTCTGGCACTGGGTGACCTGCCCTTGTGCTTGGAAGCAGTCATATCAGGTGCCTTGCATATAGGGTGGGTTATCGGTCTGAGAAATAAAAATGCAAGGAGAAGCTGTCCTTATACCCACCATTGAAATGATAAACATTTTGCTACTCTTTAAATTGCTAGCCAATTCTCAGTATTCTGTATTAACTCTTGAGAGCTCACATACTGGAGCACCATCCCAAGAAGCCTATGGTAGCAACATGAAAGTGAAGGGATAGATAGATAGGCTCAGTTTTTTACTGGCTCCCATTCAGTTGTTTGACAGATGGCAAGTGGGCCACAGAGGGAGGGAGCAAGGTGGAAGCATGGCCCTTGAACCAATGTTTGGAATGTCACACTTCCACTCTGCATCTGAGGGGATTTATACCACGATTGGATTCTGTAACTGCAGGCAATTCTTGTTTCTTCATAAGAGAATAAGGTGGCATGCTATATGCTCCACTGGCTTGTGTGAAAAAGAAAGAAGTGTAGATGGAGCCTCAGTTGTGGCTTGGATCTCTTCCAGAATAGCTACAAAGTGATATATATTTTCTGTTGCTATCTGTGTCTCAAATCTCTCCTCAAAAATCCACCTTTGCACTTATATGTTGGAGCCGCTTAGATCTTGGAACTCTTCCCATAGAGTTTGGAGAAGTTTCTTTTTCTAAGGTTGGCATACCAATCCAGCTCCAATTCTGGGAGTTACTGTCCAAAAAGGGAAGTTTTCTGGACTCTTTTTCCTGTTCCCTCTTTCCTTCCTTTACTGTGAAACTCTTCATGAGGTCCTTGAGGCAGAGCATTCTCTTTGCTTATGTAACCCTGTAAAGCTTCTTGGATATTAACAGTGTTGTAATAGTGTTCTATGGATACGATATGAGGACAATTTCAGAGCCTCAGTTGGATGTCACTTGTATCTACCGTGGAGCAGGTCAGCATACCAGACTATCTTCTGATTCAAATATATGTTTCAAACTTCTTCTAAACTTAACACTCTCTGAGCAGGATAGGGAATGTGCCTACACAGGCTCCTTTCATGAAAAGTTCTGTGATTAATGCTTTGCATAATGGTATTTCTTATTCCCTCGTGATTTTGATCACAAGGAAAGTCTGATAGGATTACCTAGACAAATAGGAACAGGTGGTAAGTTTTCAAACACAGACACAATTTGCCATGAAAAAGTTGGTGGCACCATTTCTGGTTTTAATTAAAATAATAGGGAGAAGCAGGGGTAGGATCCAAAAAGCCTGTACAGGCATCCTTGCCTTTCAGTGCCTCACTTTTCAACAACCAGCTCTTTTGACTGTTACTGCCCAGTACTATATAGTCAGTGCTTGGTCCACTCTTTTGACCATGCACCAAATTAATGGATTCCAGTTAGGTCTAATTTTAAAGGGTCGAAAAAGTGGTTTAATAGCTGCAGCTGCTGTGGTACTGTGCTCAGATTGAATGAAAAGATGGCACTATGCATGATGCTTTTGTGACCACATGCACTTTTTTTCAACTAGGAGCCATCTTTCACTCAGTCTGTGTACTGTACAGTACAATGAACCTTGCAGCTATCTCCTCGCTCTCCAATTCTGGGGAAGATGGCTGGGTGGGGTATTCAGCCATATTTGGAAACTTTGGGGAAAGTATGAAAGTGGCTTTGAAGGAGCAAGTGAAGTGTCCTGGCCAGCTATGCTGAGGAGCATGTGAAAGGGGGTTAGAAAGAAGAAAAGTGAGGTGAGCGAGAAAATGGAGTACAGAGTAGGGACTATAGCAAATACATTTTGTCTCTGTGTCTCTGGAAGGTTGAGAACAATTGAGAGGAAAAGTTTGATTGTGGGAGGGGGCACCTGTCTCCCACTGCCACGACCACTGCCTCTTCCACCTCCTCCTCCTCCTAATATTCACCTAATGTTGTTGCTGCTGTTGCTGCCAACACTTCTCCTCCACCCCATGCCAAGCTGTGAGGTAGGTGACTGGTAGCTTTCCTGCTGCATTCCGGTCACTATTTGCTCATAGTGGTGTGCCATGTTTTCAAAGGAATGCACCACCTGGTTTGCACACTCTTCCTCTGGACGGTGGTAAGCGGTGAGGGGGGAGAAGAGTTTTGTGTGTGAGGCATGAGAACCCTTTGTTTCTTCAACCCTACTCCCCTCATGTGGAAGGTGGGGAAGCTAAAAAGCCTTCTTAGTGACTTGATTGAAAGCTCTTTACTGTGGGTGGGGAGCAGGGTTGAAGAGGCGAACTCTTCATGCTGCTTTCTCTCTCACCTGACTTTTCCTCTTTTTTTCTTCTTCTGTGTGGTCCTCAGCAGAGCAAACCAGGATGCTCCACTTGCTCTTTTAAAGCCATTTCCAGTCTTTTCCAAGCACTTCTGAGTGTGGCCAAATAAAGCATTGCCCACTTATTGACAGGTTAGGAATCATAGAATCATAGAATCATAGAAATGTAGAGTTGGAAGAGACCACACAGGCCATTCAGTCCAACCCCCTGCCATGCAGGAACACCCTCAAAGCACTCCCGACAGATGGCCATCAAGCCTCTGCTTAAAAACCTCCAAGGAAGGAGATTCTACTACACTCTGAGGCAGCAGATTCCATTGCCGGACAGCCCTGACTGTCAGGAAGTTCTTCCTGAGGTTCAGGTGGAATCTCCTTTCCTGCAGCTTGAATCCATTGCTCCTTGTCCTGGTCTCTGGAGCAGCAGAAAACAAGCCCTCTCCTTCCTCTACGTGGCATCCCTTCAAATATTTAAACATGGCTATCATGTCCCCTCTTAACCTTCTCTTCTGCAGACTAAGCATACCCAGCTCTCTAAGTCTATCCTCATAGGGCATGTCTTCCAGGCCTCTCACCATTTTGGTCGCCCTCCTCTGGACTTGCTCCAGCTTGTCAATATCCTTCTTGAATTGGGGTGCCCAGAACTGGACACAGTATTCAAGATGGGGTCTAACCAAAGCAGAGTAGAGTGGTACCAGTACCTCCCTCAATCTAGACACCATACTCCTATTGATGCAGCCAAGAATTGCATTGGCTTTCTTGGCTGCCGCATCACACTGCTGACTCATGTTCAGCTTGTGGTCTATGAAGACACCTGGATCCCTTTCACACGTACTGCTATCCAGCCACGTGTCCCCCATCCTATATTTCTGTATTCCATTTTTTCTACCTAAGTGTAGGACTTTACATTTCTCTCTGTTGAATTTCATTTTGTTCGCCCTGGCCCAGCAATCCAATCTATCCAGGTCATTTTGAATTTTGATCCTGTCCTCTGGTGTATTAGCAACCCCTCCCAATTTGGTGTCATCTGCAAATTTGATGAGCATGCCCTCTATTCCTTCATCCAAGTCATTGATAAAAATATTGAACAGCACTGGGCCTAGGACAGAACCCTGTCCTAGGCCCAGTGCTGTTCAATATTTTTGGAACCAGAGCACTATAGTTTCTGCATTTTGACAGTGCCCTGGTCCCTAATCTGTTGAATAAGTGAGGAATTCCTGTATGTTAACATATTTTCAGATGGTGGGGGATAGTGTATGTTAAGAAGATTTGTTGTTTTCTTTCATAAGAACTGTACAAACATAGCAAAGTTATTAACAGAGATCAGTCTGTCATACTTTTGTTTTTTAAGCAAAGTGATATATATCTCTTTGGCATGCATACTTAATATATTATTCCTTTCAATAATAATAATAGCCATTCAGTCTACAAAATGACAATATTCAGTCTAGGTTGGCCATAGATATAGACGTTCTTCTTGCAGCATAATTGCTTAGTGAAAAACACCACCAACAACAACTACTGAAATACAAGATTGATTTTTTTCATCTTTGCCCTCCTTCTGTGGTATCATTGACTCAACTGGTAGTTCTCTACCTGCAATCTGAAACAGCATAATCTCATATATAGGGAACAGAAGAAAAAGAAAAGATTAATCACATGCATTTGGAACTTCTGAGAAAGACTGGCTACAGAATGGGCACAAAATGACATCACTTTGTCCTTTGGTGTCTCTTTGGTGAAAACCCTTGCCACTATGCATTGAAAGGGACAGTGAAATATCCATATAGCCCCAATAGGCTCATGTGATGTGATGAATTTGAATGTACAGATTGGTGCTTATACCACCCTGGATCCTGTGCAAGAGAAGGGTGTGATATAAATAAATAAATGAATAAATAAAATGGCTTTGCCCCTTATTTGAAGCCATAGAATGCTTTGTAAAGCCATCCTTCTTTTATTACAATCTGACATTGAGTTGGGAGTAATCCTGCTTCATAACCATCTTGTCTGGTTTCTTTCATCTTCCAGAAAACCCTTAGAAATCTACCCAGAGCCAAAAAAGAAGCATTTTGCCAAGAAAGGGGGTACTTCTTCCTCTTCTTCTTCCACATCAGGACTAAAAAAATTCTTCACCACTTTGAGTCAGAACACCAAGCAGAAGCTGGGCAGGTTCCGGTGCTACAGCATGGAGCACATCTGTGTCCCAGAGCCAGGAGCCTCAGTGCCCACTGAGGAACCAGCCCCAGACACTACCAGTTCACCCAAAATGAAGAAAGCACCTTCCCTGCAGTCTTTGCGGCTGGTGAGTCCAAAGCATTTGTCTGTTAGATGCCTTAGATTTGGGTTGTCAAAATGAAACCAGGCTGCAAGAACCTACATTAGTTTAGGGAGATAGTTTGCAAATGACATTCCAGAGAGACATGAATTCCTTCAGGATAATGGTATACAAGCTCTCCTTGAAAAATTACCCACCTCTCTTGATTGTGCCCATTCAGCACACATTCAAAATGTAGACACATTTCTTTTAGAATATATGATCACATAGATGTTAGGAGGTTTTCTAGATCAATGGTCTTCACAGAGTCATGGAATTGTAGAATTGGAGGAGATTCTAAGGATGCTACCTGCTGTCGGTGAGTGAAGTTCACCACTAAAATATCCTTAATACATGGCCATTGAACATTTCCTTTGGACGTCTCCAGTGAGGGGGAATCTTCCACTTGCTGAGGTAGTCTTTTCCACTTTCCAATAGATCTTAATGTTAGGAGGTTGTTCTTACTGTTTACTTGAAATTATCTTGTAGCTTAAATAAACATTTTAGGTGCCACTTAATTTTTATTACAGTCATCCCTCCACATTCACTAGGGTTAGGGGCACAGGACCCCCGTGAAAGTGGAAAGGCCCTCCCAAACCATATTTAATACACAAAAAATTCTTTTGAGGCATCAGGGTTCCTTCACAAGGCAGAAGTGGGGGGCTGGTGGGGGTTACCGCCATCTCCACTGCTGCCCCACATCATTTTCAGTAGGGACTTACAAACCTCGTTTGCAGTTTATCAGTCTCACGAAGCTTGCAGCCCCTATTTAAAATGGCCTAGGGAGGCAGCAGGGGTGACAGCAAATAATCTGTGAATAATCAAATCTGCAAAAGTGAAACCCACAAATGTGGAGGGCTGACTGTATGTATTTTTGTGTGATGGTAGTGTTGCTGCTGCAACCCATATTAGATGTGGTTATGAGGGTCCCACTGCTTCAGCTGGAGACCACAGTTCAGTGTCAACTCTCATTTTACATGGGGGCAATAATGAAGCTCAGTAGTTCAGAGCATGCAACTTAGAACTTTCCCCAGAATCCTATGCAATATGCTGGGGTTCTGTAGCAGTTTTTTAGGAAATGAGTTAATGTGGAAAGTGATGAACAAAGACAAAAAGTTTGAAAATATACTACTGTGAGGAATTATGACTAACTAGTTAAAGCCACCAAGATGTACGGGATAACCAATGGAGTGAGCCTTTGTCTATCTTACAGTCTGACTAAGGCTGTTTCTGTCTCCAAAGATATTTCTGTTTTTCCAAAGATGGGGAAAACAAAATGGAATAATAATATTATAATGAAAATGTTCATATATGTTTTTCAGTTGTCATGCCTGTTCAGGGAGCCATTACCCTATTCCATTTTGCAATGTCTCTAGCTGACTGGAGATGCCTACTTTGACTCTTTTCTGCTTCCCAACTCTGTAATGCAGGGGCTTGCAGGTTGATGGTTTTGGTGGCTCCACTCAACATTTCCAAGAAAAAATCTTTTTCTAAACCCCGGGAGAGTCGGCAATGGCTCAACATCTTTCAGAAATATTGCTGTGCTAAATAATAGCAGCAGCAATAGTAGTAATAGTAGTAATAATAGTGATAATAATAGTGATAATAATGATGATGATGCTATGGCTCGCTTTCTGTGGTTGGGATTTTATATTTTAAAATCTTCATACCTGACTTGGCTATATGTTATGGCAGTGATTCTTAACCTTTTCTTTACCAGGGATCCCCTGCAAGAGGGTGGTACAGATGCCAAACTGCTCCTGAATTTGCAAACAAGGGAGCAGTTGTGGTGTGTGCACACGCTTGTCACCACCAGCGGCAGCAGCAGCCTTCTGAAGTGAAAAATTAGCCCATTAGTCACTCAGATTGCTCACTCACATCTTTGTGAAGCCCGGAAGAGGGAGGGAGGGAGAGATTGAAAAAGAGAGAGAGAGAGAGCAGAGGCAGAAGAAAGGCAGAAAGCCAGTACTCACAAGGAGATTCCTGGTTGTAGGTGATGAATCCTCCGAATGTCTCCCTTAAACTCTTTCACCTGGCCTGACATTCAGCGTGGAGGTCCCTCTCCCTCCCTTCTCAAGGAGTGAGGCTGAGCCGAGTGCAGAAGCACACTCTCTCCCCTCTTTTTCTCTCCTTTCTGAGAAGAGCTAGCCATTGGCAGGGAGGTGTTGATGCCACTGCAGTTGCTGTATGAGCGCTCTGTGAATCCCCAGGGATCTGCAGGCCCCAAGTTAAGAACCACTGTGTTATGGCAATAGGGTTTTTTCATGGTAGGTAAAAAGTCTACAGTTCTTAAAAATCTGCTAATAAAAACAAGTCTGTCCTGCGTCTTCAAAAGATCAATATGAAAGATTAGACAGTGTGTATGTAAATTATTCCAGGTTTTGAATGGCAATTTTTGTTTACCTTCATCCAGTGTATTTGCAGTTCATTTCTTCCATTCTTGATTTGACTTTCAGTAATCTTGTTTCACCACTAGGTGTCACCTTTCTGCCAACCAAGAAAAGCCTCTTCTGTTCAAAATCTGCATTCCCTGTTGAGCAAAACTGGCAGATCTAGTCTGTATCTACTGGGGGAACCAAAAGAAGATGAGGCTGTGCCTAACAGGTGAGGATGGAGAAGCTGAAGGTGCCTATAGCCCTGCCTTCTAGGAAATTCTCCCCTTTGTCTCTTCTTCCTGCTATGGCTGGGTCCTACAGAATCCTAACAGAACTTAGAAAATTTGTTTTTCTGCACAGCATTTTCCACTTCTGGCTAGCAGGTCTGGGCACTGTGCTTTAAAAGGTAAATTTTCTAACTACAAATCTTAGATAGTATGTTTTGCCTTTTAGCCAATTAACTCCTTTCTTCTTAATAGTATAATGCATATGCAGTGATACTGTTGTGAATGGGAGTTATCTCCATTTCAGTGTTTATTATTCTTCAGCAGTAACCACAGAAGAGCAGACTTAATTATGTTCCTAAACACTATTTCTGTGTACATTGTGGAGAAATTCAAGTATTTTAAATGCATATGCACTGTCAACCTGTTTCCTATCCCAGAAACATGCTTCCATGGATTCAAAAGTCCTTTCCCATCCTCTTTCAAGCTGCAAAAAGAATCTTTAAAAAAAACCCACCAACAATTCGTGGCTTGTTCTACCATGACAGTGAACTATGGTTTGGTTCTGGGATTATATGTATGAGCCTTAGGCTCATTTACTCCCATTTATTCTCTTCCAGCTTGCCTGCAGGGAAGAAATCAGAAGGTTTTGCTTCTGCTTTCCAGTATGTTCAATAATTTATGTATCTGAGTCCTGAACTGCAGTTAATATGCTTAAGGGTAGAGGAGGGCAACTCTGGCCCTCCATATGTGTTTGGGTTACAACTCGCAGGAACCCTAGCCATTTAAAAACATTCTAGAAGGGCACAGTTGCTCCCATGCTTAAAGGAAGCGATTTTATGGAAGGTTTCTTTGTTCCCTGCATCATAGGAAAGACTAACCACAGTTTGCCCAAGTTCTGCTCAAGTGATATTAGTTAAATGAAAGGAGAAGCTTCTGTTCTTCTTATGGCCTTTTGTCTAGCATCCTTAACATCATGCACAGGTTACAGTGCTGCATGTACAGTGTGCCCTCGGTATATGCAAGGGATTGGTTCCAGGACCCCTCACAGATCCCAAATTTCACATGAGGCTTGCAGAGAGGTTGTGAACCCAAGGCAAGGCTTATAAGGCCTTATTAAAAATTACATAGAGTAGCTAGTGGAGGCAGCAGCAAGCCCCAGCTCCCAGGTGTGCTGCATTCTTTAGGCTCCCCCACCTCTAGGGAGCGTACCAGCCAGGATCCTCAGATGTGAGGGAGCCTGAAGAATGCAGTGTGCCTGCCAAATGGGATTTGCTGCTGCCTCCGCTGCTGCCCTCTGCTGTTTTTAAGAAGGGCTTACTGTATTAACCTCACCTTGTGTTCGCAGTCTCTCTGCAAGGCTCACAAGATTCAAATATACAATATTGCATACATATGAATCCATGGTGTGTTAGATTCATAGATCCTGAGCTCAAAGATATGATAGGTCCACTGTTGTCATTTAAAACCACATGGTTCTTAGATACCCGAGTTACAGAAATTAATTTTTGTTTTAGCCTGAATTGGTTAAATGTCTGAGAATAAACTATCCAAATGCAGATGTGGTAGCAATTCTGGTAGCAATTCTGATAGTATTCATTAAGGCCTGGAAGAATGTGGTGGTGGGAATATTGATACCTGGATTGTAAATTAGTGTAATAGAGATAAGAAGTAGCATTCTTGGAGTAGGACTGAAAGAAAAAGAGGTTAATGCACTGTTAGGCACTTTTTCTTGGGAGTAAATTCCACTGAATGCATTGAGACCAGCTTTTGTTAAAAACAAAGGCATAGAAGCTAGATTCCATGGGGAACATGATACAGTAGCTATGCAACTTTGTTTCAGCTCATGTAGATTCCTTCCTTCCTTTCTCTCCTTCTTCCAGGAAAGCAGGGTCCCAACAGCGGCGTTCTCTGAGTGTGGAGGACATTGGCTCCCCAAACTTGATGAGAACCGTTGGACGAGTGGTGGAAGTTTTTCCAGATGGGACTAGCCAGTTAGAACTGCAGCGCTCCCCTCAGGGCAACTTCGGATTCCGTGTCTCTTCAGGAAATGGCCGTCCTGATACAGGTATTGTTCTGTGTGACTAGTTTTTTGAACTCTAGAATAAATGTACCATTAGTTCTCAAACTAAACGTTTTGTTGCACTGCCTGTGGATTTTGTAAGTGATATTGTGTGTTCTTCTGCTACCACTCAGCATAGCTTCCCCCCCCCCCGTGCTGGCTGCCATTTTATTTATTTTATTTCACAATTTGTATTTATGCTTTCAGCAATATCCCGAGGGAAGCATACAACATTTAGATAATTTTTAAATGTACAGAACCCTCTAATTTACAACAGGATGGCCAACTTGTTTTAGCCTAGTGGGGCAGATTGTTGTAGTTGTGTGCTTCCAGGTTGTTTCCAACTTATGGCTACCCTAAGGTGAACCTATCACAGGGTTTTCTTGGCAAGATTTGTGTTGAAAGGATTTGCCTTTGCCTTTTCTCTGAGACTCAGAAAGCGTGACTTGCCCAAGGTCACCCAGTGGGCTTCCATGGCTGAGTGGGGATTCGAACCCTGGTCTCCAGAGGTTCCTGGTGTGATTCCAGTGCTCAAACCACTACACCATTTGGATTCTCAGAGGGCAAATTATCACCAGAGAAATTGCTTAGGGCTACTCTCTTTCTGACCATTCTTTCTCTCCCATAGCAGCCAGTCTTTCAAAGAAATTGAAGGAGATTGGATATCTGATCATAGATATTAAACAGTTCGTCTAGGTTAGTCCTCAGGAAGGTGTAAGAGATAGCAGGTAATATGTTGTGGTTCCACATTGGGAGCATTCTTGCCACACAATCTTCAGCAATCAGCTGGAAATAGAATTATAACTGTGGTCCATGTATGAGCTGTTTTTCATGCTAGTATCCCATATCTTAAAAATGTATTTAAGCAGTATTGGTAGGCATAATGGATGTATTGCAGGTGGGTAGTAACCCCACTCACATTTTTTAAACCACAAGGATATCTGCAAAAGTGCTTCTGCCGATGGAGCTCTGTACAATGAAACATGCAGGTTGGAATCACAACCTGAAAACTTTGCTGGAACATTAGTCATTTGTTTATATAAATGAACATATTGCTTTTCAAGAACGCTCAATCAAAGCATTGTAGAAAAAGTACTAAAATACATAACAAACAAGATCATAATAAACAAGATGAATTAAAACCATAGAATAAAGAGACTTAGGGCTAACCTGTCAAGGTTTTGGGTCTAATACTTGCAGTATACTTGTTATTTACATCCCTACATTGTCAAAGCTGACAAAATGCACAAAAATAAACACTTATTTTTATGTTACAAAAATTCTACTTCTGCATAGTAGTTGGACTTAGTTCTCAATCACTTAATCCACAAAAATGAGTCATGGTGAATTTTTCACATTGATTTTCAATGGACCCAACTGAGTCTGGTATTTTTAAAATGGAAAATAAAAGCTCTGGATAGGTATAATGACAGATGGAGACAGGTTACATAACATAATGGCAGAGTAGATAATACAACACAAGCAGCAGATACCATCACCAGCTGTTTCTAAAAAGATGTAGGCCAGGAAAAACTACAGCTCACCACAGCACCAGCTGTGACACTTTCCCTCTCATGGAACACTCCATGGCAGAGTGCAGGGCAATGGCACTGCATGAGTTCTCACGTGTAAAACCCATCTAGATGCATGATCTGTGAGCATCTGATGCAGCAAAACTTGCTGAGTTGAAGCAGCTCTAGATTTATTCAGTGCCAGGAGACAACCCCAAGGACCCTACATACACTGTCATAAGGTCCTGTATGGAAGAAAGAGAAGTCGAAGTTAGATGACCATAAAAAATAACATGGGATTGTAATGGCTTGGAAGCAGTGTCATCTGAATTCTCAAGGATAAGTAAGTAAGTGAATGACATAAAGTTAAAAAAAGAGAGGCTAGTGTGGAAGTAACTACAAATTATTATCTGTCATAATCTTAATCATTTACGGAATATTGCAGTGATTGATGTGGATAGAAGGACCTTAGTTGTCTTCTTGAGGTCTTCTTGCTTTTCCAGCTTCACCATTTCTACAAGGTTACAGCTGCATAATTAAGTATATTTAAACATGACGTGTTACTCTGGGCATATGAGTACTTCTCCAGCCTTCACAATATGTCAGGCAGACTTACTCTATCTGCAGTTCAGAAACTGAATTAGGTGAGCTTTCTGCTTCTTGCCTCTTCCTCACCCTCACTCCAGTTTGCAGAGTTCTGTTTGCAGAGTTCACTTCTGCAATGATCTCCAGTATGGTCCATTACAAGGCTCCTGTTTGGCTTACATTTTTGTATAGGACTGTGTATCTGTGCTTCTTTTTTCCTCAGAGGCAGATCATTCTTTGTACTGCGTATTCTTTCATCTGAACCCTTTTCCCCTTTGCAGGAGTGTCCTTCTGGACAGTTTAACTTGTCATTTGCTCACTGGCCTACAGAGAGGTGAAAAGAGAAGGTGTCATCTGAACATTTCTTAATTTAAAACTTAATTTAATAAATGTTCATGTGTTGCCTCCTCTCTTCTCATGAGTGTGGTCTGGGAACCCATTTTAAATTTTCTTTTTTTTTGTTTATTTGTAAAGAAAAGAGCACTGAAACAATTTACATGTTTGTCACTTTTAAAACTTTTAAAAGAAAAAAAAACATTTGGAAATAAGTTGCCAGCCTGCTCTCAGAATGAGTGATAGAGGTGGGTTTGTTATACCATTGTGCACCAGCCAAGCTATGCAGAACACAGCAGTCCTTTTCTTGTAAAATGGCAGAACTGATTGCCTTTGAAAAGAAAGTAATTTTTATGAACAATGTAATCTGTATGCCTCGACCACAGCCACATGATGACTCAGTTGACATCTGTACAAGATATATTCTAACCAGTAGACATTTCCCTGTCTCATCCCAACTCTCTCTCTCTCTCTGAGTGAGGGGGAGAAGAGATGGAGATCACTTGCTGCATTCTAAAAATAGTGGAATTCCAAGCCCACTGGTTTTGTTCTAAATGCTGGCCACTTCATTCTGGCTTCTCTTATGTCCTTTGATGTCTTCACAGGATATTACTGAGGAGCAGGATGTAAATACTCAAATAAATAAATAAATAGTTTAAGAAAGGCTGCAGTAATACCATAGAATTGAGAGGGCACCTTTTCCTCAGGCTTTTCTAGTGGTACTCAGATCTTTATTTTTAAAAAAATAAAAATAAAATTGACATAGTAGCAGTCTACAAGAGCCATAGTGGTGTAGTGGTTTGAGCAATGAACTATTACTCTGGAGACCAAGGTTTGTATCCCCATTTATTGGGTAACCATGTGTGATAATGGGATTTCCCCATTATCTAAGTAACAGAGCTTAAGGGAGATAGTTCTCTCTCAGGCAGACAAAGGGTTAATAGACTGCTAGGGTTAGTTTACATTGCTTGGAGGTCACATGAGATAGGTCACATGAGATAGTTGCCCAATCAGTGGGGAGAAAGAAGAGAATCTTGTAGATGCTTCCATGAGAAGTGGGGAAAAAATGACCAACTGCTGTGAGTAGTTTAGAATGTGTCTAGTTAGCTGCATTAGAACTTTGTTATTTTGGACAGTTTGGCTGATCTTGAGAATCTATCTGTGCTTGTAACTATCAAGCATATCTGAGGGGGGAAGCCCTTTCATGAGTATTATTTTCTTGTTTACCTTACATGTTTAAAATAAATACTTTTCTGTAAGCCTCTGTTCCCTCTCCATTCCCATGCATTCCTCAGCGCACACATGGATAGGATTCCTCTCACTCAGGAGGTGAGGGAAGGGAAAGGATCTTTGAATATAGAGATTAAATATGTCCGTAGCAAAAGGAAAAAGAAGGAGGGGTTGCTAATATACCAGAGGACAAAATTCAAAATGACCTGGATAGATTGGAGAGCTGAGCCAAGGCTAACAAAATGAAGTTCAACAGAGAGAAGTGTAAGATCCTACACTTAGGTAGAAAAAATGGAATACATTTTCTGCTGCTCCAGAGTCCAGGACAAGGAGCAATGTATTCAAGCTGCAGGAAAGGAGATTCCACCTGAACCTCAGGAAGAACTTCCTGACAGTCAGGGCTGTCCGGCGGTGGAATATGCTGCCTCGGAGCGTAGTGGAGTCTCCTTCTTTGGAGGTCTTTAAGCAGAGGCTAGATTGACCATCTGTCAGGAGTGCTTTGAGGGTGTTCCTGCATGGCAGGGGGTTGGACTGAATGGCCTGTGTGGTCTCTTCCAACTCTACATTTCTATGATTCTATGATTCTATTGTGAATTCCCAAGCAATGTCCCACTGTGTTGCTGTAGGGTGGGCTAAGTCAGTGGGTGGTGGCTGCTCAGAATTAAGAGAATTTGAGGGAAATCCCTAGCTCCTATTTAAGGCAGAAGAAAGCAATGAGAGGGAGGAAGGCCCCCTTTCCCCCGAACACACTTTCTCAGCCTGAGAGGAAAGCAATGGCAAACCTCTTCTGAACAAATTCTGCCAAGAAAACCCCGTAATATGTTCCATTAGGGTCGTCATAAGTCAGAAATAATGTGAAGGCACATAACAACACCACGTTTGCACTGAAATTCATGGTAAAAGCAACAAAGTACACCATCTTCTATTGGTTCCTTTTAGGTTAATATCAATAATCATTATAATTCAACATTTTTTTAAACTAGGTTTTTTTAAAAAAAACAAAAACCCACCAATGTAGCTCTCAACCACACAGCCAACTTGGAAAATGGCATCTGAACCCACTGCAGTTGACTCTCCCCTACTATAGAGGGGAAAAAAGAAAGACTATTTTTCTTTGCCTGAACCTTACTCTGTAGCATATCTTAAACTGACAGCCTCTGAAACAGAAATTCATTTTCTGTGCATCACTAAGAGTTCTAGCCAGAAGAAGGATCTGCAGGGAAGCCAGCTAGCCTGGCAAAGTGATAGGCCAGAACAGGCCCTACAGTATTGCCTTATAAGAACTTCCTGTGTCAGCAGGCAAGATGGTAATGTGCCTTTTTCTAACTGAATGCTTTTGCTTATGCAATTGTCCTGCCTCACTTCAGTCTCTCTTTCATTTTTCAAGAAAGCAGAGTGGGGTGGTACCAGTCCCAGGAAAGGAAGGAGACCTGTGGAGGTACAAGGGGAAAAAAGGAATATTGAGCACAGTGCTTTCAAACATGGTTCCTCAAGGGGCATTCTTGAAAAGCGAGTTTTTACTTCAACTCTACACAGCTACAATGAGATTCTGAATGTGGGCTCAATAATATAGATACACACGTGTGTGTGTATACAGTGAGCCTGAAAGTCTCTGTCATCTTTGGCCATTTCTGCACTAGACTGTTATAGTGCTATTATTCTACTTGCAGCATCCTGTGGAATTCTGGGGCTTGTAGTCTACTCAGGCCATATAGCTTTCTGGCTGAGAATCCTAAATTCCCCTCCCTAAACTGCAAACCCCAAGATTCCATTGAATGTTGAAAGTGCTATAATAGCTCTATAACAGTCTAGTGCTGAAATGGCCTTTGTTTTTAGAGTGTACTTCCACTAAACTACTTTAGAAACTACTTTGGAAATACTTTCCATCTTTGTAATGCAATTCAAACATCACCTGGAATTAGACAGCATGCTTTACAGTTGGTTTTAAGATCACGGTTTGTGCTAACTGTGGTTTGGAATAATGTCAAGTTTCACGAACTACTGTTATCTTTGTTGCTCTGCCTTGGGACCAAAAATGCGGGAGAGCTAAGCTTTAGAAAATGAAATCAGGCAAGCAGATTGAAATCATTTCTTTGGTACATGTTAGGAAGTTAACTAATATAAACCCAGAACTCAGGTTGTTCTGTTGCTTAGTATTTTCATCTATACTGTTGTTACTGCTGTGAAGCAAAGCCATTTGATACATTCCCTAATGTGTTGATCTCATCACCAAACTCCTGTAACCTTTAGCCAGAGTTTGGGAAAATTATTGGCCACTGGCCATGCTAGCTGTGGGATTTGAGAGGTTGTAGTTTTTACAGGCTTTGCCCTCAGCACACTCTCCACTTTGGGATGTCTTACTGTATAGCACTGGAGCAGATTCAGATTCCAGAACTTTCCCAAGGACCTTGTTACACTGGCATCCTACTATCAGTTCCTCTGAAGCAAACACTGTCCAAGAGTAGGTCAAATGGCAGAAGTAATTGAACCCAGATGTTCCCAGGTTCTTTTCCCAGGCAGGCTCCTGGGAATGTTGCAATATTTGTGACTAAGATAACCAATGTTTATCCTGGCCTTGAGCACACTAGTTCTAAAAATTGAATGTTTTTGTTGCATTAACCCTGGACATCTCAGGCTATGTCTCCACCCTAGGAAGTTTCAGTGATCAGCTGGGGTGCTGCCAGACCAGACAAATTCTAATTCCCTAGTTACCCTGCCCACTCCCAGAAGGTTTCCTGCTAGTAAAGAAATAAAGTATTGATTTAGTGATATAAAGATTGCTCTTTCCTGCCATTAACCTGCTCACATCAGAACACTTTTCTCTTGTGTTGATGCATTTGTGTGCTCATTTCTTATTCACAATTTGCTTTCTTTTGCCCAAGTATATAAATAGCTGATAACACAGATAATGACTAGCTGTACAGAGACTCCGGCCTGCATCATTGCCTTTCCCAAAATTTCTACTTTCCTTTCTTTTGCTCTCAGCATCCATTTCAGCATAATAGTCACAGGATACAGGAGTATACTTTCTCCCTCTTTCCTAAATTGGTAGATTTTATTTTAAAAGTTGAAAGGGCTTTGGCAAACTTACTTGAAGTGGCTCCTGACACTTTGCCTGTGGAAATGCCTGTTCTTGCCATACATTGCACACATAGGGGAAATGATAATAATGATGATAATAATGAATATCTCATCTTTTTCCCAAAACGGGGCTTCAAGGCAGCATACAGAAATTCAAAGAAATACTGTACATATAAAAAGTATGTGCAAAAACCTAAGTAAAAACATACAAAAAGTTATTATTAAAATGCAATTAAATTATCCATGGATTTTGTTTGTTACTGGTGTGTACCTTCAAACCATTTTCGACTCATGGTGACCCTGACGTAAATCTATCACATGGTTTTCTGGAGCTGAGAGTGTGTGACACACCCAAGGTTATCCAACACAGATCAATTAAGAAGACAAAGACAAAAGTAATAAAACAGTACAGAATTACAAACCCTTGTGATCAATTTCTAAAAGAGGTCTGGAACAGAAAAGTTTTCATTTGCAGACAGAAGGAGAGGGAGTTCCAAAGTCCAGAAGAAGCGGGAAAAAAGCCCTCTTTTTCCCAGTTGTGAAGGTGATGGGAGTGAGCCCAGGCATGCTTGGGCAGGGAGAGTCCTTCAGATAGCCTGACCTCAAGCTATATATGGCTTTATAGGCAAGACTTTGCATTATGCCTGCCTGAAAATGGACCAGTAGCCAGTGGGGCTGTTGTAACAAGGGAGCTATATGCTTCTTGTAAAGTGAATGAATGTAGGATGCACTTAAGCATTGTTTAATAAAGGTTTGGAAACATGTAGCCCTTCATATGTGATTGGATTGCAAGTCCCAGCAGCTTTGGCCAGTTATAGCCAATGCTGTGGAATTCTGAGAGTTGTAATCCAACAACTGTAGATCCATATGACTCTCATCCTTGATCTCAAAGAATAAAAAAGAAACTTCAGTAAAGAGAGTGCATAGAGAAAGCTCAATCCCAGAGCATTCTAATGCACGCCCCCCTCCATGACTGTGGCCTGTGAAGGTATTTGGTAGTTCCAGAGTTCAAGGAGCAAGTAACAGGTCCCTGGCTTTGGCATGTTTTAGAGGGTGATGCAGGGGTGGGGAGGATACAGGCCCTACATTTCTGTGTGCGCTTCTCATGTGTCTTGGATTGTGATTTTAAAAAATCAAGCATTTTAGAACTTTGTAACAACTTTCCTAAAAGTTATATAAAGGGATTGCGAAACTGTTGGAAGTTTGCAAAACCAAAAAGAAGGTAACTTGAAATGAAAACTCAATTGATATTATTGAATAAGAGACACTTCAGAACTGTGGTTGATAATGTGTTTGTTACAAAGCAGAAACAGCAGAAACAGGAAACAGCATCTTCAGAACGATCAGACTGACAGCCTACACCAAAAGCCCTTAGACATTAGAATACTGAGCATTGTGGTTAACGTGCTTGAATTGAGTTTTTAGCAAGGATGGGATGTCATATTTTACATTTCATAAATAAGTGTCAGCATCTTCAAAGTTCTTAGAAAGTTTGATTCATATCCAAATACTTTAGAAGTTTTAGCTCCTTTTCTTTATTACAAAATGTGATCATTTATTTTCAGTTTTCTCCTGTGTTTTAGATGGCAGAAATTAAGATGCATGAGTTTAAGTGGCATAAAGTACAGCAATTTGCACCTCTCTCAAAATTGTTTATGTTCACAATTTATATGAACCAAACCAAACAAAGGCCTTTAATATTTTTGAAAGTGTGGTCCTATGCACGCTTCCCTTGATGTAAACCCCATGAAACAGAATGGTGAACTTCTGAGTAAACATTACAGTGCTATGAATTTCATAAATATATCACATGTTAACATGTCATAAGTGATGGATGTTATGCTATTAAAGCCATAAAATAAATTTAAGTCCTGCGAGAATACACAGTACTGTGTATATTCTCTTCCCTATTTCCATTTTTCCCCAAAAGTTAAAACTGATTCCTCCCTCTCTCCCATAAATGGCTTCAAAATTTTTATCATTTTTTACATCACTACACTGTGTGTTGTTATTCTTCTTCATTTCTTTTTGGCAGGCATTTATGTCCAGGAGATGGCGGACCCCAACACAGCTAAACTCTATGCTGGCCTTCTAGGAGTTGGGGATGAGATATTGGAAGTGAATGGTGCCAAGGTAGCTGGGCTGGGCCTGGCCCAGATCAATGAACTTCTCTTGTGGGCAGACACACTCTCAGTTAGAGTGCTGAGGCAGAGGCCTCTTCGGCGGTAGCAAAGAAGCACAGGGTGCCCCCAGGGGCTTGCTTGAAGGTAAAGCTTTCATTGTGCAACACAGAGAGCCTCCAGTGCCTACTGGGCCTGCCTGGGACTTGGAGTAGAGCCCACTTCACATCTCTATTATCAATGCCTTTCTGACTTGGACTTGGATAGTGGCACGTCCCAACCCTATGGGCTGTGCTTGAGATACAGGCTGGTGTGTGCTACATATTTATTCTGTGAAAAGTTTTGACAGGCAATAGGGCTCCCTTGCCTGTCTCTCTTTCACTCCTCCTCCTCCTCCCCCTTCCCCTTCCCATTGCTAAGAAATAGGCACTAGCAGGGAAAATTTGGCACTGACATACTTTCCTGCATATTTGGGATGAAGTGACAGGGACAGCGCTTGACAAAGCTCTACTTAAAACAGTATCTCCCCACCCCCGAACATATATATCCCTACACTCACCCGCCCTGCTTAAAACCTGAAGGATGCCAGATCATCTTAAATCAATATTCTAAATGCAGTAGGTTGAGTGGGCACATAAAGGCTCCTCAAATATATGTAGGCTCACAATTTGTCCTTGCTATGAGCATTGCCCTTCGTCAAACTACATCCCTTCAAATACATCTGTTTAACACGCTGAAGCAGAATGTGGACATACTGCCAACGGATATTCTCCTCAGGAAGCTTCCAGGAGTTAAGAGGTCGTCAACTCTGTTTTGGGTAACTATGGTAACAGCATCTCTTGATGAAAGAGGACATTGCCCTCTCTGGAAGGTTGAGGCTTGCCTAAGCCAGCTCTCAGTTTCTCTTTGTTCTAATAACAGGCATGTCTGCACTGTGAATGTGAGCTTTCCAATCTGTGCCATTTATTGTCCTGTTATGGAGGTTGAAGCCCCTCCTAGAAAATTGTGAGCCCCTCACACACTGTAACTCCCAAGATAAGATCCTAGGATGTGTTTTACTTAAAAGATTCTACAAGGTTATCTACATACAGAAAGCCACAGAAGTTTAAATTGTTTTCCCTTTTTTTTCTTCCCCCTTTGGCTATTGTACTTGTACTCAAGCTCTGTTCCTTCACAGTAAGAACTCACACCATTCTGTTGAGGATCAAGCTGTTCTGTGTGATATTTCTGTGAGAGTTGACTGTCTGAAGTGGAAGAAGGTAGATGGTCCTGGCTTTGCCCTTTACAAGCAGGCCAGAAATGGAAGATTGGTGATGGCTCCCAATTTCAGGGACTTGCTGGAATACTGTTCTGACTTCAGAAGGAGCTTCTAAATAGTTGTCAGATAGCCCTGTCACCCTATAAGCCAATGTAGGCCGGCCATCACATTCTTGTTCTCTATCAGTTCAACACATGACAATGTCCTCATTCTCATGACATGGTAAGCCTGTGTGTGGGCTATAGCATGTCAGACTATAGGCGGGTTTCATATGACTGAGTGCTCATTAGTACAAAAAGGTTCACTCTGTAAAGAAAACTAGCACACTGGTAAAAACCCATAACCCATAAACTTTCTCCTGGCATGTTGGTAACTTTAAAAAATTATTTTCGGTTTGCAGAAACATTCAGTTATGTGAGCTCCTGCCTATACATCTGAAATGGTACAGTGCAGAGTCGGGCTTACCATTCCAGAGAGATTGTGGCCTGAATATGATCTTACTCCTTTTTATCATTTGTCTTGTCTCGGAGCTGCCTTGGTTTCCCACCAGATCATAGGACAAGGTTCACTCCTGAGCCTTGCAGCAAAGAGCTGATTGTGACAGGAGAGGTATTTGTTGTGATGACAGGTGTTTTTATGTACTGCCATTGGCTGCTCTTGGCAGCACTAGGAAGCCTCTTTACCTTGGTTCACCATGATTCTCTGATTAAATTATTTTTTTAAACAACCTTATGCCCATGGCCTCAAGTCATTGATGGAAAAGTAGCTTTCTGATTTAGGGGAAGGGTAGTGTTAGTATTCCTTGAAAACTGTGTGAAATTTTTGGGGTCACCAAAAATTGACAGGTGGCTTGAAGGCATATTTGCACACACAAACAATGTGAAGTTTAGGAGATAACCCTAGAGATTTCTATCTTCTAGCCAAGAGGTGGCTGCCTTGAGCAGTTATGTGTGATGAATATGGACACACATAACTGCTGGCGGGTCTCCTCCCCATTGCTCTGCTCTGCAGGAAGTGAAATGCTGCAGGCATACAAGCAGCCCAGCTCTTTGGAGCAGGTGATTGGTGGGCATTGGAGAACTGTGCCAGCCATTTTCTCGCTGTGGCACTGCTATTGATGCCTTGTTCTGAGGTGTCTTCAGAATAAAACATTGTGAACAAGGTATCCCAGGGGACGTCCTGTGTTGCAACCTCCGAAATCCAGGCATGTGTGTGTTGCAGGCTCTGTTCTCCACAGATCCTGCCTGTCCTCTGTCTCACTCTCAGACAGAAAGTGGTTATTGATGGGAAGAGTGGCATGTTTCTTGCCTCAGGAGCTGAGAAAACTTCATTGGAAAGTGAACACTTTCTACCTGAGACCATATGTGGCCCTGTCCCTGCTGGGAGGGGTAAGAAAGAAACAGATGAGGATTGGCAAGGCTGATTGAAAACACTGTTGGGCCTGGCAAAGAAGACTTAACAGCCACACTCCTTCTCCGCAGTGCAGACAAGCAGGATTCTACTCCATGAAATGAATGAATCCTGACTTAGGCTGAAGCCTACCATATACACATGTTGCTTCATGGCCACTTGTGCTACTGCATGGATGGGAACCATCTAAGTCCCAGCAGCCCTATACCACATAGCTAATGGTGTAGAATGCTGGGAGCTGCAGTCCAACATCTGATTTTCACCTCTGAGCTAGAGAAACTGATAACAATGGCTAAAGATGAGCAAAGAGGCTAGATGCTGCACTGAATGGTTGTTCAGTGGTCTGTTCTATCCCATAAAACAGTGACAGAAGTAAGCTATAGCTTATATGATCATTTTTAAAATACATACTACATACGTCATACTTTCTGGAGGCCTTTTAAACTGGACACTGCTTAGTGCTTCAGTAAAGCTTGATCTGTCTCTGCCCTAATCTCTAAAGGTAGTAAAAATTTGTGCCTCTATGACTACATTGAAAATCTTTGTTGGATGGCACTAGAAAATTCTAGGCAAGCTGTTGGATATGGGCTGCTCATTTTGGACCACTTAAATCAGTCACAATAAGGAAGTGAAATATGCTGCATATTTATGCTTTGCATTTCCTCTAAGAGTGTGAATAATGCCCATCCAGATGTTGGACTGCAACTCCCATCAGTCCCAGGCAGTACAGTCAATGGTGAATTCTGAGAGAGTTGCAGTGCATCAACATCTGGAGGCCTGCATGATTCCCACCCTTGCTCTAAGGGATTGAACTGTAGACACATGCTTCGTCCCCTTCCCAGCAAGATTGGCTCAAGGTCAGCTACCTTGGTGAATGGAGGTATGAAGTCAACATTATGCTACACTGGCTCTTAAAATGGGAGATACACGAAATTTTACCTGTTGGCGATCAGCAGGACAGTCAGGGCTGAGGCTGATCCTGTACTTTCTTATGTATTTTGGAGAATTTATGTCTTTCTCCTTTCCCTTTTTCTCTCCTCTGACTGTACCACAGCTGGCATTCTAACATACAGGGATATTGAATAATCTCATTCTGTTGCCTGAATAATAAAACTTGTGCATTGATGCAGGGGGGGGGGGCTTCAGCCAGAGGTCACAGTTGAAAGGTTCTGCAGCCAGATAGACAACAGAGCTTCCAAGTGCCGCCTCCTGAAAAGGAAAGAAGAGAGCAGCTGGAGTTTAACATCTAGTTGGCCTTGCTTGGGCTTTGTAACCAGATGCTGTAACCATTTTGGTTCGGGCAAGATCTAAGAACATGCCAAAGCAAATACATATATTTTAAAGTGGCTTCTAATCATGTACAGATTAATTGATATCCATGCACTATCGATACAATTCTCTCCTAAAACTGTAATAGGAGAAACTAAAAAACAGGCACAAAATGCCCATTAACCATTCAAAACAGGGTCAACAATTCAAAACATAAGATACTATTAAGGTTAAAGTGTGTGGGATTCTGTCCTAGCCTTCCATTCTACCCCCATCTAACCCCAGCTATCAATAAATGCCATTTTGTGGAGAAGGAAAGCATTGTAACACTCTGGCTTTTATTCCTCACACTTGATTCTGCTTTTCCTCTGAGATGCTATGGGTATCCCAAATGATAATTTCAACAGCAGTTTAAGGCTGAGTGGCTTACTCAAGATGAATCAGTATGGCTGAGTGGAAATTTGGGGACTTTTCCCCAGAAGACCTGGGTTCGTTATGGCTCACCCAGGAGTTCTACCAAAATACCCAAGAAATACACCAGTTTTTACTAATAGATCTTAGATCTGAAACACGTATTGCAGGAAATGGTTGTCCTCTTTAAGGAGTCCCTTGACAGGTTCATTCTGAGCAAGGCTCTTCAGAGACATGCATCTTGTTCATATTACTGACCTTACTGAGAAAGCCAACTCTTTCTGCTCCAAAGCATGGCATTTGCTATGTACTTGTTACACAGGCACGCGATGAATCCATAACATGAATCCACCTTAGAAAAAGGTGTCACCTACCCAAATGTGGTGATGATAGTGAGAGTGATGATGGTAATAGATCTGAGACTATTAACATGCGTTTTGCTGAACATGAGCATAATTTACAATAGAACTGGCTGCAGCTTTTGTAAACATTGCCATGGCTTCCCACCTTTCCTCTGCCTTTGCTAACTGTGAAAGGGACAGAGAGAAAGTATTCTCCAAATTATATTTTTAACAAGCTAACTCCAGTGTTAGTCTCAGCTGAACTAGACAAATTGAAATAATGAGACTTGTTAGTCAGTTCTAGTGGAAATATTGATTTCAATGGGTCTGCTCTAGTTAGAACTAAAATAGGATTTAGCCCAAATTATGGACAGCAATGTGACAGTCAACTATCCATTAACTATTGTCCTTATAAAAGTGGTTCTGCTGGGAGAAATTACTTTGGATAATTTCGTACAAGAATTTGCTGCTGAAACAAGTGGGAAGAAAGTAACTTGTGCAATAACCTGGATATAGTGCATCATTATATATAAACATTTTCTTTGACTTCCCTGGTGTTGCTAAAACAGGAAAAAAAGGACTACATGTGGTGAAGGAAAGAAGGAAACAAATCTTCCGCTTCAGGTGTCAAATATACATATTTTTGAATGGATTATATCCATATTTAAACTATTTTCCCCCAGCAGAGGGGGGGAAATGACAGAGGCTTGGAAGCATCTTAAAGAGCTGAACTCTTGCCAGCTCCAACAAAAGGAGTACTTTTGTTGCTTTTTATGCCAAAAGTACTAAACCCTCTTTTGCCTTTTTAAAGCCAGAGGCAACCAGGAAGCCAGGGTAGCATGGAGGCCCAATTTTCCCCAGACAGCTCCAGCCCGTCTTGTTCTCCAGCAGCAGCAGCAGCACTGGGCCTTCAGTGTTAGCGTGTTACCAGATTCTGTCACAATCACTGTGATATATGTGAATTTACCCCAATGTGAAATCAAACAAATTAATATTTTTCTAGGGAAAGGGGTAATCTAACCTTTCATTTTATCATGAGAAGATAACTAGCGTAACCAACTGTTCCTTATTCCTCTGTTGTCTGTGCCTGCCACCACTAGTCCTGCTTAGTGGGTACGGTGCCATCTCTTGGTGTGGGAAGCCACAGGTGAATTTTCAAAGCACCTGTTCTGAAGACAGAGGAAACACGATAGCAAGACCCAAGATACCAACAGATTTCTCCTGCTACTTTCTTCCAGCAAAGGGCATGTAAGGAACACCTGTTGAGACACCCTCTTGCAAAAAAAGGTCAAGCACTGTGATATTACATATACTAACATAACAAAAGACAGAACACAGTAGGCATCAGTAGCCTCATTCTCTGTGGATAGGTTGTCCAGCCCCTTTTCTACACAGTTCAGATTGGCAGCCATTGCTATCTACAAGATTGTGACAGTGACTCCTGCGTGCCAACAATACACTGTACGTCCCTTTGTCTGTGTTGAACCGTCCACAATTCAGCTTCAGTGGGTGACTCTGAGCCTCTGGTATTGGGAGAGAGAGAGAACAAACTTTTTCCTACCTCATTTTTTCACATGATGCCTAATTCTATATATCTCTTTTCTTTTTTCCCTGAACCAGAGCCCCCAATACTGTAATTGTCCAGGAGAGTTGTGCCAGCTCCTGATCATTTGGGTTCTGCCTTTATGTACCCTTTCCACTTGTACAATATGCTTTTTGACATGTGGCTATAGCGTACCTGGTATTTCAAGTCGGGTGACACATCATAGATTTGTATAAAACTGCTATAGTACTGGCATTTTTTTTCATTCCATTTCTCAGTTATTACTAGCCGAAAAGTCATCATCTGAGACTTGCCATTCTAAATTCAGTATTTGCAAACCAACTAAAAATCTAAAGATCTGAGGACATATTGTGCCCTTTTTGATTGTCCAATAAACTGTGACTAACCAGGAAGCGGCAGATCTCTGTGCTTCCCTTACTAAAACAAAATAAATACATCCATGTTTATTCTATTTCCTGTATTAGCTCCTAGTATTTCTCTAGATCTACTCATCCATGCTAGAGTCCACACAATGTCGACTGCCCTCATATTCCTCACAAACAGTCTCCCAGAGCTTCTTTTCCAGCACCTGCTCCATTAATTATTTGGAAAATATTAATTCTTCATCTTTGTTTTTTGATCTCTGATATTGCAACAGGTTAGAAAAATTGCTTTTTTGGACTGTAATCTGGGCTACAGTAGTCCAAAAATAATTATTTAAGCTCTGGTTATATTCTGTAAAATATTTGCAGTAAAATAAGATTTGCAGTTTTCATACATTTGTTCTTGAGCTAATTTTTCCAAATTGGAGAAGCTAGTTCCCCATTTACCTGGGAGTACTGTGCATGATAGAGCCAGTATGGTATAACAGTTTGAGTGATTGACTAAGATGCCCGAGACTGGGGTTCAAATCCTTAGGGGACCCTGGGCAAGTCACACTCTCTCAGCCAATTAGGAAAGCAGTGACAAAAAATGCCTCTGAAGAATTCTTGTCAAGAAAACCCAATGGTAAGTATTCACCATAACAACAACAAAGAACTGTGTGCATACTTCACCCCTAAAAAAATATCACCTACAATGAATGTCCATGAATTAATCATAGAATCATAGAGTTGGAAGAGACGACAGAGGCCATCGAGTCCAACTCCCTGCTATGCAGGAACACCCATCAGAGCATTCCAAATAGATGGCCATCCAGCCTTTGCTTAAGAAGGAGACTCCACCACACTCTGAGGCAGCAGATTCCACTGCCAGACAGCTCTGACCGTCAGGAAGTTCTTCCTGAGGTTCAGGTGGAATCTCCTTTCCTGCAGCTTGAATCCATTGCTCCTTGTCCTAGTCTCTGGAGGGGCAAAGAACATGCCCTCTCCCTCCTCAACATGACATCCCTCCAAATATTTAAACATGACTATCATGTTCCCTCTTAACCTTCTCTTCTGCAGACTAAACATACCCAGCTCCCTAAGCCATTCTTCATAGGGCATGGCTTCCAGACCCTTCACCATTTTGGTTGCCCTCTTCTGGACACGTTCCAGCTTGTCGACATCCTTCTTGAATTGAGGTGCCCAGAACTGGACACAGTATTCCAAATGAGGCCTAACCAATGCAGAATAGAGTGGTACCATTACCTCCCTCGATCTAGACGCCATACTCCTATTGATGCAACCAAGAATCACATTGGCTTTCTTGGCTGCTGCATCACACTGCTGACTCATGTTCAGCTTGTGGTCTGTGAAGACACCTAGATCCCTTTCACACGTACTGCTATCCAGCCACGTGTCCCCCATCCTATATTTGTGCTTTCTGTTTTTTCTGCCTAAGTGCAGGACCTTACATTTCTCTCTGTTGAAATTAATTTTGTTAGCTTTGGCCCAGCTCTTCAATCTGTCAAGGTCGTTTTGAAATTTGATCCTGTCCTCTGGGGTATTAGCAACCCCTCCCAATTTGGTGTCATCTGCAAATTTGATCAGCATACCCTCCACTCCTTCATTCAAGTCATTGTGGCACCCCACTAGTCACTTCTCTCCAGGATGAAAAGCAGCCTTTGGGGTCAGTCAGTTAATCAATATGTCTACTCACAAATAATAATAATAATAATAATAATAATAATAATAATAATAATAATAATAATAATAATTATTATTATTATTATTATTATTATTATTATTATTTATTTATTTCTATCCTGCCTCTCCAGATGGATCGAGGCGGCGAACAGCAATAATGCATTAATTACATTAAAACCCAATCCTCCCCACCCACCAACCCAGCAATTTGCCCGAGTTCCTCCTCTGCTCTGACTATGCACTGGAAGAGAGGCCAGCAATATTCCAGTGCTGTGAATGGATTCAGCCAAGCCATATTTGCTTACCTTGTTCTTCCAAGGGTAGGCATAACATTTTTAAAAATCTCACACTCTCTTCAGATGCTGCCATACCTCTGCACCAGGGGCTGGGAAGAATCCAGCTCTCCAGATGTTAGTGTGCCAAGTCTATCCAGCCTAGCCAATGGTGGTGGATGATGGGGGTTGCAGTTAGGATTCCCACATCTCAGGGACTAGCCCTGAGATTCTGGGCATGGGCATTCTTCGGTCCTTAGGATGTATGGCAAAATGCTGAGGGCTACCTTGAAAATTGTGCGCATATGTTTTCCTTATTGGTTAGATTTGATTTTTGAATGGTATGCTCTGTGCAACTGTGATCAGCACTTAATTTCCTGACATCACCAGGGCCAATCTCTTGTGATACGAGACTGTCAGCAGGACCTACACCCAATGACATCACAAGGGGGCCTCCTTAGGTCTCGGGACTAGTTTGTTTTGTGGGGGCTCCTGGCATGACCATTTTCCCACCCCAGACACATCCTGCTGTCTGAGACTGTGGCCTTACTCTGCCTAATGGTTTGGCTTCTCTGATATGTCTGTCAAAGGGAAGGACACACTGACACAGGGTGAAGTGAAAGACAGTGGCTTCATCTCATAGGCCATTTCTGCACTAGGCTGTTATAGCGCTATTATTCCACTTGCAACATCCTATGGAATCCTGGGGTGTGCAGTTTCAGCAGGCCGGCTGTCCCCTCCCTAAACTGCAAACCCCAGGATTCCATAGGATATTGAAAGTGGAATAATAGCGCTATAACAGTCTAGTGCGGAAATGCCCATACTGATTCAGACTCAAAACTTTCACAGGAGCATAGACCTAATCCTGTAAACAGCTGCCACGGTCATTGGTTTCTAGAAGTCAGATATGTAGCAAAGTGGTGCAGAGTGGTGCTGCTCTTCAGTGTCCCAGGTGTGTCTTTTTCAGGTTCTTCCCTCCAATTTTCTGCTTCCCTGTAGCGCTCAGTTGTCATTCTCTGCCCACTAAGCATCCTCAGGCCTCCCCAAATTTCATATGGGATGTGTCATTCCTCTCAGTCTTTTCCCCCCTTTAAGATTCCCATCCCCTAATTTCTGCAAATCATACCAAAATTGATACTGTAGCCTCTCCTGCACATTTAAAGTTGTGTACGCTAATAGCACACTTCCTCTCAGAATGTGGTTTCTTGTGTAAGCAAAACTTAGGCAAGACCTCAGAAGAACCTCATGGATGAGTGTCAAGAGTTCAAGAGTGGAATGGGCTGCCTCCAGAGGGTGGAAGACTCTCCTCTGGAGTTCTTCAAATGGCTATTGGAGGGTTATCTCTCCGACTGGACGGCATGGCCCTTGGGGGTACCTTCCAACGTTGTGATTCAATTATACTACTTGTCTGGACGGGGAGGCATGGCTGCTGTTGCTCTCACCAGTGAAAGAGGTTCTTACATTCCTTTCAGGCATGTCTCCCTGCTTCCCTGCAACCTGTTTTGTAGCAAGCCATGGTCACTCATCCAAACTGCAGTTTCCTGTTTAGCTGGCTTTTTCCATCGCCCTGACAAAGCCAGCTGGGGCCCGACAGCAGGGAGGGCATCTTGCTCCAACTGCCCATGGCTCCCACTGACATGAGAGAGAGCGGGGGGACGGATGCAGCAGGAGTGCGGCTCTGTGCCAAAGCATTCTGGGCTGGCAGCCAAGCCAAGAAGCCACCTGCCCAGCTCCAGCTTTGCCGCTGCTCTTCCAGCTGGCCCCACCTTCACTTGCTCCCGCTCGCTGGTTGAGTAACTTTAGCTTTTGTTCTCCTTTGCCTTCAGGAGCGCATATTCCAATGCTAATGACTCCAGGGTGTCTGGACAGATTGTCTGACTGTTCCTTCCCTCAGGAGGAGGGGGCGGCGGGCAGCCTGTTATGGGGGAGGGAGAAAGCTCTGGGCTTCTTGTGGCGCTTTTCTTCTCAAGACAGAGCTTCTAAAGTAGAACAAAATTGCCTCCCACTCGCCCCTTGAATGGCATTTTGCTTTTGCCGAATGGAGGCGGGGTGGAGGCGGCGAGCTGGCCTTCCTCTGACTCAGGCTCTGTAGCTGTCCTTGAAAAA
The DNA here is from genome assembly GCA_948474755.1 of Ctenosaura bakeri. NCBI lineage: Eukaryota > Metazoa > Chordata > Lepidosauria > Squamata > Iguanidae > Ctenosaura > Ctenosaura bakeri. The sequence continues at coordinate 115,377 of CAOLHI010003252.1, read as the reverse complement.
GCTATTGGAGGATGCAAGGACAGGGCTGCCATTTGAGAGGTTTAATAGGTGGGCAAGGTTTGAAACAAAGTTTTAAAGGCTCTCCTTTGGTTCTATTATCCCCTCTGCCCTGGGTACAGGGAGGGAGGAAGGGAATGAGGGCATGACTTTCCCAAATAAGAATTCCACCTCTCCCATGAAATTTTCCTTCAATCCCCCAATTTTTATTATTGCAGTGCTTCACTTTAGCATTTAGCTTCACTTTAGCATTTAGCAACACAGGTATCCCAAAAAAAAACAGGGGCAGGCAAGTGACCAAGGGGATGTGAACACAGCAAATAGAAAGAGTTCTAGGCGTGGTTGATTTTCAAATTTTCACTCTCTGCAGGGCTACAAATCTGGAGACTGAAGGAACATTTCACTTGGGTGAAACAGAATTCTTATTGGAGGGTAACCTCGCCCCCCCTCCCAGCTATATGCCTGGCTCCTGCTTTTTATTTACGATTTTAAGTGGAATAATTGCAAGCAGCCTTTTTTCAAAGGTAAACTTGTTCACCTGAAATAAGCCCTCTTCTTGTGGAAGGAACTATGGGCTTTGAGGCTGATGGGGGCAGAATTCCCATTTTGGGGACAATGCCTTCATTCCTCCTCACCCTGTGGCCAGATCGTTGCTTCTGTCAATGGTGGGTGAGGTGGCTGCCAGTGAATGGCAAAACCAAAATGGGTCCCCTGAGAAACAAGTGGCAGCTATTAGCATGAATCAATGAACAACAAAACAGTCTGTCTCCAAAACTCTGACCAGTAAAGAATGAGCATGCTCTGTAGTCTGCAGGAGCCACACAACGGGAAAAATAAACCCAAAGGAGGGGGATGTAGCATGCTTGAGTCCCCCATATCCTGGGAGGAGACAAGAGAGGGCAGGAACTTTGAGGCCAAGCCCTCTTGCTAAAGGGAGGATACCTTGGATCATTTTCTAGCAGGCTCTTCAAGGTTAAGAAGCAAAAGTACACTATTTAAAGACAATTTACTTTCAATTGTTTTTGCCCTTGTACTAACTGCAATCAACACAGGTTAGCCTCTCTGTCACATCCTCTTTCACACAAAGGGCCCCCCCATGCATACACACACAGTGCGCTGATTCAGTAACAATGGCACATGGAGCTTTTACATTATATACTGTCTGGGTTATTTTAAGTTATATTTTAAGCACCCTTGGGTCCCATACTGGGGAAAAGGTGAGAAATAAATAAATAACCTGGCAAGAAATACTAGAAGAAAGAATTACAGGTGGCCTGAAATGCTCGTGTATGTACAGGTATACTTCATTTAACAAAGTAGATGCATTCCTGGGTTTTACCTCTTTAACAGAAATGTTGGTACCAGACACAGAAATAACATGGAAAGAATATGGACAGGTTCCTGCAGCACAAAAAAGCACAGTTCAACATGTTTCGGTGAACATTTTATTCAAAACTAACCATATGCATACGTGAAAGATCAGGTAAGCCTTGCGTAAGTAAACAAACATTTTGAATCTTCTAGACTAGAGCCCGCTTGAAAGCTTCTTCCAAAGTGCATCCAGGAATTATTTTTCTTTTCACCAGTTTCCAATTTCCTTATGATTTCCATTTTGGTGGCCAAACATACAGATCTATGCTTTTTGACCATGCTGGGTGTAACTGGTGAGCCAGGCTTAGCTGCCCTCTCCACTTCCTTTCATCTGCTTTATACGCTTGCCTTGTAAGGAGTCCTGGAAGCATCTGCTGTTTATTTTGACTGTTGTAGGGAGGCACACACAGATACAGTAGGATCAGTTACAGTAGAATTCCATTTCTTCACAGCTCAAACTTTATTGCATTGTTTGCTCTAGACATGCTTATGCAACCTGACATTGAAAGTCTGTTTCTCCAGCACTTCTTCAAAAACCTCTTCAGTGCAGATGCTGCCAAAAACCTTTCAGCAAATCACAGGATGACAAGGAGAGGAGGGATGGACAGGGGTAAAAAGACTTTATAAAAAGTAGCTTCTTTGTCAGAAGCTTTGTTAACAGAGGTATGCTTATATGTTTGAGTGCACGGTGTCCCCCTTCCACAGTTCCTAGAGGTTGTTCTGGCTTCAAGCAATTCAGATCCTTTCCGACTATACAAAAGAACCGACTCCACAGGTTTGAAAGATTTTTAGAAGTGAAGTGGAGAAAGATTATGCTCACTGGAGTAAATCTGGGTATCAAACTGAGGCAGTATGAATGGCTGATGTCTGTCTCCTTAAGTGCCTAAACTTGGAACAAAATGAATCAAAGCCATTTTTTTTCTTCAGGCTCTCCCAACAGCTGAAAAATTCCCACCAGTTGAAATGCAACCAAACTCTACAGGTGGTAAGTCAATCTCCATTTTTAATACTGTAGCAAGATCATTTTTTGTTTAAGTAACCATAACATGATTCAACAGCATGAATACACAGTGATTGACAATATTTCATAACTGCACTATTTATTTTAGATACAATGGTTCCCCCTGCCAATACCTGGGTATTTTCACCCGACGATCTGTGCTGCAGTCCCTCATCTTGCTCTTGGATCACCATGTTCTTCCCACCAGAAATGATGGCCACCAGTTATCCTCACTGTGCATTTCAAAGTCTATCTGCAGATTTTTCAGCAAGTTTGAGATCTCTGCTAATTCAGAGCCTAGCTTTCAAGTGATGCAGGCAGGTAACAAGTGTATTGCTACTTCTGCAGTACTATTTAAATACACAGTGCTTTACAAAGCACTCAAGAGCACTTTTTTTCCAATAAGTGATTCCTGTTTCCCCTTTTTGGATGGATGATAATCAATAGTAAACAAAACGGCAAATATTTTTCCATGCCATTTTTCCGTTTCTACTGATATGTTAGGTTAACACAATAGCACCATATCAAGAATCACCATGTCTGATTAATCTGCCACTGTTAATATAGTGGGCAAATGAAATAGTCTAATAATGACCGGATAACATACTTCCAGTAATTCTACAGGAAACAGATTTAAAACACCCCTTCTTATATATCTATGAATAATGAATCTCCTTTTTAAAGGGGAAAAATAAGGTTCTGAGCCTCTTAAGTACTTCATTTGTTTTTTAACTGAAGGTACATAGATGAGGCTGATGCAAAGACAGCAAGCTCACTTCCCTTGCAGTCTCCAAACTGCAGCTGTTGAGGCAAGGCGCAGTTTGCACAAGGCCTTCTCCTGCACCCACAAATGAGAAGATCTGAACTGGATTCTTTTCAGTCTCCAGCTCACAGTTTTAGCCTTCTTATTACTTTAGCGCCAACCTAAGGGAACTCTGGCAAGTAGGGCTATTTCAATCTCAGCAGGACAAACCGAGACACACCAACATTCCCTCTTCTAAACAAAGATACTTTTCGCCAATGCATCTGTTTATCTTCACCTAACAGGCACAGGCACCCTGTGCTACCCTGGTTGTATGGTGTCACCACCATGTAAGCAGACTAGAAGATGGCAATTGACATAACCAAGAATTCTCTCTACCCTCCTGTCCAAGGTGTTCCTGGCATCTGGCTAATTCGCATGGATTCCAGTTGATGTGCAAATATGACTCTGTTCTCCTTTCACAGTATCATAAAAGGCCTCAGTGAAGAGGCCAATACAGAATATTAACTAAAGCCAGGATAGTGGAAGTGATAGGAACAACAGCTCTGTTCTACACATTTCATCTTCTAAGTCTCTGCGCACTAACACAGGAACTTGTGAGCGTAGCTGCTGGCCATTACTGCTATCTGAACACAGGCCAATGGTTTCTTAAATTCCCCGACATGTGTAAAATATTGGAACAATGGAGCAGTGTTAGATGAATAACAATGACAACAGGAGAGAGCAAGGGACCAAGCAGGCAAATGTCCAGTCGTTGCTGTTTGCTGCTGCCCGTAACACAATGGCTATGTCTAAGCATGTCAAGGACTTTTCCCCCTGCCAAATGGTCTGCAACGTACATGCTTGCTCCTAAGTTACAACATGTAACACGAACCATGGGCTTGGCACATTTCCAAAATGTTAAAATTGCTGAGTGAGGCACACTTTTTCTGATAGAGAAGTGGAGACCACTTATACACTTTAGTTTAAAGATACATCTCTGCAGTGAATGTCACCAAATGAGCCAATCAGTTCCAGAGCAGAGATCCAGCATTGTATTTCATGGGCCACTAATACTAACCTAAAGTCAGGTTTTATTTTTGGAGAACAGGTGTCTTCCTATAACTCTCTCAAGTGTAACAATTTTGCAGGATTCATCCCCGTAGCAGTAAGTTTTAAAGTTCTCAGTAAGGCACATACAAAACACAGTATGAAGTTAAAATGAGCAGTTTTCTTGTGAAAAGGGATGGGTTGGTACAGTCTGTCATCCTTGCAGCTCTTTTACTCTGTGGCTGCCAACACCTGGGACAATGAATCTTCCAGTTTTCTCAGCTGGGCAGGGAGAATAAATATCTTTCTGGTTTTGAAAGCAAGTCATTGCTAACCTTGTGTCTAAAAGTAGTATTTCTATGGAATTTAGTTCAAAACAAAAGCATTGCCTGTTCTGAAGTAGCAGCCAAACTAGAATTATTCACACAAACAAAAGTCCCCTTTGTTACAGCAGAACTGAGAAGGCAGCCACTCAAAGGAAGACATTGAGAGCCACAGAGACTTTTGTTACCTCAGTCTCACCCTTTTTGGAGGGGGAGGTCCATTAAAGACACATATGATTTAAAGAAGAAACACTACATTAATTCACTTAGTCACTAAGAGATACAGTAGACAGCGTCACAGTATTTATACAGGAGGTGGAGTGTTAGCAGTCCATTTAAAATATTAGGAAGTTTAAATGTTACAAACAAGTAAAAAAGTAAGAAATAAAATTGAAAGGAATGATGCAACGGAATGCTAAAAGACAAGAGCTAGGCTCAATTCTCACTACTGTACAAGCTGCTTCAATGAACACTGAAACTGTAAGTACATCTGTATGTCATGGGTTTGAGGACAGAGGTCAAATTCCAGAGTGCTAAGTGGACCTCCAGGCTTTTGACACTAACTCTTTAAGAGTGTGGTATACAAACTAGACTTTCTGCACCAGGGAGAAAGTTGGAGTGAAATACCTGACCACCCATCGTGAATGGGATGAACAGGAGGGGAGGGGGACAAAAGCTTATTGAGAAAGCAAAGTAGTTGTGTTCAAACTTTCTACCCTTAGGGAATCCCTTTCTATAGGGATTGCCCCAATGAGAAAGTTCTCTACATCTTTCAGAGAAGCTTCAGTATACTGTAGCAGCTTCTAGGGCACAGAGGGCATGGAGTGAACTGGCTGGGCAGTTGAACTTGACTGCTGCCTGCATGAATTCATACCTTCTTAAATGATTTCCACTGCTCCCACAGCTCTGTATCACAGGCTGATAGTGATGATGAGTCTTTCCTTCTTTGTGTTCAGCCTGTCCATCATCACTGACCTTTTCCTACATGCCTCCAGGAAGCAAACCCCTCTTATCTACTCAAAGGAGGAAGTGCTGACTGTTTCCTACCTATCCTACATAGGTACATGATTCATACATTAAAACAAAACAGAATAATTCATTTCATTCTCACAGGACTGGAAAGATGAAAAATTACCAGCTTTCATTTTCTTTTGTGACTTTCCACTGCTTTGGGCCAGCTTCACTATTTACTGTTCACAGGGTAGTGCAGTTCCTGATATGCTTATGTATGCTTATGCATCTTAAGGTGTATCCTTCTTTAACAGATACAAGTTATACATGCCCAGGACAGAATGAAGCCCTGTCTGAGTGACAGCCACCTTTCCCTTGACTGCTATTAACTCTTACATTTCATGCAGTCACCCAACAGAAGCAGCTGTTAATGAAAAGCAGCAGGATCCAAAGAAAACAGACCCCCTATGGGTAAGAATCTCTTTTCACACAGGCTTACTTTCAAAGTCAAAAATAATTCACACACAAAGAGGCGGCAAGACTTTAGCTTACTGACTTCCCACTTTGCAATGCAGTAAAACTTGAGATTAAAGCTCTGAAAAATGAAGTCAAACTACAGCGCCTGACACAAGACAACAGAATATGGTTACAACTCAAACACGTCCAACAGATTTTGCCCAACATTTCACCTAACCTGCTAGAAGCAGGTATGCCTCACATGAAAGCAGGGATCAATAACACTCACCCAGACTAGAACAGGGCTTGCTAAGGCTGTATGTGCAATGCTCCCTGCTTTCCAGGTTCACCTTAGTATTTGTTCCAAGATGTATGGGCTCACAGCAATTTCCTTTCTGGTTCTGTTTTTCTTTATAAATGCCCAAGTATGTATTGCTCTGAGCAGTTATTTAATACTGGGGTACATGAGTATTTACTCTTCTGGGATCGACAGCACAACAGTATTCTGGAGAAAGACCAGTGTGAAGTAGTGACTGCTTCTGCAGGCCCATGTGGCTCCATGGTTATTTGCAGGGCAGTGCTGTGTAAGCTGCCTTATAAAGAGAATCCTCCAGGCAATGGAATACTTTCCCACAGTTGTTGTTGTGTCTGTATGCAGCTTCTAACACTGCCAGGAATTCTGTTTTCACAAGCAGAAGGAAGGCATCTGAAGTACTTCCTGAAAATCATTCACACCTGCAACAGGGTGCAAACAGCTCCTTCTTTTCCAATCCACTTGCTTCAGAGAAAAGCACAGAAAGACAGCTGTATTCAAAGCCTGCAGGAAGTGCTTCCTGTGACAGCACAGTCTGGGCATTAGTTAATTTTCCATTATTTCCTCGGCAAGCTGATCAAGGTTATGAGCAGAAGAACCATGAGATTCAGACAGTCATGTCACTGGTGTCCGTCCACAGAGGAGCACAATGTCAAGCTCCCAAAACACAGTTTTATAACAGAAATTCTCTCGGTTGGACAGGAAATGTATCTGAAATTTCACTGAGAAGGGAGCTAAGAAAAGTATCTGGGCTCCAGTTTGTCAAAAACCAGGCACAAAAAATAGGATAATCACCACCAGCAGAATAACAAAGAGAATAATAATTGCACACCATTGTCGCCGATCTGCAAAAGAACATATATGGGTTAGTCCTCTGTTTTTCAGGAAGGCTGAAGAAGGCATTCCTTTCTACTTAGTAAGACTGATCTAGAATACTAAGCCCTTGAAACTCAGAAGTAATAGAGAATATAGTGTCGACTGAGAACTCTTCCAAAATTTGGAACAATTATTTGGGAAACTATTTGGAACAACAAGGTTATGTTCCATGGTACATAAACTCCCTGATTCACATAATCGTTATGTATTTAACACAATGTAGCTGGTGACAGACCTAAAAGGTTTGATAGATATCTTCTTTTTGGCTATCTCCAAATATGTTTTTAAACCTAAATCTCATCGAGTATCAAAAGCAAGGAAAATATTTTTAGTTTTTGTTGTTGCCCCCTCCTACTGTTCTATAGCAATCGTTTTCAGAAGCTCTGTTCTAAGGAATGCCTCTGCGCTTGGATTTTTTGTTTATGTTTCAGGGGACTTTGGGGCATGTTTCAGGGTACATATATTTCAGATGGTCTCAAAATTACCCCAAGTGAAGCTAAAGTATGCCGTAGGACAATGGTTCTTAATCTGGGGTCTGGGAACCGCTGGAGGTTTGTGGAGTCCTCTCAGGGTGTCCACAAAGCTCTGCTGCTAGACACCAACAGCAGCAGTAACACAGAACTAGCAGTGGGGGGCGGAGGTGGGTTGCAGATGCTGAAGCTCCTCACTTGTTTGCAAACAAGGGGGCAGTTTGGGCACACACGCACATACCCCTGCTACTGCATCCTTGACCAAATGGGACATGGTAACAGGTGTGTACACGAGCCCAAACTATGATTCTAGAGACAAAGGTTTGAATCCATACTTGGTCACAGAAACCCATTGAGTTATCCCAGGCAAGTCACATTCTCTCAGACTTAAAGAAGGGCAGATGCAACTTGCCCAAAAAAACCTCCCTGATAGGTTTGCTTTATGGTTGCCGTAAGTCACTTTTCAAAAGGGAGAGACAGGATGGCTAGAAAGAACCGCCCCCTATCAGTCGTACCTTGCTGTAATGTGCCTTCAAGTCACTTCTGATTCACAATCACCAAAACCACCACAGCGGTTTTTGGCAAGATTTGTTGGGGGGGATGTCTTTGCCCTTCTCTGAGGTTGAGAGAATGTGACTTGCCCAGAGTCACTCAGTGTCTGAGCAGGGATTTGAATCCTAGTCCCCAGAAGCCTTTAATAAATAAACAAACAAACAAACATTTGAAATTTTAAATAAATATTTGAATTATTTAAATATAGATTTAAATATTTAAATCTTGAGTTAAGTCTAGAGAGTCGCTGGCAAAAAATTATATTTGAAGGGGGTCCCTGGTAACAAAAAGTTTAGGAACTGCTGCCTTAGGACACTCTCAGTACTCCCTTCTGGCTGTATATTGCAAGGGAAGATCTGCAGCAGTGGCAAAGGTGATTTTCTCTTTTTTGATAAGCTTCTAACAAATTTCCAAGGGTTCTGAGGAATAAAGTTTGAAAGCAACATTTCTTTCCAGCCAATTCCTTACTTCCCACTCTGTTGAAAGATAAAGACCTTCACTCAGGAATGTAACTGAACTGTTCTGTTGGTATCTTTCTAACAGGAGAATGTGAGAAAAAAATGTGGGATGAAAATATGAAGAGTTCCACTCACTGTCTTAGGGAAGCAGAGACCAAACCAGCAAAAACAAAATAAAAACCAAAAACACCCCCCTCCCAGTTTCCATAGCACAGTGACATTTAGTTTAACTGTTCTAAGCTGTACTAAGATATAATGATCACAACTGAATCTAAAAATCTAAGAAGTCAGCAGCAGTCAGAACGCTCACAAGCCACTAAAGTAACTTTATCCTTGATTTCCTGGAATCCCACAGCCAGCAAAATCCAGTGGAGAATTCTGGGAGATAATAGCCCCACAGAAACTTTTCGGAGGTCTGTCTAGTTCAGCCCCTATGTGTTTCTCTTACGTTCCATGCTACTCACCACTGGTCATGTGTGACACTTTTGCAAGCTTCTTCACAACATTATCGAGTCGTGACTGTGTGTTGTCCAGCTCATGAGTGAAATCATCCAACATGCTGGAACCACAGGAAGGGAGAGTGTTACATTAAGCAACTGGCCCATCTTTGAGATATAAGACTTAATTTTAAATTTAATTTAGGAAAAGGAGGACAAAAAAAAATAAACTCTTCTCCACGTGCCTACTTCATTGAAGGTAATATTGTTTTATCACAAGGAAAGGGGCTTTCTCAGCTCTGGCACAACACTTAGGGAACGAACTCCCACAAAAAAAAATCTGCCTGGAGCAAAGGTTACGTTATTTTAGCTATTGGGCATTTTTCAAAAAATTATTAAACATTGTAATTGCTGAAAATATTAAGTCTATTTTTAAGCACTTTTTGCCTTACGTGGCTGATAGAGGAAGAAATTATATTACTGACCATAGAAAACTCTTCACAGAGGCAATGCATCACTTGATAGAGTTCATTTCAGCAAAACAATTACAGTCCTCTCTCCATATTTGTGGGGTTGATCTTTGCAAATTTGTTTATTTGCAAGGTGCCTATGCTTCCCTCATTCTTCTCTTCCCATATCCTTATGTTTTGCGTGGGTGTATGTGCCTTCTTGCTCCACATCTGGGCAAAAGGCAAGGGAACTGGAGGGAGGCATCCCCATTAGTGAATGGGAAGCGGAGCATGGGGGGAGTTATTCACAATTTTCCACTTTTGTGAGGGTTCTGCACCCTGAATCCTCACAAAAGTGGAGGGGCCACTGTATCTTTTGCTTGTCTTCTCCTCAGCATTGTTAAAGTGCCTGATTATGATACTGGTTGAGAACTGAAGAGGAACTTCTAGTGGATCAGACCAAAGATCAATCTAATCCAGAACTCCATTTCCAATAGTGGCCAGTTGTGGGTTCCAGGGAAGCCTACAAGCAGGACACAATGTCAAAAACAAACTCAATTTTACTGCTAAGAAGGCTGCTACTAACAGACATATACTGTGCACTGAGTGATTAAAATGCGTTCAGTACTCACACTGCTTGTTCATCCAGCTCCCCTCCAATACGCTGGGACATGTTCTTTAAAACCCCAATGCTGCCAGAGACCAACTCCAACTGCTCATCCTGCTGTTCAATGATTAACTGGTACCCAAAAAGAGAAGTGGGGTCAAGGGGGAATTTATATAGTTAAAATCATGCATCCAACTACAATTGACCTGAGTATCCAGAGTGCCAGTTGTGGCTTCCCACAGAAACAATCCCAATTTCCTGAACATCTGGAGACCACCTGTAAGGAGAAAGCCAATTTTTTCACCCCACAAAAAAGACTCTAAGGGAAAAACATGCGGTTCCACCTCTGTGGTTCAAATTTCCTCTTCAAAAATTCTCTTCTTCTAAATCAAGGTTGCATCTCTCAAGAGATGGGGAGTACACATTGGTTCCCACCAAAATGTTGGTGGGATGCACCTCCTCATGACCCCTGCTAAAAATGTGGAGGTTTGCCCCCAAAGCATCCTCTTGGGCACACTTTTGCCAGGTTCTTGTCTTCCACTGGGCCATTTTAGGCAACAGAGAGTCTTTTTTAGCAACAGGAAGTGATCTGGAAGTCAACTTCCATGTTGTTTCTTGATAGGAAAAGGCTGCTTTGGAGCACAAAATAGTCAGTGGCAGGGGAAGCATGGCTAATTGCCCTGATGCCCTCCTAGAAGATGTTGGGGCATAAAAGCAAACATAGAAAGCCTACAGTTTCACATTAGTGCATGATTTGTCTTTACCAGCAACATGGAACACTGACCTTCCACAAGCTGTTGGACTGCAATTCTTATCAGGCCCAATCAGCACAGCTAAGGATGAGGGATGATGGAAGTTGCAGTCTAAACAAATCGGGGGCAAATATTCTCCTTCCATTGTTTAGACTCTCAGTAAGATATTATTTGTATCGGGTGAGACATGTTGGTTGATGTTAAAAGGCTGAAGGCAATTCATCTCAATTCATTTGCTGATATAAACAGTTGAGGAGAATATGCCTTTGAGATCAGGGGACTGTGCATATGAGCTGCACTGGAACTCTGAACAGACAGCTGCCTATCTCTACATATGCTAAGAGCAGCAACTGGCATAAGAAAGCTACACATCCAAGGAACCATGTTCTTATTTGGATAAGAACATGATTTGGGTATTAATTGCATGCCGATGAAGTAAGATTTGAGAACTGAGCTCTTAGAGCACTGAGAAAAGAAAGGGATTATTTCATACATGTTATTGGTACCAAAGCTGTGCCCATCTCTCAACTCCCCATTAGTCATTTGAATACCAACGCACGAGGTTTCTGTGGGATGAATGTATCTTAGCATTAAAGCAAAGAGTGCTCAGACTCCTACTGACCTGGGCTAGAGAAGAGGGAAAGAGCAGCATTCATTCTCCGTGTTGTTTTCCTGTGAATTTTTCAACATGGTAGCTAAGGAACTGCAAGTCATCCTTTTTATCCCCTCTGTTCCTGTCACTTACAACATCCTGCTGCTTTTCACTCCTCCTTCCTCTCCATATCTACTCCTTAAGTGGGTCTTTGCAACTTGCACTTGCTTGTGAATCTCACTTAATGTCATTAATACCATGATATTCTTATGGTAAAACTTTCTCTGCAAACCCCATTATACTAGTAGTCAGTTGGCATCTGGTCAGAAAAACTGTCTTCTACCCATTCCACCCATATGTATGCTATACACGAAGTTGCCAAGGAAGACCATACAACATAAATCACAGGAAATATTCTACCTGTTGCTGTGCCTGCTGTTCCTCAATGAAATGTGAATTCACAGACTGCATTTCACGATCCAAACAGCCATATTTGTCAGGCCCAGAGCTCCAGCTATGAGTTCCACTTTCTCCCAGAAGTACCTGTATATCAGTGAATAAATGAGAAATAAAAATTAAATTTCATGACTAAATCTGACCATACCAACCTTCCAAAATCAGTATCTAAAGAGAAAAGTGCCAAAAAAGATACTTTATTCTTTTGAACATTGGATAATAACAAGTCTGCCTCTTTCAATACAGAGCTCTGAGCAATATGTGTTAGAAAGTGAATCTTCCTGCACAGGGGAAATACTGGCAACTGAAATGTTTGTGCTAGTTTGCAACTAGGTGGTTAAACAGATCATGAAGTATAGTAACAAATTCCCAATAAGAGAGCCCCATTATATAGAGTTTAACCTTGGTGGTTCAGGGCTATAACAGACCTAGAAAAGAACTGAAAAACAAAACATGACTGTATTTTCCAGAAGGCATTGGTAGTTTGAAATTTTCACATGTGGAACCAAGACTCATTTATGATTGGTTCATGCATCTGCAAAAACACATGGGGTGCACCTACACTACAAAATTATAGCATCTTGATTCCACTTTACTGTCATGGCTCCAGTCTATGAAATCCTGTGATCTGTAGTCTGGAAAAGGATTTACAATTTTCTATCACACTCCCTTGAACTACAGCATTAGAGCTCTACCAGAGAATTTTAAGTATCTCATAAAACTTCTTAACCCAGGATTTTACTGACAATTACAGTGGTACAAAGCTGATACAGTTGTGTAGTGTGGATACTTTCCACATATAGGACTTCTATGTTTGTTTTGCAACAAGAGAAGAACACTGATCTACCATCTTCCTGAGCTTTCAGCATGCATGAGGAGGCTCTGGCCATTGGCTTAATTACTGTTTCACCCAGAGGAGAAACAAGAAGGAGCTCTTGCTGTTGTCCCATGCAGATGGATTCTCTGCAAGAAGAACAGGTTGCTTACCTGTAACCGTGGTTCTTTGAGTGGTCATCTGTGCCCTCACACACTGGGAGTTTTCGTGCATGCATGATAGCGTTCAGAAGATTCAAGAGCTAAACAGCTTGGCGGGAACCCCTCCCCCATGCCGGTACTGAGCATGCTCAGCCCGCCAAGCCAACAGTCTCTCCTCAGTTCTAGAGTCTGCCAGTGCAGGACCTGAAAGAGGGGACGGCTGGGCAGGTGTGTGTGAGGGCACAGATGACCACTCGAAGAACCACGGTTACAGGTAAGCAACCTGTTCTTCTTCTTCATGGTCTCTGTGCCTCACACACTGAAAGATTTTGTAGCTTACCAGTTGGACGGTGGGTCAGGTCCTAGAGAACGGAAGACAACGTGGTACGTCCAAACCGGGCATCTCTCCAGGACCGGCAGTCCAGTCTGTAGTGGCACACAAAGGTTGAGGGTTGAGACCAGATCGCCACAAGGCACAGTTCTTGCAGGTCCACTCCTCGAAGGAGAGCTGCTGAAGAAGCCACGGCTCTGGTGGAATGAGCACACAACAAAGCTGGCTGAGGCTGCTTAGCCAGTTCGTACGGCAGCAGAATGGTCTGGGCCACCCATTTGGAAAACTTCTGGGTGGACACCTTGTGGCCTTTTTGACACCCACCGTGGCACATGAACAGGTGGGGTGTCTGACGGAAGGGTGCAGTCCGGTGCATGTAGAAAGCCAAGGCTCAATGGACATCAAAGGAGTGAACGGAGCGCTCCAGAGGTGTAGTCGGGTCTGGATAAAAGGTAGGTAAGATGATGTCCTGGCTAAGGTGAAAGTGTGATACCACTTTGGGCAGGAAGGAAATGTCAGGGCGCAGGACTACCTTGTCTGGGTGGAAGACGAGGAAGGGCTCATCGGATCGCAGTGCTGTCAGCTCACTCGCCCACCTGGCTGAGATGACAGCTACCAGGAAAGCAGTCTTGATGGCCAGGAGCCTGTCATCAGCAGTCGCCATGGGCTCAAAGAGTGGTCGCATCAACTGCGATAGCAGCAAGGATAGCGACCAAGGCGGCAGCGGCGGCGACACTGGTGGATAAAGGTGTTGCAGGCCTTTCATAAACTGTTTGAGGGTAGCACCCCTGAAGAGAGCTGCCGAGGGGGACCCTCATGATTGATAGGCCACGATCACGGCGAGGCAGATCTTCAGGGATGGAAACGCGAGCCCTTGCTGCTGAAGGTGGAGGAGAAAATGTAGCACAGTGGTCAGGTTAACAGGTGATACTGGCTCACAACGTGCCTCCACAAAGATGATGAATTTCTGCCACTTATAGTGGTAGTTGCGGTGTGTCAACTCCTTCCTGGACACAGTGAGGACATCCTGGATGGTCGGGTGCTCTAAGGTGTTATCTTCCACGCGTGGAGGGTCAGGAGCGGCAAGTCCAGGTGGAGAACGAGACCGTCGGAGTGCAACAGGAGATCCGATGTCGGGAACTTGAAGAGTCGACCACGAGCGGCCTGGAACAGGGGCCCAAACCAGTGCTGCCTCGGCCAATATGGTGCTATGAGGACAACGTCGGCTCGGTCTGCAAGGATCTTGGCGACCACTTGACCCAGGAGAGGGAATGGCAGGAATGCGTAGAGGAGCCCGTTGGTCCACTCGAACTAGAAGACATTGTCGAGAGAACCCCGGCCCAGGCCAGCTCTCGAGCAGTACTGCGGACACTTCCTGTTCAGGCTGCTGGTGAAGAGATCAATCATCGGTTCGCTCCATCGGTCTAGTATCAGCTGGAAAGCCGCATCTGAGAGGGACCATTTGTGATAGCACGAGGTGTCCCTGCTCAAGGTGTCTGCTACGGTGTTCTCCTGGTCCGCCAGGTACACCGTGACTGGGTGGACTCAGAGTGGCATGCACCAGTTCCAGAGCTGTAGGGCTATGTCGAGGAGGGTGGTCGACCGGGTCCCTCCCTGCCTGTTGACGTAGCAGACCACTGTCGTGTTGTTTGACAGGATCTGCACGGTGCAGCCGACGATCAAGTTGCGGAACGCCCTCAGAGCCTTCCAGATGGCAAGGAGCTCAAGGGTGTTGATGAGCAAGTGGGTCTTGTTGTCGATCCAGCGCCCTTGCACTCTGAGGTCACTGCAGTGCGCTCCCCATCCGAAGAGAGAGGCGTCCGTCACCGTGAGCTGGCTCCCAGAACGGCATCCCTGACATCAGATGATGGTAGGATAGCCACCAGAGCAGGGAGCAACGCACCTGTCGAGGCATTCAGAGGAGGCGCCTCTGGTCGTCCAGGGGCGGGTCGAAGGCCCTGACAAACAATTGCTGGAGGGGGCGAGCACGGAGGCGAGAGAGGTAAGTTACCGCCGTGGTCGAAGCCATGTACCCAAGAAGCTGTTGGATTCCAGGGCATCGAGAGCGGCGGATGCAGCCCAGCGGAGAGTGCGTGCCCGTTCCAGTGGAAGGTATGCCCTGGCGGATACCAAGTCCAAGAGACGGTCTGGAGATCGAGACTCACTCCTCCTGGCACGGTCCCGCGAAACGGCCCGATGACGAGACGGGGCCCGAGGTGTAGCCAGAACAGGCTCTGGGCAGTCCATCCCCTCTGGGTGACCGAGCGGAGCTACCATGGCAGATAGAACAGGTGGGCCCAAAAGCGCTGCAGAACCAGCGGTCGGGGCCTCATCAGACAGATCAACTATCTCCGGCGGCCCAATCTCCTCAACGACCTCCTCAAGATGTTGAGTTGGAGGTGGTGTTGGAGGGCAGACCCTCGTAGAGGGAAAACCCCACTTCTCCTTCTTTCTCTTCTTCTTCTTCTTCTCTTTAGATGTATCGAGAGAAGGGGGTCGCTTACGCTGAGCGGCAGTTAGCAGCTTCGAGCTTCCTTGGAAGTCGACGCACCCGAGGAGAGTTTCGGGATGCATGGTAAGGCCGATATTGGAGGCCGAGAGGACGGTATCGAGCCTGGTACCGTCACTGTCATCGGTACGGCAGCCGCCGGTACCGACGAGGGCGTGGTCACAGGTTGCACCGATGAGGAGGGACGCGAAGACATGGTGGATCCTTCTTCAACTTGCTCCCTTGCCCTCAGGGACTCCTCTCAACAATGGGACTTCAGGCAAGATGACCTGTTTCGCAACATTTGGGCCGTGAACTCCTGGCAAATAGAGCAGGCCCTAATGTTGTGGGTCTCCCCCAGACAAAAAAGACACTCCAAGTGTCTGTCGGAGAGCATGGCCTTATGCCCGCAAGAAACACAATGCTTGAAGAGCGCAGACATAGAAAGAAACCAAGAAGAAGAGCAAAAGTCCAGAGGGGGAACACTCACAGAGAAGATGGACAAAGAAGATTGAAGAGTGAAGAAAAAACACGAAGGAAGAGGGGTTCGAAGAAGCCGAAAATACCAAATGCAATCCAAAATCTAATAACCAATGTCCAAAAATACATGTCAAAGCTGAAAATCAAGCCAAAGTACAAGCCAAAGACGCTGCGGAGCAAAGAACCTTCCATTCGCTAGGGCAGAGGAAAAAGAACTGAGGAGAGACTGCTGGCTTGGCGGGCTGAGCATGCTCAGTACCGGCATGGGGGAGGGGTTCCTGCCAAGCTGCTTAGCTCTAGAATCTTCCGAATGCTATCACGCATGCGTGAAAACTCCCAGTGTGTGAGGCCCAGAGACCACGAAGAAAAACTAAGGTTATTTTTAGGCAGAGTTACTGTCTGTGGGCATTTGCCTTGTCAGGAAAGATTAGCTTGAGCAAAGCTCCTTCCTACAATGTTATGAGGAGTGTATAAATGAATCTCACTGCTCATAAATGTTCTAGCCTTTGCAGAACTGTAATCTTCCGCATAAGACTGTGAACCTTGCTGCCACAACATATCTGAAATTAGATTTTCTTTTAGAAGTGTGACTAATGCACAACATTTAAACACTAAAAAATTGTCCAGTAAAGTTACAAGCAATCTATTTTATACCTTACCTGCCTATTCTTCCTTTCAGCCAGAGCTTGAACAGAAGTATTTGACATTTGGTCCTTCATATCCTATCCAGTTTAAAAAAAAACACAAACAAGAAAATTATTATTGTAAGGTGAGCATAACTAGATAGGTATACTGGTTTACAAAGCAAAATTGATTTATTTCTATGAAAGGAAATGGCAGGAATCCTGTTGGTGTCTTACACGTGCGTAAGTTCCCCTATGGAAACAACTGGACATTTTCCTCTGTTTTCAATTCAAGTCTATGGAAGTGGAGTGGTAAATATGCTGCCACTCCACATGCAAATACATGCAGATATAGATATAAATGCATATATGCATGCACACATGCATCTGCATAGACACACATACTCAGTTGTGCATTTGGTTACATATTTGAGTCTGCTTTCAGTTGCACCATGTTGTCATTCCACACAAAGGTTGTGTAGCACAATCAACACATAATTCTATAGTTTCTTCCAGGGGGTACTGTGAATGATAATAAAAATCACTGTAAGTATTAATTAATTCCAAAACTAATACAGAGAATCCATTAAAAAACATACATGGATTATTTTACTAATTGCTTTGCTACTTCCAAGTAGCAAACAGCTGTTTTAGATACAATGACAGAAGCAACAGAATATCAAATTATATTAATTGGGGAACCTGAAACTTCATGTCTGTTTGAAAGATATACACATTCTGGGCTCAGTGGATTTTTATGAGTGAAATGGATCAGAACCTAAATGTTAATGTTTCTTGATGAATATAACTGGTATCCTATTGCTGCAGATGTCCTATCTAAACAGGCTGACTCCTTCTTTATATGTCAAACCAACCAGTAAAGCAACCCATATTTATGGTTTTGTATAGGCTACCTAATGGGGTCTCTGAAATGCTTTGGGAGTTGATCAGTACCAGAGTGGTGACTTATTATCATTCACAACACACAGTTCTCAAAAATATGTATTAATGCCCTCCTGACTGCTGTAGTAAGAAATCTAGGTGTGCTCCTCAGCAGTTGGGAAAGTTGAAATAACAGAAAATGCTGCAGGCTCTTTTGCCAATTCACTGTGAATTTCAAAATGAAGGAGAAGTCCTCAGGCTGAAACTTGGCAGCCCTAACTGATGCTATACTACTATAGGCATACCATACCACACAGGGCAGTGAAGCAAAAGTGACAACTCAGAGCCTACTCTACCATAAAGTGTGGTATTCAGTGCTCCAGGGTATGTACCTCTTTATCCCATGACTGTTAAAAGCCTTGTTTTCCAATGATTTCACAGCTAACCAAATGCCCTTTGCTTCCTTACTAACCAGACACTGCTGTTCCTCTTTTATATCAGACAGGCATTTTTGGATCTGTAGGTTACAACTGACAGTCCACAACCAGAACAAATACTCTCACACACACTTGCAAATTGCTTTTGAAACTTTGTCTGCTTTTTTCCTTAAAGGTAGAGGAAAATGAACAGTTGTCATTACAGCAAAAATGAATGGATCAGTGCAAATGTTGGACCTATGCACAAACTCTCAGAGTTTATTAAAACAGAGGTAGTTTCGTATGCTATTTCTGTCTGACTTGTCCTTGGAAAAAACTGTGTTCATGCAATTACTGCTATGCTTTTGTTCTTGTTCAGTTGTAAGAGTTTTCATTTTTATATCTTCTCCTTATCTCATGGAGAATTAGAGGTTGCTTAGCTTTAACAAGTAACCAAGATTTCTGTTCTGTAACGTAGTTATCTCTCCAAGGAGACTCAAATGCCTTACCCTGACCACCTGTCGTGTGCTTGTAATGAAGGCTTTTCTTATACCCAGTTCTGTTGCATCAAGGTTGAACTTCCGAGGGTTAGCTTCAACAATGCGTTCAGGATAGTTGGTTAAGGAAACTGTTTGGTACATAGATTGCCCTAATTACCATTATTAACAGGGCCTTTTAAAAATAATCATTTTTCTGCATAAGCAAAAAACTCAAGAAGAAATGCATTCCGTAGGCTATTTTTAGAACTTGTTTAAAAAGTGTGTGTAAAATTTGTGCTGCTTTAATGTGACTATTTATTTTCTACTTATTTAATACACTACTGTGATGTCCTCTGAACTGACAAATAATATTAAAAGTACTTTTATTACTTCAGATTGTATTTGAACAATTCTGATGTTCTCAGGTAGCTGACTATGCCATGGCTTTAAATGTTTTTGCCATTAATAGCTCTTTATTTGGGGAACTATGGTACATAGAGGACAGCAAATCCAAATGGACTTTTTACAGGAAAACATGAGGCATGAATGAAGGTAACTTTCCGGTGTCAACAACACCTCCAGCATGTTTTTTTAATTGGATTAAAATACCTGTGTCAAAATTATCAGGTTTCCTGGATAAATATTAAATAAGTTCATTCATCTATTGATCAGAGAAACCAAAGGATATTAATAGTTTCATCTAAGTCCTCAAGATCCCACTCAATGCTCCTTAGATTGTTCCTTAGCTCATTGGTGGTCCAATCAATTTCTTCTCTTGTAGCTGTGGATGGATCTTGCAGGAGCTCTGTCCATCTTTGGAACAGCCCCTGGGCAGTGTTCACTGCCTTCTGAACCTCTCTGGAAGTCAAGGAAAAAAAGAAACATTAAAGACCATTTAGATATGACAGCCCATTATCGTCACTAAAGATCCCAACTTGCCATCTGTAAGCTTTTTGATCTCCTACAGCACCCTATCTTTTTATGCCTGCACTCAAACATAAACTGTTATAAGGCTGACTTTTGGTAATAGTCATGTATTGACACAGAAGCTATGGACCAGTTCATATATCTATGCACGAAGATTCTCTGTACATAGAATTTGGGTGGGTGGGTGGGTGGGTGTAAACCCTTCCCAATGCATATAAAGGACAATGTTTTGTGAACCATGTGTTTCAAGGTGCATTTTGTTCAATTTTTGTCATTGGTCAGAGGCAGGGAAGAGGACATTGTGCTAATCTGATTCTGTGTCTACATCACAGGCTGGCTAATACTTCCCCCCACCTAAACAGAGAAAACAACAGAGAAAGGTAGGCTGAACGAGTGTTTGAATTAGCCCCACAAGTGTCAAAGGACAGAAGGAATGATCAATATACACAGATTAATATGCTTTTGAACCTTAAGGAAGTGTTTATAAAATGGCAACCATGAAGACCGAAATCTACTTTTTGAAGAGTTTTCTCAAGGTGAGGATGGCAATTGGGGCCTTCCAGTTAGTTTTTGGATTGCAGTTCCCACCGTCCTTCACCATTGACTATCCTGGCTAGGGGTGAGCATTTAGAGAACAACAGTCATAGTCACCTGAGTCTAAAACTTGTCATCCACAATTGTACCTTCTGGCTTTAGAACAGATATGGAAAGCTTTTGCCCCTCAGATGTTTTGGGAGCCCAACTCCAGTAACCTATCATGCACCATGGTGAGTGGGCCAACAGAAGGTGAAGCCCAAAATATCTGGAGGACAAAATGTTCCCCCTTCAATTTAGAAGCCTGCTGAAAATAACTTTTGGGTAGGGTTACAAGATTCATTATTTAGGCATTAAAATTCATTGTTTCATTAAATTACATGGCTATTTATGCTCACTTCTCTATTGGCAAACTATTACAAGTACTGTTTTACAATGCTTAGGCCTGACTGCTTTAGTTTTCTGACACTAACAAATTTCCAATGCTTGTCCTTCACCTCCAGCTATCCCTGCTCTATGCTGCCTGTTAACATGCTTCCACTACACATCTTGAGCTCTATTCTTGTCTTTTCCCCATATTAGACAAGCACTGAAAGTGGATTTAATAGGTGTAACAAGCAGGGAAAGAAACGGGGAAAAAAGTCTCTATTACCATTAAGACTACCTAATTTATTGAAGCATGAGCTTTTGTGGGTTTCAATCCACAACACTGTAATCCAGGAATGCTCATGTTAAAGTTAATCAGGTAGACTTAAAGGTGCCACAAGATTTCTTCTTTCCTCACTTTTCATACTGGAAACAGACTAAAACAGCTGTCTCTTTTGACATTTCACTGGTGTGTTTGACAGAAAAAGGAAACATCAGATCAGAATTAACCAGCACTTTCAATGATGAAGTGCGTGCATGGGTGAATACCTGGCAAACTTGAAAGGCTATGCTCAGAAACCTAACTGTGGAGGTACTAAGTGATTCAGTGAGGATTTCAATTAACATGTCAAGGACAGTTGTGTTGCTGTGTGCCTTCAAGTAATTTCCAATTTATGACCATCCTAAGGTGAACCTATCATGGGGTTTTCTGGGGCTGAGAATGTGTGACACAGTTCCATGGCCGAGTGGGAAAATGAATCCTGGTCTCCAGGGTCACAGTCCAATACTCAAACCACTACATCACAATGGATCTAATCACAAAGGCTTCCTCTGAAGCATTGTTTTGCCTATCCTACTTTGTAATGGATAAACAATGTCTGACGTGCCAAGATGACATTTTCATTCTGCTTAACTTTCCATAGCATCATTTCCTCTACAAAGGAAATGTTCCATTCCTGAACTCATCATTCTATCACAAAACAATGGGATATTACTTCATTTTATGATTCTATGATTCCCAAACATTCAACAAACACCTCTGAATGCTCACTAGTTTGTCAAGGCCCATTTAGCTGGAATAGTGTTATTAATTCTTTCATTAAACCCACCATCCTATTCATAATTGCTTGCTAACTTTTAAGTCAGAAAAATGTTCACAGATCTGTGGGTTCATAAACTTTATAGACTCAAATAAAGCTTATATCAAAACATCACTTCATATAGTAAATGGCCCTTGTGTGAATAAGTTTTATCAATCACTTCTGAGGAGGAAAAGGAAAGAAAACACTGAATACATCCATACAAAATGAAGTACATTCCATACTGAGAAAATGATGATACTCTACAGTACAATTGTAAGATTGCAGGGAGAGTGCTGGATGTATTATTGGTAAATTGCAAAATGCATGCAGAGCAATTATTTTGGCACTGCACAATGGCCATAGTACCTAACAGCAGCAGAAGCACTGTATGTTTGCACACTCCAAAGGGTGATCTATGCCCACGGTTGTGTGTTATACAATGGGACCCACTCCTGAACATGTATTGCAACATGTAGTTATTTTGTATCAGAGTTATGCAGCACTAGCAAAGAGTAATTCCTGATCAGATAGTTATGCTACACTCTGACAATGTAGGACTACAGCCATCATGGGTGTGCTATAATCTACTTGGTTTCACTAGGCCCAGTAAAAATTATTTGAGAGTATACTGTAATATTTCACTGAATTCAATGAGAAATACTTAGAAAATTGATTTTAGACACCTAAGTAGAAATACTTAGAAAGTTAGATTTTAGAGTGTGGTGTTATAGCACAAGCCTCTTCCCCTTTCACCTAGTTCCCTTCCCTGCGTCATAGACCACTGTTTATTCACCCACTTCCAAAACCATTAAGAATTACTCCACTGGGTCACACCAAAGGGTCACCTATCAAAAAAGCAGCGAAGCAGATGTAGATAGAAATTTCATAAGCAAGGCAGAAAGCCAAAGCCTTCCCATGTTTTTTTTCCAAACAAATAATCTTGGAATATACACTGCCTCTGACCATTATGGGGGGCTCATTTAGCTGTGATAAGCAGTTCTGTGATCTGGTGCAGTGTTTGGAGTACTGGGCAAAGAATGGGTACACCAAGGTTCAACCTTCCACTGAGACCCTTTCCGCACTAGACTGTTACAGTGCTACTATTCAACTGTCAACATTCTGAGGAATCCTGGGATTTGCAGTTTAGGGAGGGACCTTTAGAATTCTCAGCCAGGCAGCTCTCTGGCCTCAACAAACTACAAACCCCAGAATTCCACAGGATGTTGAAAGTGAAATAGTAGCACTATAACAGCGTAGTGTGGAAATGGCTGCAATCACTATGTCTCAGCCTGACTTAATTCATAGGATTGTTGGGTACATACACACGGAGGAGGAGAGCGCAGAAACAGTTACCTCATATATGGGGGATATATATGCAACAACTCTTTCTTCCACGAACTTGATTAACCCCTTTTCTAAAGAAAAAAGTCAACAGAATCTATGGCTATCAACAACACTGTGTCTAAGAGCAAAAATAAATCCCATCCATTAACTATATATTGCTCAGCTGCTACTAAGATTTCACTGGAAGAGTTTAACAATGTATGATCTCACTGAGGTGGCCAATGTGTGTCTGGACATTAGAATTTCAAACTTGCTGGAGATGTGTGGTTTCCATGCACCTTAAGACAGTATAGAAGACCACCAGTCAGGCATAAACAATTTAGCCCAGCCTTTTGCTATACTAAGCTTTATTCATGTTTGTTGTTTGGGATATGAAGGATCATTTACAGGAGCCTCTGACTACACTAGCAAGAGGCTACAGGCCTTTCCACATTACACTGCTATAGTGCTATTATTCATCTTTCAACATCCTGTGGAATTCTGGGATTTGTAGTTTTCCCGAGGCCAAAGAGCTCTCTGGCCGACAATTCTATCTGCCTCTCCCTAAACCGCGAACCCCAGGATTCCAGAGGATGTTGAAATACAGTGTAGTGTGGAAAGGCCTCATGTCATTGGGTTTCTCTGGTCAGCTCAAACCGAAAGATTCTAGTAAACAAGTATATGAATGACCTGTGCCTGAGACCTACAAATGAGGGGGAAAAAAATGATATGGGTCCAGGACACAGGTGAGTAAAATTACTCTGACTTGGCATCAGGCAACCTCCTCTGTTCCCAAAGATCTTAGGTCCCCAGAGTAGAAAACAGAGTAGAAAACGACAACTCCGAGAACTGGAGAATTCTGGGACTCTATATATTTTTTAAAAAAGCCCCCTTTCCGATCTCTAAGATAGAGGCTGTTTCTGCACGTGACTGTTATGGCGCGATGGTTCCACTTTCAACAGCCTGTGGAATCCTGGGGTTTGCAGTTTCGGGAGGGGCCGGCCGGCCCCTCCCGAAACTGCAAACCCCAGGATTCCACAGGCTGTTGAAAGTGGAACCGTCGCGCTATAGCAGTCACGTGCGGAAATGGCTAGCGTGATGACCAGACTCTGGATATACGAAGCCAGCGGCCCAGACCCGACCCCTTTAAACGCCCCTCGCCTTCCACGCAGCAAGCAGGAAGAGGCTTACGAGAAGCCCTCCCCGTTCCTGAGGTGAAGGAGAAGACTTTTGCCGAAAACAGTGAGGGGAAAAACGGCACAAAAGGGCCGCCCCGCTCCCTACCCGGCGGCCCCGCTCCGTGTAACGTGGAGGCGGGCGGCGGCCGAGTCCCGGCGCAGCGGACATTCGGCCCACGGCGCCCCCGCCCCCGCCCCGTCCACCCACCCTTTCACGACGAAGAAGGGGTCCTCCATGGACATGGCGCCCGGCGCCCGGCGCCCCTCGCCGCGCCGACTCCGCTCGCAGCTCCCCCCTCGCCTGGACCGCCTCCTGTGCCCTCCGACCGCGGCGGCCCTGGCGCCTCCCCTTCCTTCAGCTTCAGCTTCAGCTTCAGCACCGCCGCCGCCCGCCTCCCCGCTCCGCTCCTCGCTTCTTTCTCCTCCTTTCCGCCCCGCAGGTTTCGACCCTCTCGGCCATCGGCGCCCCTTCCACGTGACCTGGAGGAGCCGAGGCTCCTTATTGGAGGAGAAAGACGGCGGCCTCGCGTCACGTGAGAGGGGAGCCAGTGCCGCCCGCCCCCGCTTGAGGAGCGAGGCCGCTTTACTTAAAGAAAAAGGAGGGGGGGCGTCTGGGAGGGTTTTGTTGTTTTTGTGGTTATTATAACAACCAAATCCAGTGAGATAAAGTGACGGGATTTTTATGTATTATTTACAGCGGCTCCTTCTCAAGCGGGATAGTGCTTATAGTGCTGTTGTGTTCCACTTTCAATAATAATAATAATAATAATAATAATAATAATAATAATAATAATTATTATTATTATTATTATTATTATTATTATTATTATTATTATTATTATTATTATTATTATTATTATTATTATTTCTATCCCGCCTCGCCCAGTGGAATTCTGGGGTTTGTAGTTTACTGAGGCCAAAGAGCTCTCAGGCTGAGAATTCTAAAGGCCCCCTCCCTGAACTGCAAGCCCCAGGATTCCACAGGGTGTTGAAACTGTAGGAAAAGAGATTCCACCTGAACCTCAGGAAGAGCTGAGCAGTGGAATCTGCTGCCTCAGAGTGTAGTGGAGCCTCCTTCCTTGGAGGTTTTATGGCCGTCTGTTAAAGGACGTGCCTTGATGAGGGTTCCTGCAGGGCAGCAGGTGGCACTGAATGGCCGGCGGGGTCTCTTCTAACTGTATGGTTCTACGAATAATAGCATTATAACAGTCCAGTGCGGAAATGTCCATATTCTCAGCTGCAGAAAACCTCACTAACAGGTTGGCCTTGGGTTGCCATAAACCAGAAAGGACTTGAAGGCACACAACAACAACATCACACAAGATGATGGCATCAGAGTGTGAGAAATAGCTGATAACACTCATGAAACAATTTAACACAGGATCGGCTGAAGCATCAAACATTTATTTAAAAAATAATAATACGTTTCTGCAGACACGGGTGCTCTCCAGAGAGAAGGACCCCCTCCCACAAAACAACACACATTTTATCCCCTACACCAGCTTCCCTCCCCTTGGACAGGACCCAAATGTTACAACCCTATCAGAATCGCCTAAGAAGTTACATGCCCCCTTCACCATATTTACAGTATTGTTACCCCTTTCAACTTTTGCTGACCTTCAGTCTGCATAAGCAGGTGCCTCCAAAAACAAGTACATACATCCCACTGTTGAATCCTTATCTATCTGTCTGGTTCTCTTTTTGCTCCAAGGTCTTCTTGCTCCAGGCTGCCAGTTCTAAAAATACATTCTTAGGCTTCATTGTTTTGCAACAATACTATTCCAAAAGATATGTGTATATAAATATATTTAAAAATGTGTTATAAGCTATAAGCTAATAATATATTACTAATACTATTAATAATATTGCAGAAACTAAGATATATTTTACTTCTCACAAGAGGAGTTATTGTTGTTTCCTTGCCCCATATATTTGTTGCTTACTCCATGCATTTCCCCTTTTACTTTATACTGAATTTTAAGGTTTTTCTTCTATATGCGTATTGTCATTATACATTTGTTTTCTGATCACTAATTCATGATTATATAGCTAGTTTGCATATAGGCGTATAAGCAACAATAAACATTAGTTTATAATTATATCCTACCTTTTCTCTAAGCTACAGGTCAGCTAATGTCTTGTTGGGGGGGGGGTTGCTCTCAGTTTTTCCTCAGATCACATCTACTTTACTTTTTTTTTTTTCCTGAGCTAAACACACTCAAACTATGTAACTTCCTCACTGAGTTGATCTCCTGATAATTTTGGTTGCCCTCTCCAAAGCCTTTTCAGCTCCATGACACACGGTTTTTTTATTATAATGACCAAAACAGCATATTTTATTTGAAGTGTAATCACACCATAGACTCACTGGACTGACAACATTTCACTGCATTACCTATCATAACTATAATTGCTTTCTTGGTCAGTGCTCATAACTTTTATCCCAATGCACATCAGCCTAGACTTCCTTATATTAGAACCACACGCCAATTTAAAATCCCTATTTAGAGACATCCTTTTTACAATCCCCTTCCACTGTAGTTATAATAAATAATTTTGTTATCAATTTATCCACCTCAACTCCACATTACATAAACACATGAAAAACCGCCAGTTCCAGTAGAGACCCTTAGAGGGACTTCAATGTGTTCATCCCTCTATTGCAAGAATCATTATTGATCACTTTTGACAGAAAGGGGGCTGGGTGGGTTGTATAATTCAGACTAAGAAAATGCTTAGCTCAATCACACCGTGGGTCCTTCAGTGAGCTCAATTGTGAATTCACATTTCCCAAATCAAAGACAAAAAAACAGTCTTTCCAGTTGTTACTCTGTTTACTGGGGGTCCCATGAGGGACACCTAAATGTGCTCTCAGTTAAACAGGTTGGGGAAATTAGCCAAGAGCACAAGCTAACAATGTGAGAGGCAGGGCAATGCAGCGGAACCTTTTACCCAATGTCTACGGGGTCAGGCCAAGCCAAGGAGCACACCAAAGTATAAGAATAGTTGTGATCTTTATTAAAATACAGACAAACAGTGTATGCAACACACTCACACAGAAAACTATAGAAAATAAAGGTTGGAGTGGTATTTTCAAGAGGGATTGTTGGTTTGGGCAGTACTACATCTGTCCTGGAGCCCGGGTAGTCTGAAGATTGAGTTTGTTGGTATAGAGTCTCAGTATGTGGAACTGAGGTGAAGGCTCGCCAAACAAAGCGGCAGCAGGACGGGATGGAAATTGGAAGTGATCCGAGCGATCCAAAGAAGCTCTCAAAATCAGGGGTTTTTATAGGGAAAATATGACTGTAGGCTAGTCCGTACTTGGGGAAAAACAATGAATTTAGGGCCAGAGACAAAGCCTCCGAAAGGTCAGAATTTAGCATGATTGAATTATGTCTGAATTGACAATAGAATAGCCAGTATGCAAATGCGCAGTGCTTGACAGTTGAGAACTCAGCTTGCCAAGTTACCTGCTTGGGGCAGGGAGTTCTTTGTAAGTAGCGTGCATACACAATAGAGTGCTTGCCTTTGAGGTCTCCTAAAGCAGCGAGACGGATATTTCTGGCTTGCCTGTATTGTTTGGAATATTGCAGCAATTAGGGTCCAAGCCTGACTGTGAGCTTGTCCGGTGGACCTCGCAGACACGTGGAGAAGGACGGTAGAAGAAAGCCAAATTATTGATATCAAAATGATATCTGACATCCCCCAAATCTGGGCTAGAAAACGGCAGTAACACAGTGGCAACTTAATTTTTTATCTTTTCTTCAGATGGCCTCCTCAAACCACACTGAGACATTACTAGGTTTAAGTGAGCTGTTAATTCAGAGAGCCTGGGAAGCTATTGAAAAATACAGCCGTTTGTGTTGTGCTGAGTTGTGGCACACATAAGAGATCAGTTTCATGAAGAAACACAGGAATATTGGAATCTTCCAAGTTCTAGCTTTCTTGATATTAAGAGCTACTGATTTAGAAAGGATGACGGGAGAGGACAGCAATGTCACAGTTGTTAACCCCTGACTTCTATGAGCACCTGATGTCGTTGTCATCCATTTATAATCTTGGCGTGTTTTCCCACATCTTATTTTCTTTCCAGGGGAAAAAAAATTGTCCAGAAGAGGAAGATGGAATAGCTGCAGAAAGCCTTTTGATCAGTAGTTCTTGGAATCCTCCTCTGTCTGGAAGCACCTTATTTTGCAGTTTGAATAGGATGTAGACTTCTTCTGCTCTGAGGCACAAAGAGCTTAACAGCCCTTACCCAAAGTGATGGAAGGGTCAATGCTGGAATATCATGTTACTCTTCCACACTAGGCTGTTATAGTGCTATTATTCCACTTTCAACATCCTATGGAATCCTGGGGTTTGCAGTTTAGGGAGGGGCCACAAAGGCCCCTCCCAAAACAGCAAACCCCAGGATTCTATAGGATGTTGAAAGTGGAATAATAGCACTGTAACGGTCTAGTGTGGAAATGGCCTAACTGACTTGCATCACTAGTCCTACATTGCATTATTCTTAGCCCAGCCTGATTTACTGATACTTTTGATTCTGAAAAGGCAGCCTTCTTCATTTTTGGGTATGAAGCACATAAAGCAGAGATGAGGAAAAAAAGGCTTATGAGCTGTATGCAGTTTTCATTTGTGAAATGTGGGAGAATATGTACAGATGTTGTTGGCCAAAAGCCCTCATCCGTCCTATCCAACAAAGTGAATGGTGGGGGATGATGAGGGTTGTAATCAGAGCAGTTGAGTCAGAAGCAATTTTGGGTGGAATAGAGTCAGTAGAAAGTTACTGATTCTGGCTTCAAATAAAAGCTTAGAACAATATATACATCATTTTGTACTGATATTTTATATTTAAATATATTTTCTATCAATCAAAGTAGACTAATGAGTCACATGGTAGTGAAAAAATACCTTGTGCTACCATTTCCTACAGTAAATTTGCTATTACTAATTAATCTACATTGGCCATTTATGCATGAGTTGGAGGTGGACAGTTGAAAAATAGAGAAATTAGAGTCAAAGATTTTAGGTATTGATTCCACAAGCCTCATTTAAAGCGTTTTAAAATATTAAAAGCTACATGAAGGGTTTAAGTAGGGTGTCTGTCTCCTTCTCTTTCTGCAGGATCTTGTGTGTTTTCTCATGGGACAACACAGTCATTTGAATTTAAATCACACAACAGGCAATTTTGTTCTCCCCTTTCTGGAACAAAATCAGAAGGATGTATTCTAAAATGAAAAGAAATATTTGCTTGAGAAAGAATGCATCATATCTGTCTATCACTAAAAACAATAGAGCGCACAGAATGCATTAATTTCACAATGACTTTGAAAAACATGGTTTATGTTCTTGCGCCTCCATAATGAGATATGACACCAGCTAGGTGATAGCTAGCTCCTCTTCAACCAGTTTCACTTGGCATGAAGGGGCCAGTCATGTTCCCCCCACATTTCTGTCAGGAGTTATGTACATTTTTAACAGTGTCATGATGGGAGAATTAAGTTGCATGAAATCCACTACCCCATCCCACGTTGCATTCAGTCTGAGGGAAAATCCGCCTGCTGAGTATCTCCTCATCACACAGCAGTTAAAGGCACAGAAACCCTGACAGGAAAAAAAAAGATGGCAACATTATTTCATGTAAGATGAAAAGCTAGCTAATTATTAACTTATGTGGAGAGTATGGCTCATACAAACATTTCAGCTGCTGACGGCAAATATTACAAAACTCTCCAAACATCAAAGACAAAATGTACCAATTCCTGTTGATCAGGTGTGGTGTGCTGGATAACACCGGATCTGTATGTGGACTTTGTTCATATTGCCCCTCACCTGTGCTGACTTGGCGGCATTCATCAAGCCACTTATCCACTTTGTCCCATTTGTAAAATGAAAATAGCTATGTTCTACTTCACAGGACTATCCTGAATAAACACAATGGGATTTGAAAGGCAAGCAATATGTGTGTGCTTTCCATAGCCATTTCTGCACTAAACTGTTATAGAGCTATTATTCCACTTTCAACATGCTATGACATCCTGGGATTTGCAGTTTCAGGAGGAGCCGGCTGGTATCACTTAATTTGATAGAACTAGATCATCCTTGAAGCCAGCCATGGTGTAGTGGTTTGAGTGCTGGACTAGGACACTTGGAGACCAGGATTCAAATCCCAACTCACTCATGGGTGACCTTGGACCAATCATACTCTCTCAGCCTGAGAGAAAAGCAAGGGCAATCACCCTCTGAACAAATTTTGCCAAGAAAAACCTTTGATAGAATCATGTTTGTATTGCTGCATACCTTCAGGTCATTTCTGACCTGTAGCGACCTTTAGGCAAACATATCAGAGTTTTCTCGGCAAGATTTGTACAGAGGGGTCTTGCCCTAGCCTTCCTCTGAGGCTGAAAGAGTGTGACTTGTCCAATGTCACCCAGTGAGTTTTCATGGCCAAATAGGGATTCAAACCCTGCTCTCCAGAGTTGTAGTCCAATGCTCAAACCAATACACCACCAATACTTAGGGTTGCCCTAAGTCAGTTCAGTTTTATTGCACTGTAATAATTTCTGACGTGTCCTCAGAAAGACAGCACAGCACTGATCAGCAGGAACTTCTACCTGGAAGATGTAATAATTGAATTATGACGCTTTGATATGAAGACCCCATAAAAATGAGGAAGGTTTCTGTGATGAGACAGACTTACAGTGGTGTCTTTGTCACAAATACACGAAGACAGCACATTAGAAGCAAATACAAACCCTTCACCAAATGTTTTTGTTGTTGTGTTCCTTCAAGTCATTTCCGAGCTATGGCAACCCTAAGATGCGCCTATCACAGCGTTTTCTGAGGCTGAGAGTGTGTGATGTTCCCAAGGTCACCCAGTGGGTTTCCATGGCCACACCACGAATTGAATCCTGGCATCCAGGGTTGTAGTCCAACACTCAGACCATCCTGACACCACACTGGCTCTCTTCAGCGGATAGCATAGCTAGTAATCCTGAACCAAGCTCTCTAGAAGGCAGCTTTCATTTTCAGTTCCAAGGTTGCATCAGAGTTTGTACTTCACACAGTCTCCGAATTTGAGACATCTTTTGTTCCCCTCATTGCGGCCACAAAGCACTGGTTACAGACTGATGCCCTTTCCCATCTAAGGTTTCTCTTTTGCTGGTCACAGTCAGCCACACTTCCACAGCTTTTGTTAGCAAAACCCCAAAATGGCCCCTTCGTGCCTCTTCCCCCTCCTTCTTTTTGTCAGAGCAGTAAGACTGCTGGGTCCTTGTTTGATTTTGCAGGGAACCTTCTGTCATCCTGGCTGCCTTTGTTCAGTTTTTGCCTGACCTATTTGCTTTCATTGTGAACTGAAGTGAAACTCCCAAGGCTTGGCCTACTGTCTCTCCCTCAGGTGTTCCATTGTCACAAAGCACTTGATTATGGGAAGCTGAATGCCTTACCAAGGCCTTTCTTTTAAATAAGGCTGAGGGAGGTGAGTGGGGGAGAGATATCCTCCCTCTCTTAACTTTAGGGGAAAAATATAAATTGGCACCACACGGAATATTTCAAAGACAGTCTCCCGCGGATGGGATTCTGCTCATTATTGTGACATGCTCTCAAGGGAGGCAGAGAACCGTGAAGATGCTCAGCTATAGCACCAGGTACCTGATCATAGGAGAAACAGAAACAGAGTCAGCAGCTTAAGCCGCCTTTTCTGTCTCATCCTGTTGGCTCCTCTGATCTTATTCTTAAAAACTTATTTCCATTGCAAAAGGCTTGTTAAGGAAAGATCTTTGTTGTCAGCCTTTTGCAG
Organism: Ctenosaura bakeri; assembly: GCA_948474755.1. Taxonomy (NCBI): domain Eukaryota; kingdom Metazoa; phylum Chordata; class Lepidosauria; order Squamata; family Iguanidae; genus Ctenosaura; species Ctenosaura bakeri. Next base: position 83,640 of record CAOLHI010003252.1, on the reverse strand, counting down.
AGGGGATTCTTTAATCTGCACAGACATTCTGGAATCCCAAACTGGTTTTCACAATCAGATCTGAGCCACCAAAGGTGCTTGTTAGAAGACCACTGCCTTGGCATTTTCTGTGGAGTGATGACTTCGAGCAGCCCAATCAAGCTGGTTTGGCACAGGTTTTTGCTCAGAGCCCTGGGGCAGTGTCTTCTTTTTGCAAGCTTGCCTCAGGCTGTAAAGATTTCCATTGCCTTAGATGAGAAGGAGAAAAGTTCAAGCACAATGACGAGTATTTCAACTTGACCACGTACCTATTTTTATTTTTAAAAAGTGCTTTCCTTTTCTAATTTTGCTTCACATAAGATTAAAACACCATTACCAAATGATCCTTTCTCTGTTTAAAAAAAATCCATGAGTTCAAGTAAGACCCTTGTTCAAGATTTTGCCCTATCTTCACCAATCCTTTGTTGTATTGTGAAGACACGGGGGCAGTTGAATACATGAAAATGTGGGGGAAATGTTGAATACAATCCTGAGGATACTGGTAGGAGCAGAAGCACCATAAGAGAAGAATCTTGCTTTCTGTCCCACAAAGCAACAGAGAAGGGGAAGGGTAGGATATGTGTCTAGAAAAACGTAGGGTAATCCTGTTACAATAAATCTTGGTTTATTCCAATATTCATATTCATTAATATTCAATAAGGCCGTATTCTGAGTGCCACCACAGTCCAGAATACAGAGGTGGCCCAAAAGAGAAAGAACCCTTTCAGTTTGGTCTCTTTGCTGATGGAATGTTCTCTTTACTCAACACTGAGGCCATTTCCGCACAAGACAGTTATAGTGTTATGATTCCAGTTTCAACATCCTATGGAATCCTGGGGTTTGCAGTTTCGGGAGGGGCCAGTCAGCCCCTCTCGAAACTGCAAACCCCAGGATTCCATGGGATGTTGAAAGTGGAATCATAGCGCTATAACAGTCTAGTGCGGAAATGGCCTCGGTGTCCTTCCAGTACCAAGCAGTTCTTTTCTTTTTCTGATATTTTCCTAGTAACTATTTTAACATCTTAAACTCTACATTTCAATATCGGCCTGGTGATTTTAGCCTAAGACTGCTGTATTATGTGGTCACTGCTGAATATGAAAGTGTATTTAACCTTTGTTCTTTTCTTTTGTCATGGATTCTTATAGTATTAACTGGTGATCCTTCACTGAGTGGGGGGTTGGATTCGATGGCACATGAGTCCACTTCCAACTCTATGATTCTATGGTTTCATCGATGGAGTGATTTAAACTTTCATTACGTCGTTTGATATCCAGACAACCTCTGGTATCAACTGTCTGATAAATGTAATAATTAAATAATTTTTTTTTCTATTGTGACAGTTGAATGCAGTCCTTCTGTCCTGATTCTCTGTGTGCCCCTCATCCCCAAATTATGTGAAACTGGGAAAGAGAATAAGCTATTTCGTCTTCAGCAATGTCCTGAAAAGCAAAGCAAAAATTGCTGTTATAAAAGCATTCTATTTGAGGACCATATAATTAGTCAAACACAATGTGGTACAGATACCGACACAGAATTAATGGCCCAATGATCACTCTGTGTCTTCTGAATTATCAGCCACGAACACAGAGGTAACACTAAAGTGCCTTTGGTGTAATACTGGTGCTGTGGAGCTATCCCAGCACAACACTTCCATCATCCCTTGTATTGGTTACATTTACTTGAAGAGATGGGAGTTACATTCCAACACACTCCACTTTACTGACCACTCCACTTTAAACTGTTTTATCACAGGACTGAAAAGTTTCAGCTGAAAACATTCAATACAAATATATTTAAAGGCCCTGCTGGATCAGACCAGGAGTTCATGAAATCCTACATTATGTTTCCAGCAGTTAGCAATCAGATGTCTCTTAGATGCCCAAAATCTAGCAGTGCACAAGACAAGGGTCCTATGCTTTTGGTTACCATAAGCAGCTGGTAGAATCATAGAATCACAGAGTTGGAAGAGACCACAGGGGCCATCCAGTCCAACCCCCTGCTATGCAGGAACACACATCAAAGTGCTCCCAACAGATGGCCGTTCAGCCTCTGCTTAAAAACCTCCAAAGAAGGAGACTCCACTACACTCCGAGGCAGCAGATTCCACTGCCAGACTGCTCTGACCGTCAGGAAGTTCTTCCTGAGGTTCAGGTGGAATCTCCCTTTCTGTAGCTTGAATCCATTGCTCCTTGTCCTAGTTTCTGGAATAATGGAAAACAAGCTTGTTCCCTCTTCGATATGACATCCCTTCAAATATTTAAACATGGCTATCATGTCCCCTCTTAACCGTCTCTTCTGCAGACTAAACATACCCAGCTCCCTAAGCTGTTCCTCCTGGGCATGGTTTCCAGGCCCTCCACCATTTTGGTTGCCCTCTTCTGGAGACACTCATTTGTCAATATCCTTCTTGAAATGAGGTGCCCGACACTGGACGCAGTATTCCAGATGAGGTCTGACCAAAGCAGAATAGAGTAGTAATGGGAAGTAAATTTGCATCTGAAAATGAAGGTTCCACGTAGCTGTCATAAGTATGCTTGAGGATTTGGTGCAATCTGCATTTTTAAATGAACTGGTCTGATCTGCACTTACTCTGTTAATATGCACCTTGGAACACTTAACCTTCAGATTACACACTTCTCCAAATTATGAGACACAATCCTTGGCTTTTAAAAATGTAGACAAAATAGACAAAATGTAGACAAAATAGTATGCCAAAATTGTAGGATAAATTCATATTTAAGTATTTATATGAGGATATTTATGATTTTCTTTTTCTTTATAAGTTCACAGATTGATATGAAATAGAATGGAACACATGTAAACTGATACGGACCAGAATTAGAGTGACTCGCTAGCCCTGACCATGAGTATTGGTCACTGAAACATATTTAGTTATTTTAAAATGCCACTAAGCTAGTGCCCAACGTTGTATCTTTAAGGAGACAAAGAATTACCATAAGCTAATGAAGAGTTGTGTTGTGAGTCACTACCATAAATAAGCTACTGATTCTAATTCTAACCACTAGGATGTGGGGTGTTTGAAGATGGGCATCACAAAATATTGTCATGTGTTCCCCAGTTGTCTTAGGCCATTTCTGCACTAGACTGTTTCCGCACTAGACTGTTATAGCGCTATGATTCCACTTTCAACATCCTATGGAATCCTGAGGTTTGCAGTTTTGGGAGGGGCCTGCTTTTTGATGAGATTTTGGCCTAACTATCTTTTCTTTGTGATCGTGGATGGTCAATGTCACATTTAATTTTGCCGTAAGATTCTCCTCAATTATAATATTATCTATTTTATCCTATGCTTTCCAAAAGAATGTATGTAAGTGTATTAATTTTTATCTTTTTCAAATTCCTTATTTTAATTGAAGCTTTTTAAAAACGTTAATCTTTAACAAACCACTAAGGTACATTATGTCTTAATGTGGAAACACATCTGCAACAAAGATAAGTAAATATTATACCGACGGTGGAAGGGGCTTCTAAGTAAGTGGCTACAGTATTTCCTTTAATTGGTTCGTTTTTAAATTGTATTTTAAATATTGTAATGTTTTTATTCATTCTGTGCTTTCACTGTATCTGTTTAATTGTTCTGAACCGTGGTAGAACAGAAAGGCAAAAAGTCATGGTAGAACAGAAAGGCAAAAATCAAATTAATTTGAATTTATGTCATATTTCTGCAATATGACATAAATGATCTTTTATAAAATGTTGAAGGCATACTTTTTAAAAACAGGAATAATTTCTTTCTAAATCTGTCAAGGTGTCTCAGGCTGAAAACAATCCTGAACTTACATTATCAACGTTTCCTAAAAATTTTTCTTGTACTAGTTGGCAAAGAGAACATCCCACCCACCATCCCAAGCAGGGCTATTTGGAATTTGTTCTTCATCTCTTTTGACAGCAAATTCCAGATCAGAACCCCACAGAAACTCTGCAAGATAGGTTAGGCTGGGACTGGTTTAGAAGGAGGGAGCGAGCTGTGTTTGGAAGTTATGTTCTTAAGGAAGGATTTGAATACAGGTCTTGGTCGTGCCTGAACAGATCTAGCTGCTCTGCTATAGTAATCATAGTATAGTATAGTTATAGTACATTGTATATAGAGTCTTCCCCTTCCTACTACCACAGCAGAACAAAATGCTTAACACCACGTACATTTCCGCACTACAGTGTTAAACTGCTGCTATTCCACTTTCAACACCCTGTGCAATTCTGGGGTTTGTAGTTTACTGAGACCAAAGAGCTCTTTGGCTGAGAATTCAAAGTGCCCTTCCCTAAACTACAAACCCCAGAATTCTATAGGAGGTTGATAGTGGAATAGCAGCACTTTAACACTGTAGTGCGGAAAAGGTCCACATTATAGATTTGTTGTCACTCTATTTGCATTGATTCTAGACAAGAGGGTACAGACCCACACAGGCAAACATGCGCCACAGTGGCTTCTTGGGCAGCCTGGATACCATGCAAAAAACACCTAAATAAATAATATCCCCCCCTCAGGTTACATTCATGACTTCTCCGATGGATGACAAATCCAAATTTAGAAGCACCACAAATCTGTCATGGGCACACCTTTCTGCCATAGTGAAGATCTACCACAAGCTGCTTCCTGTCCCCAGCTCCTTCTGCTATATGGGTTGTTTTCCTTTCAGGGTGGGGTTCCGGCTCCCTGCTGATTTGATTTATTTCCCTCTGTAAAAAGGTTTCCCCTTCCTTCTCCATCATCACCTGCTCTACAGTGTCCATCCAAGGGGTGGTGGGGAACCCTCTCGCTTTCTCTTTTTAAGATGAAAATGCCACCTTTGTCTCCGCTTCTGCCTGCCGCCTGCCTCCACTGAGTAGCTATTTTGGGAAACAGCAGCTGAGCCGCTGGAGCGGAGGACTGTTAATTGTTTGTCAAACCCTTCCAGACCCGCTAGATCACATGAGAGATTAACGAGCAGAGTTACACCCTTCCTCCCTCCCTCCTCCTCCTCCTCCTTTCCCTTGTCCCTCTGTGACCTGAGGTGCTATGGGAGGGGGAGAGGCATGAAAGGCAGGGCTTCAGCAGAGGGAGAAGAACAATACAGGGATGATATATGGCCATAGACTGCCAGCACAGCTATTATTCCCCGACACCATTTCAAAGGGTACATGTCTGTATGCGAGTGCCTATGTGCATTCCAGACCCCAAATTATGACACGCTGTAGCCAATCACTGCACGGAGACAGGGAAGCACAACATCACAGAAACAAGCCTGAACCAATCGCAGGCTCTGCCTAAGAGAAAACATTGGCACATGTGAGCCTGCAGCACACAGCACATTGTTTCTCTCTCTCTCTCTCTCTACACACACACACACATAAGCACACACAGAGGCTGCAAATCCAAGCAGGTTCTTCTTGCTCCCGCTGAGGGAAAGGGGGAGACAAGGAGGCAGACAGACAACAAAGCCGCCCAAAAGGACTCTGGCCTCACAAGGAACCATGTGACTGACGGACTCTGTCTGAAACTTACTAAAGCATTACATCAGTCTGGGCATGGGGGTGGAGGGAGAGGAATGAAAACCAGAAGGGGGGGCAGAGAACTAGTACCAAAACATTTGCTTCCTTAAACGGGCAATGCCACCGCATTTCCCCCCCCCCGTGAAATATTTCTTCTTCCTACAAGACAGCAGCAGCCCTCACTTTTCAAGGCAATTCATGTGAAGGTGTCTTCGGCCATTTCCGCACTAGATTGTTATAGTGCTATTACTCCACTTTTCCAACATCCTATGGAATCCTGGTGTTTGCAGTTTAGGGAGGGAAATAGGCTGGTTGCTATGGAGATGAGACCTAGCAGCAAGGAGGAGGGCCATGTGTTCCCTCAGGAACCCAACCTCTGTATGTCAATAACTCTGAATACAGATTGGATTGGGGAATATGGGGAAAAGTTACAGGTACTAGACAAGGCAGTTTGAGGCATTAGAGTCACAGAATCTCAAATCTTTCTAACAAGTATCTATCACCTATGAGAAAATAAAATCCTGGGCGATGCTGACTATATACACTAGTGTCATATAACGAGAGAAAGCCATTATATAGTAGCTGCTAGAGTGTCAGCTATGTTCACATTCAAGTCCCCACTCAGTTGAAGCTCAGTGGAGTGACACTGAGCCAGTCACTACATCTTAACTTGCTTCACAGGATTCTTCAGACAGTCATGCAGTGGAACCGTGTGGAACCATCTAAGCTTCTTAAAGAAAGGGTGTGATCAAAATGGGACAAATCAACTAGCAAACTTTACAGGATTGTTTCCCAAATGTCTCCAAAATATTATATTTAGCAATAAACTTGATTACAATCATTTTTGTTCTCCCTGTTCTAACCTCTACTCCCACACCTTTCATAGAAAGCTAGAGAGAGAGAGAGATTGGGTGAAAAGGGTGATAGTTACCATTCCTGAAGAAAGTCAAAGCAGAGTGGCTCAGACAACATCTGAGGGCAGTAAGAATGAACAGAGGTCTGGGTGCCACGTATTATGTCTACGTACTACAATTTGCTTGGGCCAAAGTTTGGATTTATATACCCTATTTCCTACCTGAAGGAGGGTTCATGGACAAAGCGGTAATTGCTTTCTTACGGAGTTGACAAAGGAATCCAGAATGGGCTGATTGTCTTAACTCTAGGTGACAAAACAATGATGGGAGTCATGACAATCTCTTAATGCCTGGACGGGCAGGGGGTCTAAGAAAGATTTCTGGAGGGTGACATCACAGGATGGCCTCTGATTGTTCCATCTGGCATCATGCCCCTGTCCCAGAACCCAGACAGAACTCTTCCCAACAGCCACACCTAAGAGACATGAGAGGGACAGTACTTATGACAGCCAGTGCAGGTGGAAAAGGAAACGCTCACTAATTAGACCAAGCTGGCCAGGATGCTATATAATCAGAGGTCAGGATGGCAGAAAGCTGCTGGAATCTACTGACTCCCTTGGTGGTGACAGCCTTGCGGACTCCTGCATTCTCTGCTTGTGTTCCTTAGACTATAGATTCTGCTCGTGGACACTCTCTCCCTGGACTCTTGGTAAATTCAGACTCTGTAGGTTTGCACTGCTTTTGGACTGCTTTAACAAACACTCTTTACTAGTTATTGCTGATTACACAGCTGTGAATCCTTGGCAAGTTGCCAGCACAGAACACCTGGGCAGTTTTGCCTCCCATTGTATTTGGATGTGAAAGGATTGTCATCAATCCATTTGCATTGGTTTTTCCCGCCTAATCCTCTCTGAACTTATGACCTGACCATGGCCCTTTTCGCACGCAGTTTCTGTAGCACGAGGGCCCCCGTACGATGCACTCCCATTCACGCAACGCTCACAAGCCTAAAGCGGGACGCGCGTGCATTTCTTATTTTCAGCTCTAAGCCGAAAATACTGTGTGGCCGCGCAATGCTCGCAGGGCCCTCGTGCACCTACCTGTGTGCGGTGCATTGGACGAGCGGGCCGGTTGCACTTCCTTCCCCCAGCGCAGCCTACAGCTCCCAGACTGTGCTACGGAAGGAAGGGATGGGGCACTAGCGTGATGGTCGCGCTACAAGGAAGCGACCTGTGGGACGGAGGAGTGGGGAAGCGGCAGCGTTCTGGATGAGGCTTTTTGCGCAAGACGCCCTCCCCAGTCACGCAAATGGGTAACATGCGAAAAGCGCCCATGTCTGAGGTCAGCCTGATCTGGCAACATACTTCCAACCAGCATGCTTTCAAACATATTTTTCAGCCATAAATATGTTCAATTATTAAAATAGCACAGCCTGCAGAGTGGGGGTGTAATGGTGTGATAAGAGTCCCATCTTAATTACCATTTTTCATACCTTTTCTTCAGGAAGAGATAATTTCCTCCTGTTATCTGTTCTTCCCTCCACCTTTCCAGTTGTTCAGGGTATTGTTACTTAAGCAGCAGTTTCCTCATGTTCACCTTCCTTTTCCTGCTCTTCCTCTCTCTTTTTTATCCAATTGTGGAAGTTTCCTGTCAACCCAAGTGACTGGCAACATGTCTTTAGCGGTAATAAAATTTCACATTTATAGTTTCAGCTGAGGATTATGGATTGTGATTCATCCTGAATAATTCTGATGTGTGTTACATATTATTATTTGAAGGTGTCACCTGGTAATTATGACAAATAAAACCATTACATCCTTTAAGAAGTCATATATATAAATATTTTGACTGCTGTTATGAAATTGTGAAGATTCCATTGGAGACAGTGTGTCAAGTTTTGTCAGGAGTGTTTACACAATCAAGCATTTGCAGCAATTATTTGTTCTGGCAGTAGTTGCTGCTGTGGTATATGGCAGTACACTTCTGTGGACTGTGATGCTCAGCCAAACTGAAAATTTATGGTTGTCAATGTTTTATATTAAAACCTTTAAGAGGGGACATGATAGCCATCTTTAAATATTTGAAGGGATGCCACGTAGAGGAAGGAGAGGGCTTGTTTTCTGCTGCTCCAAAGACCAGGACAAGGAGCAATGGATTCAAGCTGCAGGAAAGGAGATTCCACCTGAACCTCAGGAAGAACTTCCTGACAGTCAGGGCTGCCTGGCAGTGGAATGTGCTGCCTCGGAGTGTAGTGGAGTCTCCTTCCTTGAAGGTTTTTAAGCAGAGGCTTGATGGTCATCTGTCGGGATTGCTTTGAGGGTGTTCCTGCATGGCAGGGGGTTGGACTGGATGGCCTGTGTGGTCTCTTCCAACTCTACATTTCTATGATTCTATGATTCTATGATTCTTTTAAAACACAAAATTTGTTTCCTCCACCCCTTTGTAGACCACAAGCTGAACATGAGTCAATACTGTAATGCAGCAGCTAAAAAAGCCAATGTAATTCTGGACTGCATCAATAGGACTATAGTGTCTAGACCGATGGAAGTAGTAATACCACTTTGTTCTGCTTTGGTTATACCTCAGCTGAAGTACTGTGTCCAGTTCAGGAAAGATATTGACAAGTTGGACTGTGTTCTGAGGAGTGTGACCAAAATGGTAAAAAGTCCAGAAACCGTGACCCACGAAGAGTGTCTTAGAGAACTGGGTATGTTTAGGTTGAGAGGTGACATGATTCCGACATTTACGTATCTGAAGGGAAGTCATATAGAAGACAGGGCAAGCTTCTTTTCTGCCACTCCAGAGACTCGGGCATAGAGTACTAGATTCATGCAACAGGAAAAGAAATCCCACCTAAACCTTAGGAAGAACTTCCTGATGGTAAGAGCAGTTCAGCAATGGAATAGGCTGCCCCAGAGCGTAGCGGAGTCTCCTTCTTTGAAGGTTTTTATACAGAGACTGGATGACCATCTGTCAGGAGCGCTTTGACTGTGGCCTTTTCCGCACTAGCCTGTTATAGCGCGATGATTCCACTTTCAACATCCTCTGGAATCCTGGGCCATTTCCGCACTAGGCTGTTATAGCGCGATGATTCCACTTTCAACATCCTCTGGAATCCTGGGGCTTGCAGTTTCGGGAGGGGCCAGCTGGCCCCTCCCGAAACTGCAAGCCCCAGGATTCCAGAGGATGTTGAAAGTGGAATCATCGCGCTATAACAGCCTAGTGCGGAAATGGCCCGTGGGATTTGTAGTTCAGGGAGGGGCCGGCCAGGATCCGCTGCTGGATGAACTCTTCCCTCCCACAAAGTGGCACAGCAGAGCCTTAAGAAATAAGCAAATGATCCAGTTCCTTTTACGAACAGTGTTTCTAGGCATCAGGCTTAAGCTGAACGCTTCCTCAAAGGCTAGAGGGTTTTGTTCCATTGACTTTACTCCCAGGAAAATAGTATTGTAGCCTTCACACGTTTCTTTCTTGATGTTATTAAATTTCTACTCGCCCAAAACAGCGAACAACAAAATGCAAGGAAAAAAATAAATAAGTATCATGAGAATATTAAAATTCACCAGTAAACCCCTGATGCAATTAAAAAAAAGAAAAGAAAGGAAAATGGACTGTAGTTCTCCCTACAGGTTAAGCCAGTGGTTATTTCCGCACTAGATTGTTATAGCGCTATTATTCCGCTTTCAACATGCTATGGAATCCTGGGGTTTCCATAGGATGTTGAAAATGGAACAATAGCAGTATAGCAGGCTAGTGCGAAAACGTCTAGAATGACGGCCTGCGGAGGGACTGCTCTACGGCCCCCCCTCTCTCTCTCTCTGCATCGCCCCTTTAAGAGCCCTTCGGCTGGCGGGGCCGAGGGGCGCCAGCCGCGTTCGAACTCTCTTCCCCGTCTCCCTGATTGGCCGAGGGAAGGGGCGGGCGTGGGCGAGCGGGCGCGCGCCGGAGGCGAGAGGCGGGGACCCGGTTCCAGGGAGGCCGGCGTGGCCCGGCGCTCTGATTGGCTGGAAGCGAGAGTGGCGATATAAAACTCGCGCGTTGCGGGCAGGCTCCCTTCAGTCGGCGGCGGGATGGGGAGCAGGTGGGGTGCCGTTTCGGGTCGCGGCGGCCGCGTTGCTTCTTCGCAAGGGAGGGTGTGAGAGCTGCCCGGGGACGCCAGCGGAAGGTGCGGGGGAGCCCGCCCACGAGTCGCCAGGGCAGCTGTTCCAGCCTCGGAGGCGCCCTGCACGGGGAGGGACCGCGCAGCATGGAGTGCAAGTTGGAGGCGCACCGCATCGTCAGCATCTCCCTGGGCAAGATGTACAGCGCGCGGGGCCAGCGGGGCGGCGTCAAGCTGCACAAGAACCTCCTGGTGTCGCTGGTCCTGCGCAGCGCCCGGCAAGCCTACCTGAGCGAGCTCGAGGGCGCCCCGGGCCCCGCGCCGCCCCCCGCCGCCCTCCTGGCCCCAGACCCCCTCCGGGGCGAAGAAGGAGCGCGGGGGGAGGGGGAGGGGAGCCTCGCCAGCCGCCGCCCCTCTTCGCTCCCCGGTGCTCCGTGCAGCCGGCGGGGGCGGCGCTGCCCCCCGCCTGGGAAGCGCCGCGCTGGCCCCGGGGCTGCCCCTGCTGCTCCCCCTCCTCCCTCGCGGGGGGCGAGCCCGGCCCGGAGGCGCCCCCGGGGTCCTTCTGCGCCAGGAAGCGGAGCGCGACCGAGGAGGCGTCGGCGGCGTCGGGGGGCTCGCCGCTGAAGAAGCCCCGCCGGGAGGCGGAGGCGGGGGACGGCGAGGACATGGAGACGGGCAACGTGGCCAGCCTCATCAGCATCTTCGGCTCCAGCTTCTCCGGACTGCTGAGCAAGAAGCCGCCCTGCGGCGGCCCCGTCGGGAGGAGCGGGGGCCGCCCGCGGCGGAGGCTGCACGGGGCGGAGGGCGAGGAGGCGGCGTCGGGGGCGTCGGTGGGGGCCCCCCGGGACGCGGAGCCGGCGCTGCGGAACCTCCGCCCCTGGAGCACGGCCATCGTGGCCTTCTGACCCCGGGCAGCCCCGAGCGCGGCGGGTCCGGCGAGGAGAAGCGAGGCCTCCCCGCGCTCGGCTTTGCGCGCCGGGCCCGGTCTGCCTGAGGCGGGGGCTCCGGGGAGACGGGGCGCGAGGCGCTGCGCTTGAAATTTCCCGCCTTCCCTCCTTCGGCGGCCGCTTCTCCGCCGGCGCGAACCCGTTTCTGACTGGCCGCCGCCTCGCTTTACGGACCGTGCCCGGAATCTCCTCCCGCGCCGTCGCCGTATCCGCGCGAGGCTGTTACGCGGCGCTGCTGTTCCGCTTCCGACGCCCTGCGGACTCCTCGGGGGGCCCCTCCTGGACTCCAGAGCCCGGGATTCCAAGTGGAATAATAGCGCGAGAAGAGGCTGGTGCGGAGGGGGCCCCTGGCGCCTTTCTCCTGCCCCCGCGCGGAGCCCGTTCCCCGGAGCAGCCGCCGTAGGAAAGTTACTGTTGCTAGTTCAGAATTGTCCTGGGGCCCTCGGGGAGGGAGGCCGTTTCCTGGACCGTCGGGCCGGGGGAGACGCGGCGGTGCCCCTTGAGGTGCGGTGGCCGCTTACGGGTCTGCCGGCTCCAGCGTTTCCCCGGGGGCTGGGATTACCCCTTGCCGTCTTTGTTCTATAAAGGCTGTTTGGGAGGGAGGGTCTTCGTGGACATCTTGTACAGGGTTCTCTTGGGTTGATGTGGGTCTTTTTGTATGGAAATGTAACTTTTTTGCGTGTGCAACACGTATTAAAATATTTTGACATGGCTTAACCTGCCCCCTGTGTTTTTTTTCCCTGGAGTTCTTGGGCTTGGGAGCTGGGGGAGGGTGGATTCCTTGGTTGGCCCCCTCCTCCGGGGCACCCCCTGCCCTTCAAGTTGAGGAAGGCCGTTTTAGTTTATCTCTTTCTCCTCTCTTTGGCCATTTCCGCACTAGCGTGTTATAGCGCGACGATTCCACTTTCAACCTCCTCTGGAATCCTGGGGTTTGCAGTTTCGGGAGGGGCCGGATGGCCCCTCCCGAAACTGCAAACCCCAGGATTCCAGAGGAGGTTGAAAGTGGAATCGTCGCGCTATAACACGCTAGTGCGGAAATGGCCTTTGTCAGTCAAGACTATAGGGTGGGAGCCAGCCCATGATTGCTTAGTCTTTACTAATCCTATTGTGGGGGGGGGAGATCCAGTGAATTATGCCGCAAAAACTGATTGTGTGTACTGCTATCTTCAAAACAAAGTATAGTTTGCAGCTGAAATTACGGCCTCCTTGGGTGGTTTTTAATTACATTGGTGATCCTGTGGTGGTAGGAAAGGTTATGCAATGTTTTTATGTTTATCTTTTGCTTTTCCTCTAGGAAGATGGGGTGTTTCCTGCTTTAATCCTCACAACAACCCAGTGAGGTAGGTTAGGTTGATAGAAGATGACCGGCTCAAGGTCACCTTGTGAATTTCATAGCCGAGTGGGGATTTGAAACTAAATCATCTCCTGTGACTGGATGCTGCCTTGATTGCATTTACCCATTAAAGTAGAATGTAATAAAGATCATTCAAAATTAAAGGCGGGAATCATGTAGCCCACCAGATGTTTGGGATGCACACCCCAGCAGCTTTAGCCAATGTGTACAGCAGTGAGGAGTGCTGGCACTTGCAGTGCATTGACCATCTGGAGGACTGCACAATTCCCAACCCATGTTTTAACTACCATTCTTTCCTCCTTAGACTTCATTGTCAGTACCAGGTCCTCATTTCTCTTTAACTTGGCTACTTACTGCCTAAACTTACGGCTCAAAATACTGTACAGTAACATTTCTTTGGGACTGTGGGGTGGCATCATCTAAGGCTGGTCCCGGAGTGAGTTTTCTCCAACTTAAGGTCTCTGAGGTAGGTTTCTGGGAGTGGACACCTGGAGGTACTTGGTGAACTAGGCACAAGCCAAACTTTTAGTCCTTATACTGCCTGGACTAACAAGAAGTTTCATACTGCTAGCATTTTGTAGTCCCGTAGGACAATTAGACAAAGGGATGTGGCATGGAAGGTTTAAAGAAATTGAGTGTGAGAGAATTCGTGTAACTGCATGATGCAGAGACAGATTTTCTAGGCAATTCTGTTAAAATGCTTTGTGGGGAAACCACATGTAATTGCTTCTTTAATTCAGCCTAAGCCTGGTTTGTTTACATTCAAGATTGCAACCTGGCTCATAGACATTCTGACTTGGAAGGAAAGATGTATATTTTACTGTGCAATACTCGTTGATGAGAAATTTTAAAAGGGAAGAAGATCATTTCTTAAATGGAAGCCAATTTTCTTTTTTTTACATAATTTTTATTAATTCTCAAAAAAAATATTTTCTGAGATCTAGCTGTGCTGCTACTTGTACAGTTGCCCAAACACTGGGGAAAGGAAGGAGTTGAACTAGGCAGTTGTTTTCAGCCATAGAATGAACACCACAAAACCACTAGGTGCTCCTGCAGAATAGTAGTGCACCATGTCCTGCTGCTGTGGGTTTTCACTTAACTTGATGTGTACTGGGAAATATTTTGCCGGCTCTGTTGATACCAGTTACCTCAACCTGGCATTCTGGATGTATTGGACTACAATTACCACCTGTCATGGTTAGCAGGCCTATGGCTCTGTTAACTGGGAAAGATAGGAATTTTAGTTTTAACACATCTAGAGGTGGTCAGGTTGGGAAAAGTTGTATTAGAATCAGGAGGTGTGGTATTCCCCCCCCCTTTTTTAATGGGTAGTGTAAAAGAAATACCTAAAAAGACCTTTTGGCTTAACTTGTCCACCTAAGAGTCCATTGGTTTGTAATACAGTAGTATCCCCCGAAGTGGAGTAGCTGAATAGAAGGATGGCCTTGTGTACTTCACAACCTGAGCTCAGCTGTTTTGGGCAGGGGGAGAAAATGTGAAGTCATCTTAACATTGTGCTTTATTTGTTTATTCTTGGATAGTGGTACAGGATAGGAAGTTTCAGCAGACAAAAAGCTTTCTCAAGTACACTTGCCCAGTGATCAGCTTCAAATATCAACATGTGGAGTGGTTGATCCTTATGAGTCCTTCCCCATGGAGTCTAAAATAGAGTGGTCCAGACATATACAGGCCACTCACCTCAGTGAGAACTAGGCTGAAGCTTGACATCCACAAGTGGAAGAAAACTGCTAACATATCTCATGGAGTTTTATTGTGCATGTGTTTGAAGAATGAAGGACACAGGCTAAAAATAACCATGGGAAAGGTGGAGTTTTTCTTCTGTGGAAATGACTGAGTAGGGAAGGATGTCCGAGGAAACTGGAAGCTCCACCCGGTTACCAGCAGTAAAGGCACTCAACCGGAATAGAGTTTTGTGGTTATTGCTATAACTGCTTTTCTGATCTGTGTGTGTTTGGGAACAAGAACGGTGAGAGTGCATCTGTTTAAATATGCTATAATCAAATGCTAGTATGTACACTCCTTGTAGAATTCTGTTGGAGAATGCTTCTTGCACTTTTGGTCTTGCATTATAGATATTCTGTTCCAGTAGTGCTGAATCTTATTAGGCTTTTATTAGATTTGGTTTTTGCTCTACCAGTATTTTCAATAGGCAGCCCAACTGATCTATGTACAGATTTTTGGATCACTTACTTCCTCCAGATGCTTCAGCATTGTGGTTTAAAGAAAAAAGTGTGTATATTCTTGCATCTTATGAGAACAAGCAATGAGTATCTATAGGTATTCTATTCTGTTGTGAAAACACAACTGTTTTGGAAAAGAATTAAATTATGCTGTGTCCCTTGAGGAAAACTTTTAGGAGTGGCATTACAGTCTTCGCTCCACACTGGCAGGTTTGAACTTTGCAAATTGGATTATTCATGAGGTGCCCGCTTGCCTCCCTCCATTCTCCCCCTCCCATTTCCTTGCATTTTGTCTGGGTGGGCATGCCTTCCTTCCATGCACCTGGACAAAAGGCAAGCGAATGGGAGGGGGCAACCCCTTGCATACAGAAGGCTCACGTGTGCTTTCTCTGGGCAGGTGGCTGCCCCCTTCCAATTGCTTGCCTTTTGCCCTGGTGTGTGGAAGAAAGGCCGCACACCTGGCCAAAACACAAGTGAATGAAGGGGAGGCACATGCATGGCTTCTCTGGGTGTGTGGCTGCCCTTCCCATTTACTTGCCTATTGCCTGGTCACCAGGAGTGATGGCAGCACATCTTTGCAAAACACAAGTGAACAAGGGGGAGGCACATGCGTGCCTTCTCCAGGCGCGTGACTGCCCTCTCCCATTTGCTGCCTTTTGCCTACGTGCATAGAAGGAAGGCAGCGCAGCCAGGCAAAAAGCAAGTGAGTGTGGGGGTAGGCAACTGTGCCCCCCATATTCCTTTGCCTTTTGCCCAGGGGCCTGGAAAGAAGGCTGTGCACCTGGGCCAAAGGCAAGCAAGTGGTGGTGGTAGGGGGCTGGAAGGGAATGCAAGCTCACTCAAGGGGAAGTAGTCCTGGTTTTTTGAATTTGTGGGGATTCTGTGCCCTGAACCCTCACAAAAGTTGAGGGGCCACTGTAATTTTTCACACATGCCCCTACTGCTGGCCTTATTCCATCAACATACATGCAGTCTGGGTGTGTGAATCTCTGCCTGCTTACTTACCAAATTACTGTGGAGCTGTGGGGTATAATGGAGAGAAGGGCAGCTCCCAGAATCCTTGATCATAAGCTGATCTATCTAAAATTGATGATAGCTGCAGTCCAACAGCATCTGAAGACTCTCATATTCCCCACCCCTTATCTTGTAAGCCTGACAGCACTGGTCTTGTGTCTAGACAGAAAAGGCAGGTCTGTAGCCTGTAAGAACTTGAGGCCATCTGTGGATTACAACCTGCCTGGGAGCCTAAAGGAAACAAGCAGCCAACTTTATAGGATGATTTATTCAAGACAGAGAGGTGTTTGGAAGACTAGGCAGTAAGTCCCATTTCATCTGGGCCCAAAATGCAAGAGGGAGGAAAATTTTATCTTCCGGTATTTAAGAGTTTCTTGCAGTTTTTATAATGATTATCTTGATAAATGAAGCCACATTCCTCAACCCAGTTCTTTTAAGAGGTTTTGAACTATAATGCTCACCATCCCCAGCTAGCATGGCTACTAGTTGTCCTTCATTTCAAGGATGTGTGTGTGTGTGTTGAATCTTCTCAAGTTAACTTCAACCCAGAAGACTTCTGTATGAACCTTTCATTGTTGACTGGTGAAGACAGCAAGATTTTGTTGCAAACTGACTGAAGTGCCTCGTATTAAGGCAGGTTTAAAATGAGGCTTAATAAAACAAGGAGTATCCATTACAGTATGTGCTGCCACCTCTTTGTGTTGAGTTGTGAATACATATTGCTCAGCTCTCAAAGGCTTAACCTACACTGAAACTGCAAAGCTACACATGTCCTACAGAAGTCACCTGGATCTTTGGACCACCCTTCTGAGACTCACTTCATTTGCAACCAAGTTGGATGAGTGTTGTGCAAGTAAAAAACATTCTGAACCTTCCTGAGACTACTTTAAAGCCTCCAAAGTACATCCAGGAATGAGTTTTTCATTTACCAGCTTCCACCTTAATGGTTTCCGTTTGTGGTGGCTATGCCCGTAGATTTTACAGGCTTTTTTTAAAAAAGTAACCAGTGAGGCAGAACTTATCTGCTGTTTTCCTCTCTTAGTAAATAATTCTGGAGGCAACTGCAATTTACTTTCCCTGTTATTTGGCAGGCATGCACAGTTAAAATACTGTCTTGTTCTTTCCTTGTGCAAACCTTATTTCATTGTTTCCTGCAGACACTCAGCTGCAAGCACCCCCCCAAAAAAACACCTGTGCTTCTCCCCAGCAGCCCCCCAAAAAAACCACCTGTGCTTCTCCAAGCCTCCTTCACCATTTTCCCAATGCTGACTAGTGTGTACGTGTATAGGTGTGCATGTATGTATATATATATATGCACGTGTGTGTATATATTTACACACTCCCCACTTCCATCTAGATATAGGACAGGGAGGAAAATAGGGGTGGGCAAGCATAAAAAGACTAAGAAGGAACTACATATAAAAGACTGTAAGAAGGAACTACATTATTTAATATTTAAGAATATCTCTTTAAAAATCAGAAGACTTTTATTCACTTCTGTTTTTCCCTCCTCTGTCTTTTGCATTTTTAGGGGACTGGGCAGCCACAAAAGGGTGCCAGGGACAGAAACTGGGACCCCAGTCACAGCCCATTTACCCTCTTCAGCACTAGACCCACATGACAACATCTTAGAAGAGCAGTGGTGGGAGCTGCGGTGGTGGGATCCCCAGATCCCAAGGCTAGGTCAGGTGAGGCTAATCCTCCCTGAACAGTATATCAATCAGCATGGAAGCAGTCTTTAATTTGAGTAAATTCCAAATAGCACAGATCCACCAGCACAGAAGCCTTTTAACTGGGATAAATTCTTAATAGCATCAATAAGAAGAAACAAAGGAATTTCAGGGAAAGTTTGGTATGCAGGCTTTATATTGAGAAGGAATGGAAATACATGAGTGGGCTTTTCTTCCCTTTTTTAAAAATAGATGTTTACAGATTATTTTTTGTTTTTAGTTAGGATGTATGGGACATATCTAATGAAAAAGAAGGGTCTCCTTTTGCTGTTCTTCGCATATATCAGGAAGAGGCAAACCCTTTTCCCAAAGCAGTTACTCTCCCACTTCTATGCGCTTGAAAATTCTATTTAATTTTATTTTTAACATTTTAATGCTTGTTCTCCCAGTTTGGAGAGCTGTTTTTGGAGTGCTTCATAATCTATTTTTGTTCTAAATCTGCAAATGTGACCACTTCATTAGTCACTCTTAACCTGAAGCACAGGTGTGGGGGCTTACATGCATCTCCCCAAAGTTGCTTTTCTGACTTTCAGCCGCTCTAGAATCCCCCTAGAGTCCGTCCAAAAAAAGAAGCTTCCTGAAGTGCAGGCACCTTATAAATAACTGCAGAGGTGTTTTAATATTAAAAATATACTAATAAAGTGGGCTTTTGCAGTCTATGCCCACCTCTGAGCTCTGGGGTTGGTAAATTGTCCCACTGACAGTCTATGCCCCTTAGACCCATGCCTCCCTATTTTTAAAATATTTATTTGTTTGTTTGTTTTAAAAATCCATGCTCTGAAGGTTTGGTGACAGAAAATCGGCTCCTGCCATAGTTGCAACCATTGAAACACATGATGCAATCTTTTCCTCTGCATCATCAGAGGAGAGTTGGCTGGCCCCATCTTCGTTCTCCTTCTGCTGTCAGGCAAATACTTTCTTACTTAGACAGGCCTTTGGTTTTTGCTTATGTAGCAGAAGAGTCTTTCAATTGAGTGTGCTGTGATTTTTATCTGTTGTTGAGGTGTACCTTCAAGTTGCTTCTGATTTCTAGTGACTCTGAGGGGATTCTGTCCTGGTGTTTTCTTGGCAAGATTTGTTCAGTGGAAGTTAGTCATTCCTGTTCTTTGAGGCTGAGAGAGTGGTTTCCATGGCTGGATGTGGGTTTGAGCCCTGGTCTCCTGCAGTCCTAGTCCAACACTCAGATCGTTATATCACACCATCTCTTTTTAACTGTGTTAAAACTGGTGTGTTTTAAAATGGTTTTAACTATGCCTTTAACAGAATTGTTTATTTAATTTTTAAAATAGTTTGCTCTGTAGTTTGTTTTAATTTGATTTAATTTAATAAGACATCTTGGGTGCTATGTCTGGAGCAAAGTGGAATCTAAATTAAATCAATCAATAAACACATTCTTGAGAGCTCTGACTGCAATTCTGTGCATGCTAACATACTGCCACAACATATTAAAGTAGCCTGATGCAGAGGAAGGTGAGTTAAGGGTATATGCAATATCTATTCATTAACACAGTAGGGTGTTACATTTTTTTTCTTTTGCTTGATAGATTAATTTTATTCTTTAATTGTTGTGGTAATAGTTCATTTATTAGTTTGTGATTGCTGAATACCCTAAAGGCACCAGATCACATCTGATCTTAGAAACTAAGCAGGGTCAACCCAGGTTAGTACTTGGATGGGAGACTGCTAGTGAATACCAGGTGCTGCAGGCTATATTTCAGAGGAAGAAACTGGCAAAACTACCTCTGAGGATTCTTTGTCTAAGACAATCCTATGAAATTCATGGCATCTTCATAGGTCAACAGGTGACATGAAAGCATGAGTGTACATACACACACACACACACACACACAATCACATTCATGATTGTGACATGGATAACTGCTATTGGGCAAATCCAGACTGATTGAAAAGTTCCAGATTTTGTTCCTGTTCTTTCAAATTTTTTATTGAGTTAAAATAAACTGATCTGGGGAGCTGGTATAAAAAGACCTTAACTGTACCAAGAGCTGACAGAAAATATTCTGGGACAAACCAAACACATAAAGAGCTCCAAAATAAACCTGGAAAGAACAGGAACAAAATCTGGGACTTTCTAGTCTTTTTAATCAGTCTGGACGCTCCCTTGGTTGCATTGTTTTTGTTTTTCTTACAACATTGTGTTCTGTGTTTTCCGTGTTTTGTACAAATACACATGGAAGTAAACTTATTATAAAATGTCTAGCAGTCTTGAAATCTGCCTTTCCCCAAATCAATTCTGGAGTCCCTGTTGGATTCTGGCTTTTTATATAGCAAAAATAATTAGAATGATGAGAAGCTGTTTATAAAATTCACCTGTGAACTGCCATTAAGAGCCAGAGTGGTGTAGTGGTTTAAGTATTAGACTATGACTGGAGAGCAGGGCTCAACTCCACCCTAAGCCATGGAAATCAGCTGAATGACTCACTGGGTGCGTCACACACTTTCAGCCGTACAAGAAGGCAAAGGCAAACCTCCTCGGAATCTTGCCAAGAAAGCCCCATGATAGGTTTGCCTCAGAGTTGCCATAATTTAGAAACGAAGGCACTCAGCAACAGCCATTGCCGTGAATAATGTGATGTTTAAAGGAATGGTGAGAAATCTTTGTAAAATGAGATTTTTCAAGCCGGAGAACGGAAGCTTTTGTCTGGTATTTTTTATGCCCATGTGGAAGAATATGACCTGAGATGACCGGCTTCGTCAGCCATGTCATCCTGGGAAAATATAACGGCATCTGTTCCTGGTTGCATTCTCCCTCTCTCCTTCCTTTGCTCTCCCCCCCCCAGCAGCCTGGAATCTTGTGAGCTTCTAGGAAGGAGGAAGAAACATCTGGGAGCTGCTTTCCTCTCATGGCCTCTCCTGAGCCTGCAGAATAATTACTGGTTGCTCACCTTAGGGAAACTGGAGCAGCAACTTGGGGAAGAGGAGGATGAATTTGGAATTGCTGACAAAATTCAGTTCAGAGAGATCAGTGATGGGTTTCTACCTGTATTTGGCTGAAAGGTGGGGTGTGACTGTTTTGTTGCTTCCAGTGAAGGGGTACAAGGAAGGCCACAAGTTAACACATGGAAATGTATCTGCACCCTATTGCCCGGGTGTAGGGCATCATTAGCCATGCAGGCTGGGGGTTTATGGGAGTTGTAGTCCAAAGGAATAACAGCTTTTCCACGGTCTGCCCTGCCCCAGAAATAAGTGCCTTTTAATTTTGGGGTGGCTTGCAGTGAGGAGGGAGTTTGAAGGGGGCAAAAGGATTTTTTTTCTGTCTGAAATTCTGTCTCCCCCACTCTCTCTAGAGCAATGGTGGGAAGTTTGTGGCCCTGCAGGTGATGTTAGATCACAGCTTGCACCATCCCTGCTCATTGTCTGTTCTGGCTAGGGCTGATGGGAAATTTCTGGAATGGGGGAAGGAGATTTTTAGTTCCATCATGTACATTGCATTGCTGCTGATCCCTATTTCTGGAATACTGATATAGGCTGGCTCAAGCAAGCCAATTACCTCCCCAATCCATCATTGCTGGTAACCATTATTATTGTTGTTGTTTGTCATTGTTCTTCTTGTTATTATTTCTAGTGGATATTCCTAATATTCTGTAGATCCCATAAGCTTGTTGGTCCCTTTGAGGTCTGTGCTTGTGTTTAAAAAATATTTAAGACAGTTTACTTTTTCTCAGGTGGGCAGTCCTGTATGAATACTTGCCTTAGGTTTGTGTGGCCCCACTTTGCTTGTAACCTGACAGGCACACCAACTGCCTAAGATTGGTATTAATGGGGAAAAAATTAGACTATCATCAAAAGGTTGCCAGGTGGGCACGAGGTTAGGATGCCAGCCAGCCTGGCCCAGTGGCTTTGCAACGCTGTTTGAGGTGTGTAATAGGCATCTGTTCCTTTATAGGGGAGGAAGATATTATAGAGGAGATATTTAACCTCTAGAAGATGCACATCTAACTGTGTGATTCTAATCAGTAGAGGGCTGGGGAATTGTGTTGGCCCTCAAGATGCTTAGTACTATAACCACCACCCAGTTTTTTTGCAGACATGGGTCCTCCAAGTGTATACCTGGAGGACCCATGGCTTATTTCGATATTCCTAAAAAGGGGCTGATCTCCCTCTCCTGGTTGGTTTGCCTGACTTTGGTTTCCTTAGCCCCTCTTTTATTTGATCCCCTACAATAAGAGAGTGGGCTGCTCTGCAGAATTTTAAAATTTATTATTTATGTAAAAATATGTATCTTTCTGGCCTGCTCAGGGCAGCTAACAGCAATTAAAAACCAATAATTCAATACAGTAATATTCCAAAACAGCAACAATATTATAATGAAAACAGGTGGCTCTAGCAGTTGTCATAAACTTTTCCCTCCCAGCAGCAGCAATCACATTCCATTGCGCCCTCCCCAGAAATAAAGTTGGCATGGCCAGAGAACATAAAATACAGTAAAGCAAATTTAAAAAAAAAAAAAAAAAAAAAAGCACATAAAATAAGACATCAGTTAGACAACTCCTGGCAAGTTTTATTCGGGAGTGGGACATCCTAATCCCCAGTCAAAATAGTGCCTGTATTTCTCTGTCCTTTTCTATCAGAGGCTTTCATTTCAAAGCTCTGGCATTGGAGGAAGAGAGAGACGGAGAAGGCATTCAGTGTCAACCTGGACTCCGTCTGGATAAGGAGAAAAACATCTTCAAGTTTCCATAGGTCTAGGAAGAGCACCGGTTTGGGAAGTTACTAGAGGTTTGGGTGTGTGTGTGTGTCAAAACCTCTTTTAATTTTCCAAACAACATACTTTACATACGTAGCAAGTGCTCTAAGTCTGGGGAAACTGCTACTTTTGCTTCCAAAGTGCTAGACACTCAACTCCCTGAGACTGTTAATTAAAGAGAATGATGTGTAAAAATACCTTTTACCCATATTTGACTTGGGGGATTTGTACTGTACTGCCAAATAGGATGAGCAGTTGTGAAAGGGCTAATGCACAGTAATTGTAACTAGAATAGTATTGGGACGGCACTGTATTGGGATGGTTTTTCACTCAATGTATAATGTCCCTAGTTCCATCTGGTTCAGTCAGCTGAAATAATCTCAAGGGATTGCATAGGGGAAAAAACCTTCTGAGACCATGGAGAATTTTCTGCTAGACAGATTGGAAATAAGTTACCTAGTTGTCTGGTTCCTATAAGGAGGCTTCATGTCTCCAGCATGTAAACTTCTCCGAGTTGCTAACAGGTATAATCTTAATTATCCTTTCAACACCCTTGCAAAGTAGGCTTTGTCTGTAGTAGATATGGGAGCTGAAACAGAGTAGTTTGCCTTGAGGCAAACTACATTCTTGGTTAATAAAAGGTTTGAACAAGGAAATACATAGTTTAATATCTGTTGCTGCTGCTGCTGTATGCCTTCAAGTCATTTCTGACTTATGACAGCCCTAAGGCGAACCTGGCTTGGGGTTTTATTGGCAAAATTTGTTCAATTTGCTCTTATCTGACTCAGAGAGAGTGTGACTGGCCCGTGGTCACCCAGTGGGTTTCAATGGCTGAGCAGGTATTCAAATCCTGGTGTCCTAGTCCAACATTCAAACCATTAGATTATGCTGGCTCTCAGTATTGTTGCAGAACAGAGACAGAGACCCACAGATTAGGGAAAATTGTTTATTTGTCTCAGTGGGATCATTCCCAAAAGACTGAGCCCCGCCCCTTCATATTCACAGCAATTTATACATTCTCAGTGTAATCAGCACATGCACAAGAAAGAAAACAAATCTGTTATACATAAGTTCTCACCAGAGTCTACAAATCTCTGTAGCGCAGCCAAGGGCTAGCGCGTCAAACCAAACCGATAACATTCCATTATACAAAGTTTCTTTGTCTTTCCTTCAAACTTCAAAGGGACTTCAATTGCAGAGGAAATTAACTGCTTTTCCCTCACACCCAGAGGTCATTTAGACTGACCCAAAACTGTCTCTGCCACAGTATCTTATATGCCACACTAGTTCATAAGCAGGGCTTGCTTGCATGCAACTACCTGGCTGCCTGAAGCAGTAGTTTGTTGGGAGAAATATTCTGCTACACAGTAGTTTGAAAGGACCTGCAAATAGTTCTGTCCCAGCTGTTAAGAGAGGGCAGGGGAGGAAGGACTATTGGCAGAGGTGGTTAATGTGCTATTGAGACTGATCCACCCTATCTTTGAATGCTCTGTGTGGATTTGGGGGCATGTGGGGAGAGGGAGTAGCACAACCCTTTTTTTTAAAGAATAGGAACATTTCATTATTTAAATTTAATTAATTTGCAACCTTCCTTTCTAACCAAGTCTGGGTCCTCAAAGCAGTTCATAGCAATAAACTCCTTACAGCAGAAAATTGAAAGGATCATGAGATTGTGTTAAAACCCACTCATAATAATACATAATACAGCACATTTAAAAAGGACTCAGTTTGTCAAAGGCCCAGCTGGAGGCAGGGACAATGGAAGGAAGCCAACCTCAAGAGGAAGGCTTTTGGCAAGCAGGTGCCGTGGTCCTTAGACTTTATGCAGTCTAAGAAAGATCCCTGAGCAGGACCCAAGGGATAATTAAGCACCTGAAGAGTAGGTTGACCATGTGTCCCATTTTCCATAGAGGAGTCCTCTGGCTGATGGCTGTCCGCCCCCAGTACAACTGACAGATAAAGAACCCTAAGAGGGGAGGCTGAGGGCTTTAAAGGTGCTTATCAGTAAGAGCACCATGGCAACCTACTCTGAGACATTCAATATGGAAAACTGTGGAGGTTAGTGATACTGGAAAAGTTAGCCCTCTAACTTGATTTCTCAAAACAGCAAACAAAACTGGACACCTGTTATGCCATATGTAATTCCTTGCATACAGAATGAGAGAGAACTCAGAAGACGACCAGTCAGTTTGTGGCTGCTTCTGGAAAGATTTCTTACCACCCACCCCTGAAATATGCAAAGTTAAATACTTGACTGGTTTTCTGTTGCCGTTTTATATTAACTTGAAATATAAAAAAGAGAATATGGTTATACAGCCCTCATGATTTCCTTGTTACACAGCTTCACTGGCTATCAGTCTATATCTGGACACAATCCAAACTGACAGTGATGTACAAGTGACATAAGTGACCTAGATACTTGGGAAGCAGGTTATCTGGGTTCTCCCATACGAACCTGCCCAGACTTTGACCTTCAGAAAAGGGCTTTTTGTCTCACTAACATATGAAGCCCATTTGGTGGTAATGTAAGAGGAGTCTTTCTTGGTGGCTGCTCCTGAGCTCTAGAACTTCTTTCTAAGACTGTCTCTGCACTAGACTCTTATAGTGCTATTATTCCACTTTCAACATTCTATGGAATCCTGGAGTTTGCAGTTTAGAGAGGGGCTAGGATGTTGAAACTGGAATAATAGCACTATAACAGCCTAGTGCGGAAATGGCCTAAAGGTGGCCTATCTGTGACTTCCCACTAAAGTCAATTTGATTAACTGGTTGCTTTTAAAAATCTGTTTTATTAAATTAATAGTTTTTTAAATGTTACAAATCACCTCAAGTGGCACTGGGGAAAAAACAAAATGCACATTTAACAAGTGCAAACCCCCCCCCCAAAGCAAAACACAAAACCCCAAACACTGAAGTATATACTTGCAGACCCATATAGTATGGAGGCTCATCCTCAACCATTTACATCCCTACCTCTGTAAGAGAAAATAAATATTCTTCTGCAGTATTCTCTTATATGCAAATGTATTGAAATGTTGTGGAGGATTTTTTTGTGCAAAGAACCTGTAATAGTTTTTCCAAAAACACACAAAAATGGGTATTTTACCTTGCAGAATAATTCCTCTGCAACACATTGGGACTTCAAATACCAGGAGAAAATTAAGCAAAATAATTTCTCAGTGAGGCTTCCTGACTGCCAGAGAACCCCCCCTTTTTTTTTTGATTTGGGAACAAATTTTTAAGATTATTCTTTCCTCCTTCCCATGGAATTCATTATGGTAGCCCAACTGGAATATACCTCTGTGACAGTGGTCAAATCCTTCTTTCCCACGAGGTGACTTTAGCTAGTGAGTCATCTAAAACTGAAGAAGACAACCTGAGTGATTTTTCACTTTCTGGACAGTGAGAGAAAACATTTTATATTCCCTCCAAAAGAAACTCAAACTTGATTCCTGACATGTCAGTCAAGGCATTTCGCATTGCATGTAGGCTGTTAACACTCACCCTTTCCCATACACTTGGCCAAAATAGAATCAGAGTTGGAAGAGACCACAGGGGCCATCGAGTCCAATCTCCTGCCATGCAGGAACACACATCAAAGCATTCCCAACAGATGGCCATCCAGCCTCTGCTTAAAAACCTCCAAAGAAGGAGACTTCACCACACTCTGAGGCAGCATATTCCACTGCCGGACAGCTCTTGACGGTCAGGAAGTTCTTCCTGAGGTTCAGGTGGAATCTCCTTTTCTGCAGCTTGAATCCATTGCTCCTTGTTCTAGTCTCTGGAGCAGTGGAAAACAAACCTGCGCCCTCCTTGACATGACATCCCTTCAAATATTTAAACATGGCTATCATGTTCCCTCTTAACATCCTCTTCTGCAGACTAAACATACCCAGCTCCCTAAGCCACTCCTCATAGGACATGGCTTCCAGACCCTTCGGCAATTTGGTCACCCTCCTCTGGACATGCTCCAGCTTGTCAATATCCTCCTTGAATTGAGTTGCCCAGAACTGGACACAATATTCCAAATGAGGTCTAACCAATGCAGAATAGAGTGGTACCATTACCTCCCTTGATCTAGACACCATATTTCTATTGATGCAACCAAGGTGTTGGCTTTCTTGGCTGCCACATCACACTGCTGACTCACATTCAGTTTGTGATCCCCCAAGATCCATTTCACATGTATTGTTATCCAGTCATGTGTCCCCCATCCTATATCTGTACATTCCATTTTTTCTGCCTAAGTGCAGGACCTTACATTTCTCTCTGTTGAAATTCATTTTGCTAGGTTTGGCCCAGCTCTCCAATCTGTCAAGGTTATTTTGAATTTTGATTGTGTCCTTTAGCATATTAGCAATCCCTCCCAATTTAGTGTCATCTGCAAATTTGATCATCATGACCTCTACTCCTTTATCCAAGTCATTGATGAAGATGTTGAATAGCACTGGGCCCAGGACAGAACCCTGTGGCACCCCACTAGTCACTTCTCTCCAGGATGAAAAACAGCCATTGGTGAGCAACATTTGGGTTCGGTCAGTCAAACAATTACCAATTCACCTAACAGTAGCACTGTCCAGCCCGCATTTTACTAGCTTCCTTGCAAGAATGTCATGGGCAACTTTGTTAAAGGCCTTACAGAAATCAAGATATGCTATGTCCACAGCATTCCTTCATCTATCAAGCTTGTAACTCTATCATAAAAAGAGATAAGATTAGTCTGGCATGACTTATTTTTGAGAAATCCGTGTTGACTTTTAGTGATTATGGCATTGCTTCTTAAATAGTTACAATGACTGTTTAATGATTTGTTCTAGGATCTTTCCCGGTATTGATGTCAGGCTGACTGGTCGATAATTATCCAGATCTTCTTTTTTCCCCTTCTTGATGACGGGGACAACATTTGTCCTCCTCCAGTCTGCTGGGACTTCTGTTCTCCAAGAGTTCTGAAAGATTATTGTGAGTGGTTTTAGATTCTTCCACGGCCGCATGGACATTCTGTTCAGGCTGATACTGTTGGTTCTGCTGCTGTTGGATTTTGTCCTACTGGTGTTCGAGTTCCAGTTGCTGATGTTCAATTTCCTCTCAGTGACGTTCCATTACCTCTTCCTGCTGTTCCACTTTGTCATTAATAAGGTCGAGAACTTGGAAGTGATTCTGTAGCTCGAGAGTCTCTGTTTGGTTTGTGGCCCATCTTCTCCTCCCTGTCACAATTCCTCCAAATGTCTGTCTCCTGGTTTTGTGAATTGACTTCTTGTCTGCTAGCTCCTCCATATATTCTGTGTTCAAGAAGGTCCTCTTTGCCCTATCCAAGAATTCCTCACCCTCCTTAATGTGAAGATTAGAAACCTGGGCCTCCAGCTGCTGAACTTTCTCCTCCAAGAGGGCCACCAGCTTGCATTTGCTGCAGGTGTACCAAACGACATCTTGCAGCAAGAAAAAAAACATGCCACAGCTGTTGCAGGTGACTGCAGCAGCTCCCTCACCTTCCATACTTTGTAATCTAGACAGTCAAATTAGAAGAAGTAAAACTGGGCTTTGTCTTCAAACTCCCCAGGTGAAACCTACGTCAACACCCTTGTTTGCCAAGTTCTTATTCTCAAACTATCAGGAATGAAGGTGCAATTCTGTAGTGGTTCTTGTTAGTCCCCCAAGATATCCAACCCACCTGGACATTGTGATCAGGCAGACTGCTTCAGGAGGGCTGCAACCCAAGAAGCAATGAACTCTTCCTAAACTTGTACAGCCAAACTGGAAGCAGTTATAAAGAGCTAAAGGCTGCTAGCTGCTCCCCCTAGCTAGTCGGTTAGACCATGTGCTCAGGGAGAACACATGGCCAGAGCAAACAGACAAACAAACACAGCCCCACAAACCTGCAAAAAACATCCAGTCAAGGATATCTTCTCAGACATAGCTCACTTCCTGCTCTCTCCTCATGTGAAAAAGAGGACAAGGCTCTTGTACCTTTAATAGCTGTGTGGAAGAGGGAATCTCAGCAAGCTTGCATGGCTAGTGGTAACTTAGTAGCTGAAGTTATTCCCCAGTACAGGAAAGATGAAAGTTGTTCTTAAAGGAAGATAAATGCCAGTGTGACACCAGATGCAAAGGAGGACAGGACTCACATGCCTTGACTCACATGCGCAGAAGAGGAAATGCCAGCAGGAATAGTTTGCATGGCAAAGCACAGTGACTACAGCTCCCTCTTTGCAGAGGCAACTATTAATAGTGCAGAAGCCCTGTCTACTTTAATATTTGGTTACTCTGTATGGTAAGAGTGGGGAAGGTGTTACCCTGATTTCTGGGGTCCCATGAGGGACACCTCAATGTGCTCCAAATAATGGGGAATTGGAATTAGCAAGAGCACAAGCTATAGCTATGCAAGAAGCAGAGCAACCTAGTGAGATCTTGGACCCAATGTTTATGGGGTCAGGCCAAGTCAATAATCAAGCAGAAGTAAATAATACTTGTTTTCTTTGTTTTGAAATACAGTCAATACATATGTATGCAATCACTCACACAGACCTAAGAAGAGAAAGGTAGGAGATTTGATACTGGATTTTAAGAGGGACTTTTCAGGGGAAATACTACACCTGATCCTGTAGCCTGGGTAATCAGAAGATAAGTCAGTTGGAGCGGAGATTCTTAGCACGTGGAAGCTGAGGGGAAGGCTCAGCGAACGGAGTGGCAGCAAGGCAGGATGGAAACCAGGAGCGATCCGAAGAAGCGCTCAAAATCAGGGGGTCTTATAGGGGAAAATGTGCCTGTAGGCTAGTCCGTTCCTGGGGAAAACAGTGGGTTTCGGGCTAGAGACAAAGCCTCTGAAAGGTCAGTATTTAGCATGATTGAATTATGACAGAGTTGTCAATAGCACAGACAGTATGCAAACGAGGAGTGCTTGACAGTTGGATATTCGGCTTGACAAGCTGCCTGCTTGGGGCAGGGGATCTTTTGTATGCTGTGTGCATACATAATATGTTTTCAAAGTGTACTTGCCTGGAGGTCTCCTGAAGCGACATTCTGGCAATTACTGGCCTGCCTGGATTTATCTTGTATTGTTCAGCTATTTCGGCCATGCTTAGGTGCGTGCTTGTCCGGGGGGCCTCGCAAGCACGTGGAGAGGAATGGTTTGTGATGGCCAATTTCTTGATATCAACTTATATTTAATAGACCTCAGACTAGAAACTACAGTAACAAAGATGTGACCCACTGATGATGCTGGACTCTTTCAAGTTCCATCAACACCAGCCATCATAGCCAATGTCTGGGGATGATGGGAATTGTCATACCACAAGGGGCCCAATTGCCCTATTACATGCATGGGCAATAAGACAAATGTAAGTGGCCCAGACTTTCCAACCATGGCATGGAAGATTCAGGCCAGTAAGAAAACAGGAGCTCTTCCTCACTTTGCAACTTTAGATTTACCATCCTGGATAAGAAGTAGGTTCCACTGCTTCAAAAAATGGTAATGAGAAACAGACCTCTTTGGCCATACAGATCAAAATAGTTCCCCTGAAATTTTGTAATTTCCATTTTCTCCCCTGCCCACCCAGTTGCTGTTCATTAGCAAAAGGCAATTTGCTAATAATGAGGTGTGGTAGTAAAAGAAGCAAAAGCAGTTAAGGCTGTGAGCAACCTTGTACCTGCTTACGAAGGAGAGAGCAAGCCCCACTGAACCCAAAGGGGATGATTTTGGAATAGCCTTGTATAGGATTGCACTGCAAAAGTCCCAGCTGGAAGGAGGCTGAGAAAATGTGTGTTAATAATGCAAACCAGAGAGGAAAAGAAAGTCATGAAATTGCATTGAATGGAGAAGTAATTCAGTGAGGGGGAGAAGGAAATATCTATTTCCAAGATGTTGTTTGAGAAAGGAATGCATATAGAAGGAAATTTGGGGTGGAACCACCATCCTGATTTGGCTAGCGGCTGGCAGTCTGGATTCTGCTGTACCTTATTTCATAGGTTTCTCCATAGTCTCTCCTTTTCTTTTTATTTGAACCAGATGGAATACACTCCCCTAATTCAGTCGTGTTATATGTGAGTGTGTTTTTATGTACTTGGAGTACGACACATTTGGGAATAACTCCTCCTTTCTTCTGAGTGTGTGTGCCAGATTTTGGCTTGAAAACAGCTGTGATCAGGATTGGGAAAGGGAGGAGCCTTGTGCAAGAATTCTGAACTGAGCAGATGAGAATGTAGCAGAGTGTGCCTCTCAGCTTTGCTAAAGCCACTGGCCTTGGACTTCTGAGTCCTTGATCACAGATACCTGCAATAGCTAAGGCATTGCCATGCAAAAACTATAATCACAATTGTATTGTATTGCCTGGTTGGACTGCTTTTGTTAGGCAGGAGAGTGGGAATAAGTGTGTGACCTATTGGCTGACTGAATGGCTTCATATCATATTCATTCTGAGGAACTTCCTCCTGACAGTAAGAGCTGTTCACCTTGGAAGACCTCCTTTGTTGGCGGTCTATAAGCAGAAGTTGGATGCCCATTTCTATCCCATGACGGGTGTTTAGAACTGGATTCCCAGGAATAACAGAAAGAACACGTCTTTATATAGTTAGATAGAAGTGCATGAACGAAAGCTACTAGTACATATTACTTTTGAATCCAAAAAAGGTTCTAGGAAGGATTGAAGAATTCTGTTTTTAAAAAATGACAAGATGTACATAGACCGATTTGGTTTCTTTTTCTTTTATTTATTTATTGGTGTCACATTGTTAATCTGGTAGTATACAAATGATATCTGTATTTAATAGCGTATCATTACATGACTGAAATATGTAGATATATAACTATATTTGTATTTTGCATATCTTTGTATATTTTTTCATTTTTCATTTTTTTCCTTCTGCTTTTCTTTTCTGACACAAAAAAAAAGAAAAAGAACTGGATTCTTGCACAGGCAAAAGGTTGAACTAGGTGGCCCTTGGTATCCTTTCCAGCTCTGTGATCCCACTATTTCATCCACTGAAGGCTCCCAAAGCAGTTTAAAACACAAATTAAAAGCTGAAACACTATTCATCTGTAAATACATTCTCATTCAACAGAATATTTTGTCACTTGAATGAAAATACAGCCTGCTCGCAGCTGTACTATAGAACCAGGTAGCTGTTTCCTGTACAAAGAGAGAAGAGCAGAGATATTGTGGCCAATAATCTGCTTGCAAAGCAGGATTCCTGATTCTCAGTATTCTGGGGCCATGTCTGTATCTCAGCTTAACATGCTTTTTTGGAGATGCTGATTGCTCTCGCTCCTAACAATACTTCTTTGTATTGTATATTATTAATTTCAGCTATATTTAAAGTACTTCACACACATTGACTTGGTAATACTTAAAATGGGGCATACAACTCATTTGTTGTTTTCCAGGTTTCTTGGATTGCAACTCCCATAAGCCAGCATGGTCTGTGGGGAGGCATGAGAGGGACTGCAATCTAGGACGATGTAGCAGACCATAAATTGACTGTCCCTCCATTATAACCACAGTATAAGAAACTCTACCAGATATGAAGAAATACAGGTTTAGCTCTCCAATCAGCAGCAAACCTCAGTGACTGCAGGCCACTCACAATTTCTTGGCCTAACCTACCCCACAGGTAAGTTGTGAACATATTATGACGTGGAGGAGTTCCATAAATGCTCCCTTGAGCTCTTGGGGAGAAATACCAGTGTAAATGTAACGAGCCAACTAACTCTAATTAGATCTTTGTGGCCTTGCTGAACCTGAATGTCTAGTTAGCGTTTCCCAAACTTAGACCCTCCAGATATTTTGACTTCAGCTCCCAGAATTCCTGACTTTTGGCGAAACTGACTGGAGCTTCTGAACACAGAAGTCCAAAACACCTGGAGGACCAACATTTAGGAAACACTAGCTCATGGTTGACACTCTGACAGCATAATCTTAGCCATATCTTCCAGGAAGTAAACACATTTGAGTTCACTGGGCTGTACTGCCAGCATTACAATATTCAGAGTTAGCGGGGAGTAGTGGTTTGATTTCTGAATTATGACTCTGGTGATCAGGGCTGGCATCCCCACTCAGCCAAGGAAATCCACTACATGATCTTGGGCAAGTCACACTCTCTCAGGCAAAGGAGAAGCCTTTTTGAACAAAATTTGCCAAGAAACCCCCATGGATATGGTGGCCTCAGGATTGCTATAAGTTGGAAATGATTTAAAGGGACACAACAACAACAATAGTAGTTTTCAGTAAGCACCATTCCTCACCAGTCATTTTATATTCAACCTGATATTCCCTGCAGATCTTCTTTGTGAGTAGTTCCCTTGGTGTCTGTGTTGGCTGAATTGTCCTGAGGATTAAGATGTTTGGTTTCCATTGTACTCCTGGCCTTTCCCCCTCCCACTTTAAATCTCTCATTTAACTTACACATTTGCAGGCAGTAATCTTTTTGCCAGCCCTGTCATTATCTGGCCTGCAGTGAACTGAGAGCCCACCGATCACCTGGCATTTGGCAGAGAAGAATTGGAGCTTAATGAGAAAATGGTGATTTCAAATTGTTGGAATGTGTGGCTGCATCTCCTTAACCCCTTGATGCACTGGTGGGGCGGGGTTGTGGGGGGAGGAGGCTTCAAAAACCACTTATCCCTGGAAAAGCTTGTACAGTTTGGATGTCAGGTTGATGTGTCCTTGTATGTGCTTTCAAGTCACCTGTGACTTATGGCAACTCCATAAATTTCATAGGGCTTTCTTAGGAAAGGAATACTCAGAGGTGGTTTTGCCAGTTCTTTGGCAGAATTGCTAAGAAATCCTGGAGAGAAGCAGTTGTAAATTCCCTCACTTGCCAACACCTCCATCCCCATGAATATGGTGCTTTGGATGGTGCAGAATTTTTAACTCTGGGGGTAGGAGAAAAGAAATGGCATGCTGGGAAGGAGAGAAAGCGTTGGCAAATTAATGACTCTCTGCATGTGTGTGTGTCTGTGTTTTTCTTTAGGACTGCCAACAAATTCGTTACTGTCAAATGCCTGGCAAAATAGGTGAACTACAGTCTCAAAGATTTCCAGGACTTGCTTTGCTTTCTTTTGCAGAATGAAGCCTGAAATCCTGCAGCAACCTTATTTCTTTTAATCCAGGTACAAGAAACTATGTGAAATTCTATGCACACAGTCTTAAGGAAGAAAAGGAAGGCCTGCATGTAGGTCAGTCTTGTGTTCTTGGAGAGAAACACACAATCCGCCCTTCCTCTGTCTTTATCCTTCTCTTCCCTCAAACAGAAACAGCCCTGAGGTGGTGCTAAATCCACGTGTTGACCTTGTCAGCTGTTGCCGGCAATGAAGGTTTCCACCCTTGAGTAATGCCAGTGAAGGACCAGCCTTGCACACTCTCTTCTCAGCTCTCAAAGTGACCTCTGATGCCAAAGAGAATAGGAGCATCATACCATAGCCCTTTTTTCAGTAGAAGTGATGGGAGTTTCCCGTAGGGAAGGTTATATTGGCTATGTCACGAGCATCACAAACTCACCCCACCTCCTCATGCATCTGCATACAGCACCACACTGGGACTGAGTGAAGTTTCAGCTCTCTTGCCAACAGTTATTAATGCAGCCTTTAAAAAAAAAAGCCATCTGCTCTTTGCATCCAGTGCTTTAGTTTAGGGAATGCATGAAGCTTTGCGGGGGGAAGGAATTTTCTCCTCTTCTTTCTCCTCTTTCACAACCTCTCTTTCTGTCAACAGTGTCTGACTTTATCTGTCATCTTGGGTTTTGGAGAGGATTTATCTTGTGCCTAAGGACAGGTCTGGGCATGTCGAATGCAGAGGAAGAACTAGCAGGGGAGAGAAAACAATGGAGCGTTTTATTGCAGCTCCAGAAGGCTGTTATAGGGGAGCATGCCTAATAAGTAAGAGCGACTTAAGAGTAAGATGCTGTGGTCTGGAGTGTCCGTAGTTCAGGTTTGGTTTCAGTTATGAACCACAAGTTCACATGGCAGGCTATAGCCTAAAGGCCAAACAAGACATGAGGACAGAAGATCTATGTGTTTAAATTGGGATCGCTCTCTCTCTCTTTGTCCATTTGGTCCCAGCTTCCTCCATCTCCCCACCCTTGCAATGGAGGGATAATACAATTCTGGCCCATTGAGAGAACCTTAGGGAGATTTGCCATGGCTGTTAAAATGGACACCAGAACTGGGAAGCCTGTACCTCTCCTGTACCTTACTATGCTCCCTCACCATTAGCCAGACAGTCTGGCTTCCTGGTACTGATGGGAACTGGAGTCCAGTAACATCTGGAGGGCTACTAGTTCCCCCAATTCTGGATTATTTCAAGTGAAGTCTTTTTATTTCTGCAAAAGTACAAGATCACATGGTTCCATTTGTGTTTCTCCCAACAAAGAATCTATGCCACTGTGTATGACAGAGGGTCAGAGCAAGGCCAGTAACATGGTCCTGGAGAATACTCCAACAATAGGAATCACTTCTTTCCTATATCCCTTTGTAAACTTAGTTGCTCTGATATGATTGTCCATTTCCCCATTCTCTTTGTTCTGAAATGCAAGAGCAGAGCATGCTTTGTTCTTCCTAGGATCCTGTAGCTGAATGCTGTTTTCGATTAATCCCGTCCCCCAAGACTAGAGCCTCTGAAACACAAGTTACTAAAAGCTAAGAGCTAGCCTGAAGGTGAGCGCCCAGGGCCTGTGTTCTTAGACCCCCAGCAAGCCCTCTTCAGGCACAGAAGGGACTATAGGACTTCTGGTTTGCCCAGGGAGCCCAGAACCATCAGGCAAGTTGTTATTAATTTTGTCTGCTTGTAGGTACTTTTTTTTTTTAACAATATGATGAAAACACAGAATGTATTGCATTAAAATCACCACCACCACCAACAGAAGCAGGAAGCAATCTGACTGCCATGG
Organism: Ctenosaura bakeri; assembly: GCA_948474755.1. NCBI lineage: Eukaryota > Metazoa > Chordata > Lepidosauria > Squamata > Iguanidae > Ctenosaura > Ctenosaura bakeri. The sequence goes on along the minus strand of CAOLHI010003252.1, from coordinate 48,349 downwards.
AAACAATGGCAAAATAATAAACAATGTTAGGAAAAAAACTGAGTAAATTATGAAACACAACTGATATATCAAGCAAAGAAAAACATATGTAGGATTCTATTAAGTTAATGTAACCGTGCCCATAAGGTCTCCTATCCCATCTGTCCTTCCAGTACTTTAAAAGGAATTGCTATGGGGATATTGGGAAGATGCAAGATTACACACATAATACTTTCAAAAGAAAACACAAATACATGTGTATCTACGAGACTGAGGTGCAGATATTTATATATTTATTTCATCTGTATGCCACTTTTCTCCCTGAGTGGGGCCCAAGCCAGCTCACATAAAGAATTAAAAACCTAATGATATATTTAAAAAAAAAAACAATTAAAAATCGTTACATTAAAACAGTATAAAAACATTTCAAAGGCATACAAAAATTAAAAAAAATAACACTCCCCCAATAAGCATACACATCCATGTTTACACTTTAAAAGCCTGCTTAAACAAAAAGGTTGAGAAAATAAAGTAGAAGACACAGTCGGAAGAGGGCAAGTTACTTTTCCCATTCATTATCATTCAGTCATCCTTAAATATAAAGATGCTTACATGCATCATATGTACCTGGGAGTGTTTTCCATGTGTTCAGTGTAGCTTACTTCCAAGGAAGTGTATATAGACAGGATAGATTGGATGCAGATTTTGTTATTTATGGGAAGGCTCAACTACAATTTGTTGTTGTTGTTATGTACCTTCAGATTTTCAGCTTATGGGCTCCAGAAGGCAAACCTATCTTGAGGTTTTCTTGGCAGGAAGTGTTCAGAGGGGGTTTGCCCTTGCCTTCCTCTGAGGCCGAGAGTGTGTGACTTGCCCAATGTCACCCAACAGGTTTCCATAGTCAAGCAGAGAACTGAACCTTGTTTCCCCCAGGATCCTTTTCTAACACTCAAACCACTATACCACACTGATTCCCATCAGCTACAATAGCTGCCCTAAATTATGTGTGTGCGCGCGCATATGTTCTTGATCATTTCATAAACTTTTGATTGATATTTCCTGATAGACTCAACTACTTTTGTGGATCCAATTTGCCTGATGATTTCTGAGGGGTGGCTTAGGCCACTTAGCCTAGGATTAACCTGTTCTGGGGTCCATGGGATTGGCCAGTCCTGGTGTAAGTACCAAGTCTTGCCTTGCTGCCTTCTGCTAGTAATCAAAATATTTCTGTATGTGTAGGGTAGAATTCCATGCTATGAGGGTACTACAAGGCTTCTAGCTTCCTGTCTTCCTCACAAAATTGGTGGTGGGGGGCTGGTGGGAGGGGACATTTAATTCTTCCCATCAGCTACCAACTCCCCCTTCTTACGTGGTCCACAAAATGTGGACACCAGCTCTCTTTCAGAACCATAACCCTATACAGAAGGAAATAACTTGGGGTTGTGGGTTTGGCAGGGTAAAGTCCCCTTCTTCCTGCCCATTGATTCTGCACTACCAGTGCTCCCAGCACTCACATTCATTTTCCTTGACAGGTTTGAATTGGGAAAAACATTTTTAAAAGATAATGTGTGATTTTTTTCCTGTTCTTGGAAATTATGCCACAACTAGCTGTTTCAAGGGAAATATAGGATTCCCAACATGATCTCTTTATTCATGCAGAGTTGGAAAGGGAATTCCAGACAGAGCTTAGAAATAGCACATTGCTTCTATGTACATTACCTGTAACATGTATTCTTTGAGCTATCCAGGGTATAATAATATTCTCTAAAAACATTGTGTGTGTGTGCTTCAGGCAGTCCCATGAATTTCACAGGATTTCCTTAGGCAACTAGTACAGTTAATTTTGCCAGGTCATTCTGTTGAAATACCCACTATACCACCTGGTATTTGTTGACAGTCTCCCATCCAAGTACTACCCAGGACTGACCCTGCTTAGCCTCCAAGATAAGCTAGGATATGGTATCTTTAAGGCATTTAGACCCTTACTTGAAAACATTATTGTACTATCTTACTGTGCCATCCCCTGAAACATTTTGGGACTGGTGAGTAAACGTTATTCCTTTCTTCCAAAACAATGCCTTTGGGAAAAGGTTGTTGAGAGGATTTTTAAAGTGCATGTTTTTGGTTTTGTTTCTTAAAAAAGCTGCCAAGTAGGTTTTTTAAAAAACAAAAGTAGTTTGCCAAGAGGCAAATAACACATCACTAACACATTGCTCAGCAAATAATGAGTAATACTAAAGAGGTAACATATGGAACAACAGCAACAATAAGAAAATACTTCAAGAAAAACATGTTCTAAGCTTTGGCTCCATGGGAGAATCAGTGGGCAAGAAGAGGTGCTCAGCCCTCCTCTCACTTATCTCATGTCTGGTTTCCCCCTCAGTTATATCCTAACAAAACTGGAGGAGGAGTGGATAAATGGTTTAGCCTGAGATAAGTGTTGCGAGCAAGAACTTGGCAGGGACGCAGAACTACCTTGCCACCTCTGTTTTTCCTCTGCTCTATCTTCCTAGGTCCGTGTGGTTTGGGAACCCATGTAATTGTGCCCAGAGTTTGGCTGAAATCTTTCTTTGCGATAGTATTTATGAAACACCACTGACATAACATTGCATTTTATAGAGACACATATGCATGCATACGTGCACACACACTCTAATACCTATAAAAAGAAACGAGTCTCTGGAGATGGCAATCTAAGCACTATTAGGCTGAAGCTATGAGAATCAAACAAAATCCATCCTTTCCCCATGGCTTGTTACAAGTAGAAACTGTGAGATAAAATAACTTTTTCAAAAGGATGCCAAGGACAAGATGAAGGGAGACATAGCATTGTTTAGAAAGATTAAGGCCCTTTCTGCATGTGGAGGGGAAAACGGGGGAAAATGCGCTAAAACGGAGCTTACCGGCAGCCAGGTAAGTCCGTCGCTATGCAGTGCAGCGTGAGCTCACTGCTCTGCACTCCAAAATGGCGGCTTCTGGCTGGCGGAGGCTCTCCACCAACCGGAGAAGTTTGCCAGCCAAAAGCCCGCCCCCGGCAGATCTGCAGGCACGCACCAGTGCACGGCTGCAAATCTGCACTGGAGCATGGCGACGGAGCTGCATGGGGCTGCGCGCTCCGTGCTTTTTAAAAACCTCTGAAAAGAGGTTTTTAAAAAACACGCGGCGCCACCAGTTCCGGTCGCTTCGGAGCAGATTGAGGTGCAGAACTACGATAAAGTAGTCCGCCCCAATCCACTCCACGGTGCAGACGACCTCCGTCAGAGGTCGCTCTGCACCGTTTTATTACCCCGATGCGGAAAGGGCCTAAGACTCCCCTTAAAGGAAGACAACCAATAGCTACTCTTCCCCTGTGATTCTGTCTTCTTTCCTTCCTCTCCCCTTCCTAATTAGTGGCTTATTTATTTTCTTCTTCTTTGCCACTAGTCTTCAGCTGATCTAAGGTGCCTGTGTCTTTTTTTCACTGGAAGTGAGGCTAGGCTTCTTTGCCTGCAGTCAAAATTCCAATTTAATTTCCAGCAGAGAAATTAATTTTCCAGGCTCTCATTCTGGTATGGCTAGCATTCTTCCAAGAGCTTCCCCTAAGCTGGGCTGCCTGTGACTGATGATTTGGCCTCTGTAAGGTGGTAGTGAAAGAAGAAAGACACAGAAGTGCCTTTTGCTACCAGTGAGACCTAATATTGCAACCCATTCACAGTGACCTGAGTGCAAGCTCCACTAATCTCAGAAGAATTTACTTTTGAATAAAAATGCCTTGGATTGTGCTGTAGGTTTGGTTCTGCCAGGGAATTTGAAGAACAGGGATGGGATCACCTTACCCTAGCCCTGCAAGCTAATGTTGTTGTTATACACTCTTTGTTTTGCATTGGCTTAGTTTAGTGTGCACGTTAGACTAAGATGAACATAGTGTGTTATCTACATCCTGCTTTAAAGGCCTGAATGGTGCATGTATGTATTGTTGTTGTGTGCCATCAAGTCATTTCTGACTTATGGCAATCGTAAGGTGAATCTATCACAGGCATTTCTTGGCAAGATTTGTCCAGAGGGGGTTTTATCATTGCCTCCATCTCAGGCTGAGAGAGTATGACTTGCCATGGCTGAACTGGGATTCGAAGCATGGTCTCCAGAGTTATAGGCCATTTCCACCCTACACTGTTATAGTGCTATTATTCCACTTTCAACACCCTATGGAATCCTGGAGTTTGCCGTTTAGGGAGGTGCCTTTAGAATTCTCAACCAGAGAGCTCTTTGGCCTCAGGAAACAACAAACCCCAGAATTCCATAGGATGTTGAAAGTGGAATAATAGCACTGTAACAGTGTAGGGTGGAAATGGCCGTTGTCTAATGCTCAAAGTACTACACCATACTAGTTTTAAAAGCACACTGCACCTTAAAAAGGGAAGGAAAAATGTTAGCAGAAAAAAGCCTCAATAATATAGCTGGAACATATGAAATGGTTTATACACTAGGGAGATTTGCATACCTCCAGTATCAAGGAAGTATGTCTCTAGATACCAGTTGCTGGGAGGTGCAAGATGGATGCTATAGTTGAAGTCAGGTCCTCTGGTAGGCTTGCCATTAGCACTGGATTTACCACTGGCTGAACCAAAGATTGGACTAGAGAGGCCTCTGGTCTGATCCAGCAGGGCTCGTCTCAAGACATCCCGTCCTTACTGTTACATGGCATGAAGCTCAACTCATTAAAAAAAAAACAGGGGCAAAAACCACAATATCAAACAAATTCAGTTGATGTTAACAATGACTTAAGTTTCAGAAAAGTCAAAATAAAAGTGTACTATGACTAATATCACTTTTTGTTTTCCGGTTAGCAGTGGTTAACCTTAGGCAAAGAAAGGAAAGACAGGATGGTTAATTCTTAGCAAACCTGTTACTATCTGCTGAGAAGCTGGAGGTGTAACAAAGGAGGATCTACTGCCAGATACCCACATTCACTTTTCATCATTTTAGTCCATTTATAATGCCGTTAACCTTCACTCAGACCAAAAGACAAAACCAACATCCAATGAAAGACTGCTGATCCAGTTTGTTGCAAGAAAGAGTTCTGGTGGTCAAATCCAAAAGACACAACAAAATCGCCAAAGACAGATCTGAAGCACCTCTCTGAACTCAGCATGCACAGAAAAAAGAAGAGTGATGGTTTGGATCCTGGCTTAGGATTGTTCAGGGCAGAGCTAGGAAAGTGTTAGTTGCTGTGGACAACTAATTATCTGGGGGTGAAAGGGTGTGCATCTGTCTGTGGCTTTGGATGGCTCTGCACAGCCCTTGGCCACAGCTCTTCCTGGCCTTCTGTTCTTTTGCACTCTGGGGAGGAAGGATGAGGTGCAGCTGTTAGGAAGAAATAATATTATTTTAATGGTCTCCCTCCTTCCCCTCTGGCTCTCTGGAGCTGTGAGCCAGGCTTAGCCTACTGCCGGCTGGGAATAGCATTTCCTGGTAGCTCCCCACGTGGTGCCTGGTCTCACCCTTCCCTTCCCTCCTGGGTTTTGGCTCCTGTGGCAGAGTGGCGGTCTCTTTGGTGTTCTCCACCACAGCCCTGAATTGTTTCCCTCTGCAGCTTTCCTTTCCTGAGGACAGTCTGTCATAGGGGAAACTTGGGAGCCAGATTCCTGGAGCAGATTCAGCACGTCAAGGCATGCAGGAAGGAGGAGCCAGGGGGCGGCCCGCCAGGCTGGCTGTGGGCAGGAAAGGAGGGGCTGTTGTTTTGTCTTCATGGCATTGCCGTGGGGAGGCAGCACAGCAGTGGATTCATGGCCCTGACCCAAAGCATCACAGTGAGGTGGGTGGAGGCCCATAAACACGGCACCTCTTGAAATCAGCTTTTGACTCAACTAAGGCAAAGCCCATGGCTGCTTCCTAGGGAGATAGCCTTGGATCCACCCAAACATTTCCTCCTACCCTTGGAAAAGCCTTCTTTGCATAACTTGGGTGGCCGTTGTGGAAATTCTTGTCTTTCGCTTCATTCTCTGACAAGTGCAAAGACTGGAAAGTTACTTTTAGGAATCATGAAGACAGGAACATGCTATGGCCATCCATAACTAAGCAGTGCTAAAATGATGCTCTGAGTCCCAGAGCAGCACTCTAGCATTCCTCAGTTAAGGTTTTCAGTACTGTACATACATTACTTTTAAAGCAGCAGCTTTCTAAGCACTGCTGAAGTGACATAGCTGTTTGTTTGTCATTCCCCCTCATTACCTAGCAGCAAATTTGGGATAGCTACAGTGTGTTTATTCATCATACAGCCAATCTTGAGGAGTAGATATTTGTGCCTTATACATATATTTCAAATAATTATTTGTCTCAGTGGTCAGTTCACACATTATTTTGCTTTTATGCTATCCATGTAACTTTGATGTGTTTCAATGTGCACATAAATGGTAATGTGTAAACAAGAAGGAACAAAGGAACATTAATAATTAGGGAACCAAGATTGACTGTGGTTCCTAACTGGACAAACTTGCTGGGCGAATCTTAGTTTGCCACTGGATAATAGGTGAAAAAACCCTCATTTTCTCTTTTTTAGCTTTTGTTGTTGTTGTTTGTTGTGTGCCTTCAAGTTGTTTCCAACTTATGGTGATCCTAAAGCAAACCTATCATGGGGTTTTCTGGGGCTGAGAGTGTGTGACATGCCCAAGGTCACCCAGGTGGTTGCCATGGCTAACTGGGGAATCAAACCCTAATCTGCAGCGTTATTGTCCAACACTCAAACCACTACACCATGCTGGTTCTGCACCTTTTATTATGGATTACCAATAATCCTTGGATTAAATATCTGTATGTACCCCCAGAAAAATAATACTGTGTATGTTGGGAGGAGACTCTCTCTTACTGATCGATTCCCTTTTTCTGAGCATTATCTCTACCTCTGTAATTATTGAAAGGGTTCCAAACTGCTAAAGCTGACCTTTCTTTGACCATTTGACTGGTGCAGCTACTTTTCCACTTGTCAAGCCCTCCCACCTCCCCTTCAGCACATCTCTGGATAAAGAGAAAGGAAGGTAGGCAGTTTGGATCTACTTTTCCAGCACCTGATAAGAGCAAAAATTCCAAAAACCTGTCATCTATCCATAACACGCAGAGGCGTATCGTAGTTTTAACAATTGTGTAATTTCTTGTCCTACAGGCAAGGTTTCAAGTGAGAAATTCCCTTGTCAAACTGTGCAGCCAAATACCAAAGTTAAGCATTTTCTGTGAGGGAAGAGGAAAAAGGAATCACATTGGCTGTGCTGATGAGGGTTCCTGGGAGGTGAAATTATTATTACCGGTAATTCATGGAGGGGCATGGGCTGAGAACTGTTGTTCTGGGGACACTGGTCCTATGAAATGAGATCTTACAGAAAAACAGAAAATTTTCTTTTATTGGACATTTGTCCATCAACACAGACTGAGAGTGGCTTTCCAGGCTTCCAGCTACCCCCACCGTACCAAGGGATGCTAACACTGAGTCTTGGACTTTTTGCATACAAAACATTCATTTTTCTTGTTGAGATGCAGCACTTTCTCTAACCTTTAAAAAACAGAACCATCATTCCTCTTCCTTCTAGAAGTCTTTATATGTGAAACTACTCTCTGAACAAGGATAATCCCCACCATGTCGTAAATGGGTGTACCCAGTAGCATGGTGTGGGAGATAGAATGGTATATCTTTGAGATAGCAGAATGGACTCTCCCACTTCAGACCGCAGGTGAGTAGACTCCTGTGTCCAAAACCAAACCAAACCATCCCTATAAACAGATAACTACTCCAGGCTTTTGTTCCCTGTGCTGATATATCTATTTCCTGTGGGAGATTTTCATGTAGGAGTGCCACACTAGTGTGATCCATCAGCTATAGTCTGAAAAGGTAGCAGGCCCATCCTCTGCTGCAAGAACCTTCTATCATTCCATCATGCTGTTGCCTGTCAAGACCAGACGTAAGGACTTCTGGATTGGAAAGATGTAATTTTGAAGTGTGTCCAGAAGAAATGTTTCATTCTGCCTTACACCTTGTATCAGAGTCCCTACTGTCATTTCTCTAATCTCACAAATCCTCTCAACTGATCCTGCTGCACAAGAGAGTATGGGGATGAACACAGTGAGTGGCTGGAGGATTTGGACAGCTACTAAATAAAGGGACCCCTTTTTGGTCCACCCCCCAAAAAAACCCAAAGGTGTAACATATGACCCTGATGGCTTTTAAATGCTGAGAAGCCTGGTCTAGCTCTATCTGCAAGGGAGAACCATGCAGAGTAACTTGGGAAAGGAACTGCTAGCATTTGGAATGGATTGTTTTCTTCTCTTGAGATGGAATGCTAGGCTACAAGTTGTTGTTATGCAGAGCTGATTCCCTGACTGATGTCCACTTTGCAGTTCAGGCAATCCTTATTCTTTGTCAGTTACCATGAATGGGACCAAGGTTTCTTTCTGGGACACAGGCCATTTCTGCTCTACACTGTTATAGTGCTAGTATTCCACTTTCAACATCCTGTGGAATTCTGGGGTTTGTAGTTTACTAAGGCCAAAGAGCTCTCTTGCTGAGAATCCTAAATGCCCCTCCCTCAACTGCAAACCCCAGGATTCCATAGGAGGTGGGAAGTGGAATAACAGCACTATAACAGTGTAGTACAGAAATGGCCACAAGTACAGCACTTAGATACTACTTTAATTGCCATAGCTGCATCCTAAAAAATCTTGAGGTTTGACGTTTGGCAGAGGTAGCTCTGTGTCTCAGAATCTGAAACACCTCATGAAACTACAAATCCAGCTGTGGCAATTAAAGTGGAAATGAAGTGCTATAACTAAATAGAGTAAAAAAGACGCAAGTGGAGCTTTCTGGCCAAGCTGGTTAGGCTAGCTGCCAGTTTTGCACAGATAATCCACAGGCATATAACTTCCAGTGTTTCATAGATGAAAACAGCCACATACTTTTTGTAACAAGAATTCCTGCCAGAATGCCAGGGCCAATGCAGAATGGCAAATGGTGGCTCCCTCTTCTCCTCACGAGTCAAGTTGTACAGCACACAAAGCCAGCCAACTTATTTTGGCACAAGAGCAAACATTCCCATAAGCCTCTCTCCCCATCTCTGGCAGTAAAAATATGATATAATAACATCTAACAGTTTACTAGTCTTTATGCACACCTCAAATCTGCTGCCTGAGATGGCCACTTCACTGAACCTAATGGTAGGGCTCGCCCTATTGAATGCCCTCTCCTGTTATTATACACTGTTGGACGTTGCTTTACTCTGCCTGCTGTATTCTTTTACTTTACAATAGTTTTTCCCCTCACAGATGTAAAAACAGGGAGGGAGACGATTCTTTTGCAAACCTTACAACATTTTACAGATGAAAACTGGGACCCATGAAGGTGAGCAACATCAAAGTATGGTCAAAACAATGTGGTCTGGCAAATAGAGGGCAAAGATTTTTAATATGGAAGAACACACAGAAATTACTATTTAAAGCAGAGAAACCTTGGAATATATGTACTGAGTTTAAGAAAACTTGAAAAAACAACAACAGCAAAATCAATGAATACACAACAGTACCGTGTGTGTGTATGTGTGCACACAGCATACACACACACATATAGATGGAATTCTAAATTCTAAATTCTGAAATTTGAAAGCTCAGAATACAAGCTTTCTATCAGATCTACTGTATGAACTTTGCATTCATACCCACCCCCTCTGTGCAGTGCACATTATTGTTGTTGCTAACTGCTGTCAGATCAACTTCAACCTATAGCAACTCTATGAATGAGAGATCTATAAATGAATGAGTCACTCTGTTCTCAACTGCTCTGCTCAGATCTTGCAGATTCAGGGATGTGTCTTCTTTTATTGAGTCTATTCATCTATAGTATGGACTTTGGCCCTTTCCGCACAGGCCTATTAAAGCAGTGCAGAGTGACCTCCAACGGAGGTCTTCTGCACCGTAGAGTAGACTAGGGTGGACTACTTTTCGTAGTTCCGCACCTCAGTCCGCTCCAGAGTGACTGGAACTGGTCGCACGGCGTGCTTTTTAAAAACCTCTTTTAAGAGGTTTTTAAAAAGTACGGAGTGTGCGATCCCGTGTCTCTCTGTCCCTGTGCTCTGGTGCAGATTTGCAGGCGCGCACTAGTGCATGCCTGCAGATCTGCTGGGGGCGGGCTTTCAGCTGGCGAGCTTCTCCGGTTGGTGGAGAGCCTCCCCCAACCGGAAGCTGCCATTTTGGACACCAGAGCAGTGCGGAGCAACAAGCTCGCACTGCTCCTCGTCCTGACGCACTTGACCGGACCCACCAAAAAGCCGGTGAGTAGCGGCAGGGAGCATTTCCCTCGCCGCATGCAGAAAGAGCCTTTGTCTTTCTTTTGCCTTCCACCTTACCAAACATTATTGTCTTTTCTAGTGAGTCCTGTCTTCTCATGATATAGCCAAAGTACGCCAACGTGAGTTTAATCATCTTCACTTCTAGGGAGAGTTCAGGCACCGAGTTTCAAATGAGTTGATTTTGTTCCTATTAGCTTTCTTCACTGACCAGTTTCTACAACCTTACATAAAAATTGGAAATACAATGTCCTGGGCAATTCTTACTTTAGTAGTTAATGGTATACCTTTACACTTCAGGGTCTTGTCTAGTTCCTTCATAGTTGCCCTTCCAAGTGCTAGTCTTCTTGTGATTTCTTGACTGCAGTCTCCATTCTGATTAAAGACTGAGCCAAGGTATGGAAAAATCTTGTTGAAACCCTAGAATTCCACAGGATGTTGAAAGTGGAATAATAGCACTATAACAGTACAGTGTAGAAATGGCCTCAGTTTACACTGAAAAACATGTTTGTTATTATTCAGTTACATACAGCTATTATTCAGCACAGATTGCCAGAAGAGCTGCAACAGCATGGAAAGTAGTAGATTATGGAACTGTGTGGAGCTTTTGAGTTCATGCATGTGCATTTAGCTACTGTGAACATTGACACAAAATGCATTGACTCTCCATACTAGAAACCACGGGAAAGGAGCTAATGAACTCTCAGTGATGACAACTTAACACAGTAAAGGGTAGCTATTCATGAAGAAGATGATCATCAGAAGGAAGGAAGGAAGGAAGGAAGGAAGGAAGGAAGGAAAGAAGGAGGAAGATATTAATATATGAAGAGAAGAGGAGACAGGAGACCATGAAGATAGAAAATAGAATCCTGACTGTTTCAACATTGTCTCTTTCAGGCATATAATGCAGGTGTTACCCTGATTTCTGGGGTCCTGGGGGGACACCTCAATGTGCTCACAATGGGGAATGGGAATTAGCAAGAGCACCGCTAAGCAATACAAGAGGCAGGGCAACCTAGTGAGATCTTGAACCCAATGTCTAGGGGGTCAGGCCGAGTCAATGAGCAAACAGAAGTAAATAATAATTGTTTGCCTTTATTTTGAAACACAGTTACAATGCATGTATGCAAACACACTCACACAGACCTAACGAAAGAAAGGTAGGAGTTGGATAGAGGGTTTAAGGATTTTTGCATGGGAAATACTACACCTGTCCTGAAGCCCGTGTAGTCTGAAGAAAAGTCCGTAGAAGTAGAGATTATCAGCACGTGGAGCCGAGGGGAAGGCTCGTCAAACAAAGTGACAGCAAGGCGAAATGGAAGCCAGGAGCAATCCGAAGAAGCGCTCAAAATCAGGGGGTCTTATAGGGGAAAATGTGCCCATAGGCTAGTCCGTTCCCGGGGATAACAATGGGTTTTGAGCTGGAGACAAAGCCTCCGAAAGGTCAGTATTTTACATGATTGAATTATGACAGCGTTGACAATAGAGTAGACAGTATGCAAATGTGGAGTGCTTGACAGTTGAGCGTTCGGCTCATCAAGCTGCCTGCTCGGGGCAGGGAGTCTTTTGTAAGCTGAGTGCATACATAATGTGATCTGAAAAGGGGTACTTGTCTGGAGGTCTCCTGAAGCTGCAGTCCGGCAATTACTGGCCTGCCTGGATTTGTTTTGAATAGTTCAGCTATTTTCGGCTGTGCCCGTGTGCATGCTCGTCCGGGGGCCTCGCAAGCACATGGAGCGGAATGGGTACTGAAGGCCAAATTCTTGATATCAAATGATATCTAATATACCGCAAGTCCGAACTAGAAACTACAGTAACAATGGGAAAGCAGCACATCCCTTCTTTCACAGAGGGCTATTACGCAGCTGTTCTTGCTATAAACCACCTAATCTGACAATGAATGAGAGCCAACATTCTTATGTTACAGGCATGGTGCAGTTTCTTGCCCATCTCCCATCCCATGCTACACTTGCATTAAGATTATTTGGGCAGAGCTATTCCTTTTTTGTAATACTAGAATTTGGGGTAGTCCACTGAAATTGGGAGGAGATAGAGGTAGAGACATACTCTCCGTGTGTGTGTGTGTGTGTGAGAGAGAGAGAGAGAGAGATTGAGAGAGAGAATCTACTGCGAGAGGATCCCACTGCTTTATCTGTGCAGGAATGTGTGTCTTGCAGATGTCAATTCCAATCAGTTTTTTTCTCCTGCTTCCACTGTATATTAAATGTATATGACTTGCTAAAGACAGTATCCCATATGCTTTCTTGTTTTCTTATTTCTCTTATTTTTCATCCTTCTGTCTACCGTCTACCCTCTTACCTTTTCAGTTTATGGAACCAACTGTCACAGGGGGTGGCAGAGGCCGCCAGCCTGAACGGCTTTGGAAAGGGATGAAACAAACCCCCAGAGGGTGGTGCTATAAACACCTTTAAGGGCTGCTTGTTGCTTAACACCAGTTGCCAAGGGCCTGCTCTTGCCTGCCAACCCTGCACTGCCTGTGGGCTTCCTAGAAGCACCAGGGCCTGCGACTGTGGGAAACAGCATAGTCTGACCCAACAGGGCTCTTCATATTTTCTCTTGTTCACTGGAAAACTTTCAGAAAGGAACACAATTTGCTCTCACATAGATTTCTTTATTTGCAGACTCAGATCTCTTTGTTTGCCTGCCTCAGAACTGCAGGCAGGAATGGTGTGTGTGTTTCTTCCCTCTGTTAATTCCTCCCTTGCTGCCCCTTCCTTCCATTTTGTTACACAGAGGAGGAAAAGGGCTGAAGCCAGTGGGATGATCCTGCCTGCATTAGGATGAGACAATTTCCATCACTTCCCAACAAGAGCTACATTTATTTTTACCTACTGAGCTTTGAAAAGTGCCTTGGGCCAGCCCTGCTTTGCCCTTCCTTGGTAGTGATTATCACTTATTTAGTCCAAAAGCTCCCTCAGACCATTTTGTGTTGCCAAATGGTGTCTGTGTGTGTCTGCAGCCATGCCCCTTTGCCTTGCTTACCTTCTCACTGTCTTAATGGCTCCCCTGAGTGAAATTATATAGCCAGAGCAGCAGCAACCCCTGGCTGCTTTAGATCCCTCGGGCTTTACCCTTTGGATCATATTTCCAGGAGACAATCTCCCCCTCATTCACTCCTATGTGCACCACCATCTTGTTCCCAAGACAACATTTCCTAAGGGCAACAAAGCAGTATCTTTTCTCCTGCATTTTTTTAAATGATTACTTGGTCTCATAGGACCCTCCCTTGCTCTCCTTTGCAGACTGTTGCACTAGTTCTTTGTATTCACCTTTGCTCATTATTGATTGACTCAGTTTCCCTGTTGCATTATCAATTTCTGGGAGATTTTATTTTATGCTATTTTGTTAGAGGCTCTTGCTTCTCCGATTTCTTGAGGGAGGCATTCCATCTGGAATGATATCTGGAGCTGTCTAGGAAGCTAATATTTCTAGGATGCTGTCTGAGAGACAACTTTGTACAAGGGCAATAGAAGGTGAGGGACTCCCTCTGGCTGGAAAGAAGGGCCAGCAAAGAGGCTGGAAGATTTTCTTTCTTGAGAGAAGAGGTGTCAACATTTGGATTTTTTTTTAAATTAACAAACCCTTCTGGGGGTGGGTGGCTGCCAGTCCCCACCATCATGTTCAGAGTTGCCTTACCAAATGAATTGCTGACTAGATCCTTCTAAGTGTAAATGAAAAGTTCCCCAGAAGGGAGGATGAAAGCATGTAGGTGAGGTACCTCCCATCCTGTAAAGAATCTTTTGAGTAGAATGGTGTGTATGGGTGAATTCAGAGTATAATTCTAATGAAACTGTACACACTGCATAGATACGTGCACAATAACAATTACATACATTTATGCTATTGACTTGTGTAAATTATTCTGGGTGTTGGACTGCAGCTTTATGGTGCCAATGTTTGCAATTCTGTAGCCCACTCTGTGTGCACATGATTGTGTGTTGCAAATGAAGAATCCTGTAAGTGAGTACAGTTTTCACCAATTTCTGGAAGGATGTAGCTGATGGCCAGGATGGTTCTTTTGTCCCTCCCTTTCTGTTCTTCTCTTGAGACGCAAGTGCAAGGAAGGATTGCCTGAGACTGAGGGAGGCCTCTGGCTGCCTAGCCTTGATCTTAGGAACAAAGGTGGTAAAAGGCAGATTAATGCTGGACTAGTGCAGGAGGACAGGCTGGGAGCAGGAGGCATTCCTGTGAAAGGGCTGAGGTCAGAGAGTACTGGATGCACTATCCAGAGATACAGGATCTTAAGGGATGGGCAGAAGACAGAATAGAGAGCACCCAAGAGGAACGGTTGTAAAAATAAATAGCACCAACAGATAATGAGGTAAAAAGGTCATCCACTGAAGAGTATAGGGACACTGGGCAGCCTGATTGCTCCTCGCCTTTCTCTACCTAGTAAATGGGAAGCAGTAAAGTCCGGGGTTAATGCCTTCTCCAGCTGGGCCCCGGGGGTTGGTCTTGGAAACAGGAGAGCAGCGTTTTATTCTCTGAGGCCAACTGTTTTACTGCACTTTCCTTGACAAGTCCAGCGGCAGCACTGATTTATTCACTTTTGCAGATTTACTCACATCTACCTTTGAAAGGACAGATTGATTGAGAAGCAGTTGGTTGAGAGAAAGGTACTGCTTAGCTGTGTGGATCCTTCCCTTCCCTGAGGGCTTGGAAGGAAGACATCATAGTGGGGCCATTTCAGGCAAGTAAAGAAGAGTTCAAAAGGTTCCTAAGAAAAAATAAAAAGAGGGAGCAGTGGCATATAACTTCTACATAGGCATTCAAAAGCAATATGTTGCAGCGCTGTGATTAATGTAGGGGTGATATACTCCTCCAGGCAGACTTTCTTCAAAGAGAAACTGTAGCAGCTAGCTGAAATAAATATTGCAGGAAAACAGCTTAGCTAAGGCTGGAGAATTATTGGCCCTCTAGATGTTGTGAATGACATCTCCCACAATCCCTTACTATTGCCCGTGCCAAGTGAGACTTTTGGGAGCTAAGTCCAAGACACCTTGTTACTCCACTGGAGAAACCCTGTCCCGGGGCCTACAATTTTAATATCATATGATTCTGTGGGCCAGAGAGGTCCCCCGAAGGGGCACGTAGGCAGGCAGCAATGGTCAAAGATCAAAAACCAGGTCAGGCCAGTAAAATCCCCAGTCATGTAGCCCCAGGAAACCTCAAGATGTGTAAACCCACAATAAACAAAGGATCCTCAGCCCCAAGATGCTGACTTGAGGGGATTAGCATGTTTGCCCCAAGTTGAGCAAATATCCCATCAGGTGAGGACCAGAAGTCACACCACAAAACACAGCCAAAGATCCTGAGACTGGCAACACCTTGCAATCCCATCACACGAAGGAAATTGCCATGGTGGAGCTTCGTTATCGCTCCAACACCCATTGTTCTCCCTGGGAAAGTATTAGTCCTCCAGGTACTTTTTCCCCTACAGATAGCCCCAGTTTTTGAGCAGTTCTTTGGATTACCCCTGGTCATCCCAGCAGACCATTGCTCCATCCATTGAGTGATCCCCTCAGCCCTCTCTGTGTTGAGCCCCACTTCTCTGCTGTTTTTCCTGGACCAAGGACTTCAGGACAAAGGTGCAGTATCACCCCAGCTACACCCCTTCAATATTCCCCTATGCAGTTTCCTCTCTTTTGCTTCTTAATAGGTCTTGAGTGAGTGTGTGAGTGATTGCGTTGCTGCATGAGATTTTCATTCAATAAAATCATTTACTGGACATTTTTGTTTGGTTTTTGGCTTGGCCTGACCCCATAAACACTGGGTAAAAGACCCCACTAGGCTACCCTGCCTCTCACATTGCTATTGCTTGTGCTCTGGCTAGTTTCCATTCCCCATCACGTGGAGCACATTGAGGTATCCCCCAAGGGACCCCAGAAATCAGGGTAACAACCTGGAGGGCTAAGGTTTCCCACCCTGTTCTAGTGGAGATAATGTAGGCTTGGGCTGTGGGTGGGAGAGACCTGCTTTGCTGAGTAACCTTTGGCCAATCTAATTGACTTTCAAGAGATCTTGCGACCCATCAGTGATGCCAGATTGGAAAGGGCCCTGTACCTTTAATACTTGGTTGAAGAGGGAATTTCAAGATTTGTTGCTTGTCACACAATCAAATAACAAGCAACACCTGCCAAAATTTCTGCTTCTACACAACAATTAAAGGTACAGGAAGAAGCCTTCTCCAGTTTTTACTCTAGCAACCTGTCAGTGCCAAGGGGTGGCAGGCAGCCAAGAGCCAGCTAATAGGTCTTTTCACAGATAAGGCAGACAGGCAATAAATCAAAGGGCTTTACTTCAGCAGTAAATTAAAGAGACTTTTGCAGCAAAGATATCCCTAGCTGTTACTGCACAGCCAGGCAAAACAGCAAACAGAGTTCACATACCACAGAACTTGTTCCTCAGCTGGTCAGGCAGCATTCCAGGAAGCAAGACAAGAGCCCCAGCAGGCACATCCAAAATGGACAGTTGTCAGCCAACAAGGACCCAAGGCTGAGTGAGTGCTTTTATTAAGCAGGCCCTCACCCAGGTGCTACCTCAGCTGGAGCTTGATTGCTTGGAGTTTCCTATTTAAATGCTCTGACTTTCTGAGAGCACTCTTTTGCTCCCGATGCTACTGGTAAGTAGGCACGTGCTCTTGAATCTCTGGGTCTAAGGCAGCCCCTGGCTCCATTGCTGGGGCTACTGGGGCCAAGGGCTCTGCGTCCAGGGCAGCCTCTGGGGTGGGCTGTGCAGCAGGCTCCATGGCAGCCTCTGGGTTGGGCTCTGCTGGTACAGCAGGCTCCATGGCTTTGAAGTCCTCTGGTTCAGATTCAGAGCTTGAGTCCTGGAGTGCCAAGGTCCTGACACAACCCTGCTTATCAGGGTAAAATGGGGATAGAGTGGTGAGAGAAGTAACTTGAGTGGGCACTTGAATTTCATTAAAAAATGGACACATGAAGATACTGAATTACATAAAATGACATGTGCTAATTTATAAATACAACTAGAGAATTAGTTTTGTTTTTTTTAAAAAAACTTAAACTGAATTATAGTATGTCTCACCAACTGAGAAAAAGTATGACTAGGTGACCCCTGTGCTTTCTGAATCTGTTCTCTGGGTACTGATTAGATGGGCAACTTCAAGGTTCTTCTTTGTGATTTGTCATATTTAATCAGAGTTGGACTGGACAGACCTTGAAATAACAGACACCTTCAGACAGAGGACAGTTTTCTAGGTGCCATGTAAATAGATGACTCTCGTGTGCAGAAGAAGACACATGGCCACCTTAAGGACAAGCTCCTGACTACCCAGAAGGAAGGGCAGGATATCACATGCAGGACGCATCACATGCACTGATAGTAAATGATTTTTAATGCAGTGGGAGGGCTTCTACAGCTTAGTCTCTGGTCATGAGGCTCCCTTATTATTTACCTCACCTGTTCTTCCTGCAAGCCAAGAGAAAGGGGGAAAGCATTGTTTTAAACCTACAAGAACTTCCACCCCTCAGGAAAGAGCAACAGAGGCATTCCTTTGGGTTTTCACTTTTTCTTAGCCTGACTTACTTCACAGGGGTTATTGCGAGCAGAAATGGGAAGAACAGACCTTACTTGGAGAAGGACAGAGAACATAGTAAAGGGGCTAGAGCCTTCCTTTTCATAGTTCTGGTTCTTTGCTAAAACATAGTGTTGGTCGGAGGCAACTCCCAGTGCTGGGCTCCAGATCCACACTATTGGCTGTACTATGTAGGGCTGATAGGAACTGCAATCTAACAACCTAAGTGGCCACCTCATTATAAACTATGATTCATCTTAGGCCATTTCCACACTAGCCTGTTATAGTGCTATTATTCCACTTTCTACATCATATGGAATCCTGGGGTTTGCAGTTTAGGGAGGGACCTTTGAGGCCCTTAGGATTCCATAGGATGTTGAAAGTGGAATAATAGCACTATAACAGGCTAGTGCAGAAGTGGCCTTACAGTTAATACATTTCCTAATCAATTGCCAAGAGGTAGAAAACTCTTAAGAGCCTGTTGGTACTTCTGCTTTTGGGCTTGCTAAGAGGGCAAACTCAGCACCACAGAACTGCTAACCCCTAGTAATATTCTTAGCACTACAGAATATGATGCGTTTCCTCGCTCCTTCTCCATTTCTATGTTTCTAGTGGAGAAATGAACTGGTGGAGCTGAATAAATGGGCAGCAGAATGACCTTACACCAGGTGGCAAATGCTACTACAAGTTATGAACAAGGCATAAGGTTTGGGGACAGATTACTGTAGAATATCCACCAGGTCCAGTGTCATTTTTGTCATATTAATTCAATGGCGAGGTTGGCATAGATTGAGTTCCAGTGAATGATTTCAGCCACAACAAAAGAAGCACCTGGAGATACATGTGACGACTGTCAGCCAAGGTATAAATATGCATGAGTTTGGAACTCCAATTTGCTTTCCTCAGTCCTTCCTTCTGAGGAACGTAAACTCCTTCCTCCCTTCTCATTCTATTTCTCAGTATCAGCCCCCACCTGCTGTCATCATTGATGCCTTTTTGGAAACTGTCTCATTAAGGCTATTCAGATATTTTGGCACACACTATAGTTTATAGTTCAGAACACTATCTGGAAGTTTTGGATGAGCTTGTAGCATGGTGTGTGGAGTAGGAGTTGTTGTTCAGCAATTTCTGGAAGACCACACAGTTCCCCGCTGTTGTATTGCTATTTCCTGGCTTGGTGTTAACATCTGTATATCTGCTTCCAAGAAGGCTGAACTTTAGAAGCCAGTTTGAATCTATTGTTTTGAAAGAAGACCCGCTATCCAAAGACATGCCAATATAGGGGCTTCCAACAAATTTAGACCAGAGATAGTAATTAAGTAGTAATCCTATATCATGAACAACGTGCAACCAGTACACTTTCAGAGTGTGAATGAGTGAGAAGATTATTATGCAATCTGGTGATTATTTGTTACAAAACAACAAGAATAACAACAACGCTTGCAGTTATAAGGATGGTCTGCTTCTGGTACTCACTGCTCGTAATTATGGTCCTACTTGCATTTATTTATTACTTATTTTATTAATAGCCCATCTTTCTCCCAACATAATACCCAGGATGGCTTACAACAAGGTTAATCAAGATAAAATTTTAAAACCTGATGGTAAAAATTTAAACCACAATTAAATAAGCTATCATATTAAAAAACCATTAATTTTAAGAAAGTATAAAATCATTTTAAAACATAGCAATAAAAATGAAAATAGAGCACCCCCCATAAAAGAAAGACTTCCTGGTGCCAATTAATCATCAAATGTCTATTTAAATAAAGAGGCCTTTATGTGGCAGTAAAAGGAGAGCAGAGAAGGGGCCAGCTTAGACTCCTGTGGAATTCTACAGCCTGGGAATTACTGTTCCTCTTTTGTGGATTCAGAGATTCAGTGATTCAGATATTTAGAGTTGTCATTCTTCAGGATTTAGTTCCATCCCTAGAGCTGACTGAAGCTGAATCTCTCTCTCTCTCAGACCAACCCATCTGTCACTGGCTCATATGGGGTCAGTGGTAGCTGGTGGCTTCCATGTCAGTGGGACAATGAATCCACTCCAGGTTTCATTGTGACTTTTCAAGGGCTTGTCCAGGATACTGAGCTGTATCCTGAAATTTTGGGACTGTGGCAGCTTGGATAGATCCTTTAAAGTCTGGGCTAAAAGCGTGACATGGAAGCTACCAGCTATCACCACATTTATATAAAAGTCTGCACACAGACACAAAGTCATCGTGCCTTTTCACATATAGCAGTTGCTGAACTATATTTGGAACTGCTGATAATGTATTGCAGGGTATTCATATTATCATAGTACCTTTTTGTTCTTATTTTTGTGGTTTACTGCAACAGCTCTCTTTCTTCTGGATTGTTATACAGTGACATAAGTGCACAAAATGATTAGGCTCCTGCCCCCAAAGAGATTACAATCCCATTTTGATTCTAGGGGAAGCCATGGGCTAGCAACTCTCTGTTTCAAGGAGTTGCTTTAGATATAGTAGGTACCAGTTTCCACATCTGAGTATGGTATATACTGTCTGTGTTTGGTTTTGGAACAGGAAATTTAAAACTGTCCAATACATTTTAAAAATAGGGCTGGAGCAGCCGGGTGGGGGACTGGCAGGGCGTTGGAGGCTACAAAAGTAGAGTTTTATACTGTAGTTCTCTCACCCCTGGCAGAGAACTAACCAAACTGTGATGAGACATTTTTCCATTTCAAAATATGCTTCAATTCAAAAAGCTCTAACAAAATCATGATGTTCTGGATTGTAGCCTATCCCTGCCCCATCCAGTATATTCATTCTGGTTGTGGGGAACTTGGCTTATTTCCAGATTAACTCCCTCTGCCTGACCTGGAAACTGTCCAAGACAACTTGGCCTGGTAGATATTTATAGAATAGTGTTGCTTTAGAAGGACTGAGTAAACTCCCACAGCCTCAGCATGACACAGGACTAATGTACTCTTTGTCTTTTTCTTTTTATCTATAAGTGTACAGATATAGGAGCTATTTCCACCAGCCTGTCGAGGGCTACATGCTTGCTTCAAGGGTTGAAGTAAGTAATGAATTCATAGGGATGCTCTCTTTTTCTCCTTCTTGCATCTCTCTCTGGTGGCCCTTTCCCTCAGTCTCACTCCCAGGCCATTTCCGCACTAGACTGTTATAGCGCTATTATTCCACTTGCAACATCCTACGGAATCCTGGGGTTTGCAGTTTTGAGAGGGGCGCCTGGCCCCTCCTGAAACTGCAAACCCCAGGATTCCATAGGATGTTGCAAGTGGAGTAATAACGCTATAACAGTCTAGTGCAGAAATGGCCTCAACCTCTCTGCCCAAGAGCTTGCTGGGGAAGGGACAGATCACTCTCACTAAAGGTCTAAACTGGTTTCTTGAGACCTGTTGATATTTGGCCATATGTGATTCTCAGGCTGCAGCTTGTTAACCCTTACTGAAGGGAAGTCATCCTTATGCATTTCATGGGACATTTTCCAAACATATGACACCAACTGTAGCTTATGGAGAATTTCACAGAAGTGAGGAAAAGCCACCATTAAGAAGTGAGAATCCGCTGGATAAGAGGCCACTCGATACCTCAAGAACCTTCTATGTTTTTACTAGAATCAACCAAAGAGTAACAGGCTATCCCAGGCCCTGAGTTTTCAGCACCAAGCCTGAGACCTTGGGAGGATCCCTTGTGATGCATGATGCATTAAACATCAACCACAGGGGCACTAAGTCTGCCATTCAAATAATAAGAATAAATCAAGTCTAACAAATCAGGAATACACACACACACACACTTTTGCTCTGGATTTTCTCCCTTCACTTTGGAGACTGAATAAGTAGATCTGGTCCCCATCAGCAAGATTTATAGGGCTCTTCTTCAGGCTTGCAGCCTGGGCCAGTTTCTATCCTGGATCCTTGTGAAACATACCTCCTTCACTCCTAAACCTGATACTGCTGCTGTAGCCATCAGTAACAGAAAAACATCAGAAGATTGGTCCTACCACAGAAAAAGAGAGACCTACTGCTCCGTTAGTCTGCAAGTCTCTACGATATATAAAAGCACTTCATCTCAACAGACCAAGCCTTTTTGAGGTAAGCAAGGAAGGAAGCAGAACTACCAGTACCGTAATTTCCTCTAAATTGTGGGGCTACCTAAATTAAACTGCTGGCTTTCATAGGTCACCTTCTGCTGCCCTCTACAGGATCCCTTCTGTCTTGCAATTATGTATTACATATTTACATGGTGTTTAGTTCCATTCAAGGACAGATAAAAAGAGATAATACTTAGGAATAAGGGGGAAATGGCCATTGCATACTAACATCTCATATTTTAATCTTGGTACTTGTAAATCTGTAAATCTAGAACTGACTGTGAAAGCAGTGGTACAATATAAGTGTGTGTTGAGACAGTTTGAGCTAGTTTGGTAGCAATTGCAACTATAGGGGAGACTAAACTGAAGGGTGACAGAGAGGAAGAGAGTTAACAGAGCATCCCAAATAACTGAAAATAATCATATCGGTTAAGTAAACCACGTTTGACAAGCAAGCAAATATCCAGACTCTGATAATTACATTAAAACTTAGTAAAAATTATTACAGTGACCATTGAAAAAGCAGTATTAATGATAATGGAAACATTCTGGTGTTAGGAACTAATAAACATCTTTTATCCTAATTCTGGCCATGGGTGACAGAACTGAAATTGGACTAGACAACCCTTCAGGCAGGGAACTCCCTTGTGATAGAGAGACAGAGGTGTCCCTTGAGACAGAGGAGACTTCTCCATGAAGAAAGACATAGGCCAGCTCGAAAGAAAGCCTATTCAAAGAGGAGCCATTTATTATCTGCATGGCATAGGATGGTCTATCTCTAGAGGCTGCCTTCAAGCGGAGAACAAGTTATCTTTATGCATGCAGGTTTGTTCCTTGGATGTCTTCTCTCTGCCTGGGGCAATGGTTGGAAGGCCCTCTTTCATCCCTAGAGTAAGTTATTGGAAGACTGAGACAAGAAAATGCTGGATCCAGTGTTGACAAGTCCACCGCTTTCTATTTTCTGCAAATAGATCTTAGGAGTTGCTTGAAGCATTTGTGTAGTCTATTCTTGTCATCAAAGAAGGACCTGGGACAACAAGAGCTCTGTAAACAGTTTTTTCCCCCACAAATATAAAACAAGTAGGCTAAATTGTAGGCTAAATTGTCATTGTGATCTTGTGCTGTTCTGCCATCTTCAAGGCCATAGCCAGTGCATGTGATGCCTTTTCCTGACCAAATGTTTTGTGAAGGAAAGGGAGAACTGGCTTCTTAAATTCGATACGTGTCAGCTTCCGTGTAAAGGAGTGCTTGTTTCAAGAAAAGTAACAAAGCTGATTTTTTTTTTAAAAAAAATAGTCTATGGAAGCTGATGGTCCCTCCAACTTGTCATAAATGACACAGATCCTAGTTGTCTGATGTGCACAGCTCTGATCCCTCAGATTTCCCCCTAACTCAAGTGATTTTTCAGGATCACAGTCACTTTTAGACTTAAGTGATTCTAAATAAAATAACTGAATGGTTTATTGTTATATTGAATTAGAAAGGATGCTTTAATTGATTGGGTAGGGGACATTTGAAATGCTGAAAAATATTTATATCAAGGAGGTAATCCAATATCAGAATACAGCACTTTTTAAAAAGAAATGGATAACCTATACATCTTTCCTAACCATTCTCTGTCTCCCTCTCTCCCTCTTATATAGCAATCCTATATGTATCTATTCTATATATCTCCAGACATATATGATTCTTCTTTGTGGTCTCTGTGACTCATATAAATGGGATATTCTCCACATGTGCAACAATGATTGGAATCTAGCCTAGCTCTCAACAAAATTTGTTTGCAGATGCCCCACTGCCTTTCCCCAATGCACATGCCCTACTGCCTTTCCCCAATGTACACGTTTGGTGGTGTTGGTGCCCAGTCCTCAATTCCTTTTCACTAGAGCAGTGTTAGCAGTGTGTTTTGGAACCTGCATCCTGACAGCTTTTCTCTTCTCCTCTTTGTCTTAAAAAAAGTAGCAGTTAGAATCCTGGCTTATCATCCTTTCCTACATTGCACCTCTTCCACTCTGTTGTCTGTCTCTGCTTTGTTGCTTGCTTTATGGCCTTTGTGCCCCCTTTTTGAAAAAAATGTGACCTTCATGGATCTGAATCCCAGTGACAGATTGTCACACCTTCTGCCTCTTTTGTCTGAGAGAGGGACGTGTAGTGGGAAAAATGACTACATTGCCAAGCCTTTACTAAGTAGGCTCTGTGTAACTGAATGGCCTGTCTCAGAGCCCACATCTTAGAGCAGGGTATTCAATTGCCAGGTCTGAGATCAGTCACTTGACCCACCATGGTGGCCGTACAAATGATAGATAAACCCTTTGAATCAGCTCCATCCATTTTGGGACTGATCCCAGTGCAAGACGCAACCCGACACCTCTTTCTCAATACCAAGACCTTCTCAAATTTGAGGCTCTTGATGCACCAGCACAGGTCCAAGCAATAGCACCTAAGCTTGGTTATGGAACATCTCAAGAACAAACAAACCTTGAAGGATCTACTCCAAACATCACCTTCTTCTTTGGGAGACACAACTGAACTCTCTCAGGCATATTCCTCACAACAAAGAGACACCTCACCAACTCAGATCCTTTCTCAGGTCAAGTTTTTCTTTTCCAACAGTCCAAAATTTCTCCTAACCAAGAGAGCTTTTTCAACCTCAAGTTAGAGGTCTAAGAACTGGGTAATCTCCAAGGGTGATTTACCCGACTCATCTCCCAATCCTGACCCAGTCCTGAAGCAATCATCCTAATAGGCAAAGAAACTAAAACTAAACTATAAAAACTAAAAGCTTCTGCAAGAAAGATGGGTGTTATTCCTTTGCCAAAGCCTTTTCCCCTGTCCTTTATAACAGTCCTTTCCCCTTCCACGATGAGCATGGGAAATATGTGCCCTTTGTTGCTCTAAGTCTTTTATGTGTTCTCATAAAGACAATTCACTTTCCTGCCGAAAGTCACATTTTACTTCCATCTAGCACAAAAGATAATTCTCCCTGTGCTCTACCCCGCTCTACAGTCTGCAATGGAGACCAAGTAATGTTCCCTGGATGCCTAGATCTTTGGCCATGAAGTCCTCTCTTCAATCATGGTGTGACACATCCACATCCTCCAGAGAGTTTAGCTGTAGTAATGTCCCACTTGTGTGAGTCACCATGAGAGACCATGAAAAGGCTTACCTGTAACTGTGATTCTTCAAGTAGTCATCTGTGAACTTATGCAATGCCCCCTCCTCCCCTCATGCATGTCACTTTCTTTTCCCTAAGGGATGCTGTGACAGATCTAGAGAACTGAGGTCTGAGTGCCAATGACCCTGAACTTGTGAACTGAGGAAAGGAGGTGGGGCATCAGCAAAGAAATCCTGCTGAAAGTTATGCTAGGTTCAACCACTGCTGCGGATGCACGGAATATCCTACTTGTGTGAATTCACATATGACTACTCAAAGAACCATAGCTACAAGTAAGCAACCTATTCTTACATTTATAGAAAAATTACGTATATGATTGCTGCATTTAAAAAAGAGATCTCTCCCTTCCAACCTGGAACTTTCAAAGATGTTTAAAAGATCCTTAGAATTTATGTTGGTTCTGGGGAAATACAGTGCACCTGCTGTATATGTGAGGGTTCTTGTCCAGGAAACAGTTCATGAAACAAAAAATATGAAGCATTGTGTTCGAATGGACATAATATGTAAGTCCTTGGCAGTGCAGGCAATCCATCTACCATGCCCGTTGACTATAATGGAACATGACATTTTGTGCAACCTTGTATTTGTGTGTATCTTGAGAAAGGAGGGCCCATTGTAATTGATTTCCCATAAGTTTATTAGAAACTCTGCCTAGAAATGTATCTGCCACACCTGTAGGGTAGCCATGTGCCATACTATACGGATGACAATCCAGTTTAAGTCTGGTGTAGAAATTAAACAGAATACCTACCTGCTCACAGTTTCCCACTACAATATAATGAGATATGCTGCATTTTTATTTGATTTATAGTAATTATTTCTAAATTTGCACCTATAAATTAGCCCATGCAAATTTTAGGCAGATTAGTGTCCTTTTTTCTCTTCTTTGATGGCAATGCAGAAGTGGTCATAATGCCTCTTCAGGAAGGGAGGTATGGGATTGCCAAAGTGTCAGCCGCTCTGGATAAGGTGAACTATATAAGCTGTTTCTAGCACCAGCCAGATACCTGTTGAAATTTGGCTGGTCTTCTACAATATCTTTATTGATAATTTTCAAAAACTCTGTAAACACAAATACAGGGAAAGAGAAAAGAAAAGAAAAAAGATGGAGAAAGAAAAAAAAAAGAAAAAATAGAAGGGGTAGAAGTTAGAGATTAAAGAAAAAGGAGACTTCTGCTCTTCCTTTAAATAGTCTTTGATGCTCTAATTGTTTCAAGCCTCTCAAAGATAATAACCAGCAATTCTCTTCTTTCCATTCCCCATTTCATTTTTTCCAACAACCAAAAAAAGAAAAATAAACTTTCTTATTCCATGTGGTTAACATATCTAGCATCAATATATCAATATTACATTCTATTACATGCTACATTTATGTGATAAATGAGATTCCATTTTCTGATATTGATACTAAAAGCTGCTTACTGAATTACACGGTATTAATCTTCACTACTTAAAACTATAAATCTTTTACATGTTACATAACATCACCAAATCCACATTTTTCTATAACATTTAATATTGTAAAATCCTTTTCACAGTTGTTACCAAATCCAGTTTCAATGTCTTGTAGCTGTAACCATTTTACAACCTAGTTTCAACCAATGCCCTGTTTCATTTTAAATTTGGATCCCCTTTTCCTTTTCATCCATCCTATCCCTGAATAACCCCCCCCCCAATTTCTCAGATTTCTTCCTTGCCTTTTGTTAATATTTCCAAGTCCTTCCCACATTCTGTTTTAAAGTATTTGTCCTGAACCAGAGTACTTTTCTTTTTCATTTTCTTCTCCTCACCACCTTTGGTCTTGCAGGCTAATCCTTTCATTAAGTCAACTTCATTTCATTCAACCATCAGTGCAGATTTCATCAATTTCAGATTAGCTTCCCTCTATTCCTTCTCTTGGCCTGTAGTCTCCATTTCACAAACCAGAGCTTCTTGACCCATTATCTCCCCCATTTCAATGGCTAATACCTCCATTAGCTCAACTTGAGTTTGTCCATGTCATTTTCAGCCCCCCTCATTTCCATATTAGTTTCACATTTCTCATCCCGCTTGTCTTACATTTCCTCACAGTTTGCCCTTGATCTCATTCATCAGGTTCTCTAAGAAATCTTCTTGCAGTCTCCTCTTCAAGTTTGGGAGTCTTTCTTCTTTCAGAAAATGTAACTCTTCCAGCATCTGTTGCAGAAAGTACTGAGAAAGTTCCTGGGAAGATTTCATCTTTTGTTCAATCCAGCAGTTACAGAGTTAACAGTTCAACTTTTCCCTCAGGAATTACAACCAGCAAAGCAGTCTTATTGGCATCAAAGAGATAATGTCTGCACTGTCTCACGCTACAGTTTTTCCTTGCCAAAGTCAAATTCAGTCTTGTAAATAAGATGAAATTCAGTCTATCCATGAAAAAAAATATGCATTTAAATCCTTAATTGTTCTCTTTTAAACATGTCAATCCCCAATCTTCTTATTGGACTTCTGGGGAGAACACACTTACTTGACTCGTTGGTTATAGAAAGAAGGTAAATGAGATGAGTTCTGCTCATCCATTTTGATCAGAAGAATTCTTCACTTTTGTAACTCCAAAGTTTTGTTTAAGAATTTTTTTTGAAAAACAGGATGCCATCATGGGGCTCTCAGTTTCTCAGATCAGAATAGCTGCAGTTCACAGTAAGAGTGAAAGATATAATTTCTTTGGGCCTTCCCAATCAGTATGATGAGTAAGCACTGGTAATGGGAATTCCAGACCCTTGTGTGTGATCCCCCAGTCCCCCTTTAATCCAGGTTGAGTTTCTCCAACCAGAGATTCCCCCCTCTGGCCAGCTCTTTTACCATGAGAGCTGTCCTCACTGCAGAGCTGTTGTGAGAAGGGTCCACCCACTGTCCTGCTTAGAAGATTTGGCTGATTTTCATGCACTTTTCTAAAAAATCTTTTTTTGAATAGGATAGATCTTTTCTCCCTCACAAGTTGGCTGAAGAGAGGACCTGTGGCAGTTTGGGACACCAGGGGCTTGGTTGTGATTGAAAACAGTTTACAAACACCTGCTGTCACTTGATGACCTGCAGCATCAAATGGAGACCTGAACTGAAGGTGTGAATGAGTTATCACGGACCTAAGACAATGAACAGAAGTGTCATTATCGCCTTATAATATCTTTTTAAAAGAGTCCGTTCATGTATTCAGTTGGTGGGAACAAGGCCTGGGCCTTTGGTGGAGAGGGAGCATTTTCCCTTCTCAGTCATCCCAGCTTTTCCCACTCTGATCCTGCTTGGGAAGAGCATTGTCATGAGCAAAGTACACTGTATGTCTCCTGAGCCTATCCACTCACTCAGTACTAGTAATTGTCCTTACAGAACTGCAGCTCCCAGGGAAGCAGTGGGATTTATAAATGCCAAGTACAAAAGGCTTATTTATGGTATAGATATAACCTTTCTGTGGTTTTCCAAAGAACTGAACAGCTCTCTAGGGTCCCCTGCTGATCCTTGATTATCTCCAGGCTACTATTGTATTTAATCCGACCCTGAATATTCTATGCAAAGAGTAATCCAAAGAAAATTAGAAGCACCAATTACAAAGAATTATGTTGGTGTGAACATTCCTTCTTGATAATCTGACCTGTAAGGCTTTAGTAGCTTTTGAACTCCACATCAAAAAATACTAAAATTGCTTTTGAATAGCTTGAGGAAAGCATTTCATCAAAAGGGAGTACATACAAGTTTGTTTAATAAGTCTTTTGATAAGCCATTTTTTCAAAAAAATCCACAGATCTGATAGGTTGTAGGTGACTTTCTTTCTTTCAACAGCCTCAAAAGGGACTTAAAATTGTTGCTTCCTTCCCCTTCCTGCCCCTATATCTTTGCCAGCAACAAGACTTTCAGCGAGTGAACTATTTCTTTCCCTGCTTTAAATTAAGTGATGGAAACAGCTTCCTCTGACTGGGCTGTTGTTAAAGACATGGGAACAGGACCAGTAAAAAGGTGGCAACCCAAGAATATTATTGGAACATATATTTGCTTCATTTAATGTGATTGGTTGCAATCTCTCTCTCTCTTCTCTCTAAAATCCCTTTTACTGAATTTAGAACATGCTGACAAGCACTGGTTTCACAGAAGGTAAATAAAAAGAGCAGAAGTCATCTGGGAAAGGACGAGCAGATGTTTGGGAAGGGAACACAGATTCCTATTAAAGTGCATCCCCAAGCACTATTAACCTGTTAGAGTGAATTCAAGCACATTGCCAGAGCTTGGGCCATTTCCGCACTGGTCCGTTATAGTGCTATTATTCCACTTTCAACACCCTATGAATTCCTGGGGTTTACAGTTTAGGGAGGGCCCCCCTAAACAGCAAACCTCAGGATTCATAGGGTGTTGAAAGTGGAATAATAGCACTCTAATGGGCTAGTGTGGAATGGTTGGCAATAAGGGGATTAAAGAGCCTACTTCTTGAGTTTCTTGAAGGTCTAGCTGAACATTTGACTGATTGATTTTGTTGTCTTTGGCATTTTGCATCTCTTCCTATCTGGTACCTTCTTCCTAAGCAATATACAGAGTATTAACCACAATATTCTTATTTTAATTTTTTAATTAATATTTTTCCTAGAGCCCTACATGGTATGAGTCTGGACTACTGAAAGACCATATCTCCTTAAACAGGTGAATACAAGCTTTAAGATCTTCAAGGGAGGGCTTTCTCTCAGTATTACCACTTTCACAGTCATGTTTAGTGAGGACTTGGGAGAGAGCCTTCTTTGTGGCTGCTTCCAGGCTGTGGAACTCCCTTCCTCAGGAATCTGGTAGCCTCATTCCCTATTCTCTTTCTGTCAGGCAGGACTTTGAATTTTAATTATGGAGCAGTACTCTCTCTCTCTTTCTCTCTCTGTGTATAAAGCAGTGAGTTGTATTTTTAATCTTTTACTGGAAATTATGTTTTAAATACAGTGTTTTATCTGTATTTAATCATGTTTCAAAATATTGTTTACTTTTTAAAAACTTTTGTAAACTAATGTCTTAGCTTAATCTGTTTAAAATTATTGTAAGCATCTTGGATCCCATTTAGGGAGAAGGGTGGGATATAAATTCAACTAACCAGCCAACCAACCAACCAACCAACCAACCAATGTAGCTGTGCTTCTAGCAGCAGGTTGATGCTCAGACATTGGAAGGTGATAGTGTTTATCTCTGGAAAGGCATTACCTGCTCTAAGTACTACTAACAGCTCTGTCTACTCCTAGAAACACAAGAGAAAGTGAGACTATTTTCTGGGGAGCGGAGGCTGGTGGCTTGCAAAAAAAAAAAAAGTTTGGCAGGACATCACAATGATAGCAATGAAATGAGGGCTTGTTGTTTTTCTCCTTGTCAAACATAGACCTCTTGAGGGCATGCCTGGTAATGCGCCTGAGAACGAAGAAAGTAGCCAAGCAACAGTTGCCATAGAACGCAGCCAGTTTCTTTTGTTTAATAAGAGCTGGCAAAATCCTCCACACTGTGAGGCATTCTCTATAATCACCCTCACAACCTCTGTTTGTAAACCTCCCTACCTTCCTCCTTCTATGTGGCTATTTGGCTGCTTTGCAGAAGTCCTGCTGCCTTCACACTTGATGTGCTTGTGAACTCTTTGGGCCTGATTGATCGTACAGCTCTGTATGGCCAGGAACTGAGCTGAAGAAGGACTGGAATGCAGGCCCACTACCACAGACCCTTGGAACATCACTTTGTTTGGAGCAGAAGATTCTAAGAGCTGTGGTCCAAATAGCTTTTCTAAGCTCTGCACTGCCCCACTAATGATGTTCTGTGTTGTGCCACTGAGTATGTATGTAACTGCAATGTACCTTCTCCGTGTGATTGACTTGGTTCTCTTTCATCTCTTTGCTGGTTTTGTTTGGAGAGGGGGAAGTTGTTTGACAAAATTGGATCTATTAGTAAGAAAGAAGGAAAGAGTGAGTGAGCTACAAAACAGAAGAGGTTCCCAATAAACTAGGAGAAAATCTTTATCAGAGATGCCATAAAACAGAAATGGCTATCTTATATCAATGTTCAATTGGCAGCACATACAACTAGGTGTGGAATTTCTGTGGTCTTCCAGATGCTATTATAACACTACTCTCATCATTCCTCACCACTGGTTCTGCTGAGCTACAGATACTGAGAGCTGCAGTTGAAGAACAATTGGAGGGGCTCATGAGGGGCTCCCACCCATCTAGACAATCATACTCAGAAGTGAGCATCACTGAGCTCAGCTGGATTTCATGCTAAGCAGGACTGGCCTAAGACTGTTCACTGCCTTAAGTGGAGTAGCTAATATCCCCCTTCCCATTCCTAGGTCAAGCTACATAGGCCAGAATCCTGTTGTGCAGTTACAAATATGTAACCTACAGTTACAAATTCATTAAGTGCTATGTATTCATGATCCCTATGTAGCCCCTTTAGTGCAACAGCACTGTGGGGTTATGTAGAGGATGTCTACCAGACACCCCCCCCCAACACTATTTACTAGGAAGCAGCTGCTGGGACTGACAGGAATTCCTTCCCCTGCCAATCGAGGAGTGAATGCTTGACATTCCCATCCTCTCCTGTGAGTGATCTTCTGTTGCATGGAAGATCACTCACAGGAGAGGGTGGGAATGTCAAGCATTCACTCCTCGATTGGCAGGGGAAGGAATTCCTGTCAGTCCCAGCAGCTGCTTCCTAGTAAATAGTGCTGGGGGTGTGTGTCTGGTAGACATCCACTACATAGCCCCACAGCGCTATGTTGTATGTAATAGTCATACAGGATTCCAATGCTAGTTTTTAAAAGCTAGCCAAATTATTTTGATACATGCACAAGTACCTTTCCTCATCCTAGCAATAAAACACCAACCTAAATAATAGATGATTTGCTGCCCTTTCATGATACTGATGTTGAATGTTTTCTGGGTACTCAAATATCTACTGAAAAATAGAGGCAGCTCATGGTCTAAGTGGGGCATCTCTCCAACAGTCACAAATGATCTTGAACTGTCTCTTGACCTGACCTACCTCATAGAGTTGTGAGGAAAAAGTTGGATAGGGGGAGAGAAGAGCTGAGTATACTACTTTGAGCTCACCGTAAGAAAGGTGCGATGTAGCCTAATTAATAAATAATAAATTATAATAAAATAAAAGTCAGGAGGGACTACAAAGAAAAGCTCGGATTGCTGCCTGGTGCTCCTTGTGAGTTGTTCTAGAAAAGAGGCCATGTTCATGCACTAGAGCACACCATTTTACATACAAAGGGGTCCGGAGTATGGAGTTGCTTGCAGTTGTGTAGCCATATGAAACAATAACTGAAAACTGGCTGTTAACATGCCTGAGCACAAACTTGAATCCAGGTTAAAGCCAAGGACTCTGTTCTCTGTACCATGCTTTCCCCCAGTATGAAGAGAGTGCTCATCTCTCATCTGTTTCTACTATTGTGTCTGCTGCTAACCACTGTGACTCCTTGGGGTACTATATAAATAACAGTACTTAAGTCTTCCTTGAAAAATGACTGAATGAATCTAAGGGATTATTTAGGTTTTATTTTGGGGAACTGTTTAATGGAGACCTTGGTAATTTAATTCTCTTGTGAAGAATTGCAGTGCCTTAACCTTATTCCTGTCAGAGTTAATTGCATCCTGCCTCCTTGAACTCCTTTGCCTGTCTCCCTTCTCCAGTCAGAGAAGTGTCTTCTTTAAATGGCTTCTCCTGGCAGGGTGGGGTATCAGAAGCTGCCCATTCAGCTTCTTCCTGAGATCTGGGTCTGTACCTGTCAGAAGACTGCAATTAGTTGATCCAAACACTTCTCAGAAGAGCTTCAGGATGCTTCAGAAGGAAAGGTCGTAATGTTGTGGTGTAATGTTCATTTCCAACCTTTCCACCTTCAAAAAAACCTGGTAAGTTGAAGAGCATTCTGGGTCATGTTGTCATGCAAAAGATCACTTCCTGCAAAACCAAGATGATAACATCATGGCATCCCACTGCAAACTGTGCATGCTCCTCCAAGACACTGGCTTTCAGACAGTATTCTAAGGGTCTTTTGGCCAGGGTAGAGAAACTGTTACCTTCCAGATGTTCCTGGGTATCAGCTGTCTTTATCTCCTGCCAACATGGTCAGTGGTTGAGGAGGATCAGAGTTGCTCTACATCAGTATTTGGAAAACTGCAGCTCCCCTACCCCCTGCCTTGGGGGCTTAGCAGGGTTCCTCATTGAGAAGATCATTAATGGCAAAGATGTGAGGTTTCCCCCCAAAACCTCACACTTTCCACCATTTACTACTGGCTTGGACTTGACACTTGATGGCATGCCATTCTGTCAACTTCTAATGTGAATTTTTCAGACCTGATCATTAGCTACTTATTTTAATTAATGGTCTCAACATTTTCAACCAGCTGCAGCTCTACTTCTTTTTTATATCCAGGCAGGGCCATATGGCTAGAGCCCAAGTTATGGGTCTTCCTTCTGCCAGGCTTCCCTCCACTTCTGCAAGGCTGATGCTCATGTGGACGAGACCTGTTGCATGGGTCATGCCAGCAGCTGGGAAAGCCTGCCCCTTGCCAGGACTTGGCTGCTGAGACCCAGCCCAGGTGCTCTTGGAGTAAGTGGCCTTGCCAGGTAGGAGCTAGCATGCTGTAGTTCTGCCCTGTACTGCCCTTGGATCAGAGGGTGTCACCTTTTTTGTCCATTGGTCCATGGACTGCAGCTTCTACCAGGCCCCATCATTGACTCATTCTAGCTAGGGCTCTTGGGAACTGCAGTCCCAAAACTTTTAGAGGACCACACTTTCTTCATCCTTGGTCTGTATCAACTGGTGCTGCCTCTCCCAGATTTCAGAGAGGAGTCTTTCCCAGTCCTACCCCAAAACTGAATCTGGTTCATTCTGAATGCAACACATGTGCTCTGCTGCTGAGTTATGGGATCCTCAGCTATGGCATCCTTTACTCTTCCTCTGTCCAGTCACCTGATGTTTAGCTCCTTCAGGAACCAGTTTGCCTAAGAACATTCCATAAAGTTGGAGTCAGCTCTGAACTGCTTTGTGGGAAGGAGTCATTCAGCAACTCTTCCTGGGCAGCCAGAGCAGCATAAGAGCCTATTTCATACAGCACAAAGCTCCCATCTCTTATACAGAGAAGAATCGTTAACTCTCAGGATCTGCAGAGAGGGACTCAACTTCTAGCAGGCCAGCTCAGCAGACACTCTTGCTATAGTCCTGCTGCAAGGAGAATTTTCATGGTAAAGTTCTACTTCCTGGATAAAGAGGGGTCAGAGGATTACCCATTTGGTCTGGAATTCCCATTATATGCATTTACTTTTTTAGTAAACATGTTTGTGAATGGGAAGGAAGGAGGAAGTAACATTGTACCCCTGATGTAAATGCAGCTTTTTAGATTGGAAGATCTAACAGCCATATGCAGGCAACTGCTTTTTAAAAGAACTTTTAATTAACCTTTGAAGTGAAGAAACCTGATTAAGATGGAACAGAGAAGTCTTTGCAGCTGTCTTTTTAGTGCAGTCAAGAGTTGAGAAGTCTGGTTGCTCATAAGGGAGGTGAATTAGAAAATCAGGGGCTAATTTTTTAAAACAGAAGAACTAAGAATTCTGAGAAAGTGCATACACTTTGTGAACAGATCGAATTGCATTTTAATCATAAGAAGGAATTTGTCCCTAACAAGGAAAACACAGCATGAAAAAGTACAGACATTATCAGTTGGATCTTGTTTTCTTGGCAGCTTCTGGCTAGACTCTAGGGAAGCAAATTATTAGTCCTATAACTGTCGGATTAAGTGAAAAATGGAACCTTCCCCAGGACAGTTAGAGAATGTTCTACAATGGATTATGGAGGAAATACACAAGGAATTCCTAAACTGGAAAAAGAACATGATAGACATCGTGAGGAAAGAAGTTAAGGAAATGATGCCAGAATTAATACAAGGGGGAGACAGAGGGAGATACAGAAGACAAAGAATTTGACCTGGAAACCAAACAAGGTGAAACCAGACTGCAAGACAAGCACGAGCTGAAGGAGACTCAGGAGATTTATGACCAGGAGGTTTCAGCATGTGAAAGAGAGATTACTTTACAAGCAGGGGAGAAGAGGGAGCTGCATTTAATTTGGACCTGTAAGCACGCTGTTTTGATGTCTTAATGTAAGCAAGTTGATTTGGTTTGCATGTCTGAAGGGCGTGTGAGAAGGATGTTAAAAACAAGGGCATTGTCTCAGGACTGTGATTTTATAATATCATATGTGAGGGCTGCACAAAACTGTGTGGATTTACTCTGTGAGATTGATAAGAGGGTGAGAAAGACGTCAAAAATGTGGATGCTGTCTCAGGACAATGATTTTAAAATGCTATATGAGAAGTAATAAGAGAAAAACTAGCTCCCATGGAAGAAGGGAGTCACATTCAAAATGAAGATGTCGTTCAAATTAGGTTAAAATGGTTACAGATTTAGGATGACAAGTGGATTGGGTTTATGGATTGTGTAATGTATTTGAGAACATAAAATGGTATTGATGTATCTGGAGTGATGTTATAAAACATGTAATGGGTTTACAGTTTTAACTAGTGAATATATTATGTGATTAAGTTACAGATTTAGGGTAATGATACTGGTTTGTGTTTATAATGATATGGATATGTCTGGATTTAGAGACGTTATTAAATATGTAATAGCACTATATTCTTAATTAGTGAAAAGAGTAAGTACCTAAGTCAGTAAGTGGTATTTAGAGAAACAAGTAGTGTTAATGGTTTTTTTTAGCAGTATTAATGTCATTTATTATGTAAGTAAATTGTAATAGAATGTAATAAAAAATGGAGCTATTATGCTAGATACATTAACAAGCAAAGAAATATATTATCTCTTTTTGAAAGCATGAATTGGGGAAGAGGGGAAGAAGAGAAAGACTGGATTTCTTTTTTGAGAGGCTTGAATCAATTAGTAGGTTATCATCCATCCAAAGGAAGGTGGGAAGTCAATTCTTTTTTCCTTCCTTCCTTCCTTCCTTCCTTCCTTCCTTCCTTCCTTCCTTCCTTCCTTTTTCTTTTCTTATTCTTTAACTTTAAATTCATATGTTTTTATGTTTTCTAGATTTTTTTTCCTTTCTCATTTATGTGTTAGCAGTGCTTTTTGTGTTTTTTGGAAAATGCTAGCAAAAATGTAATTAGAATAAATCATCATCATCATCATCATCATCATCAGCCAGAGGTCCACTTGCCAGTGGAAGCTGGTCTGCCCAGGCCAGTGGGGCAGTGCTTCTCCTCACATGCTCAGGATACCATTAACTATCAACCTCCTGCATGTTCTGTTACTAATTGGCAATTTGTTTCTTTTCTAGTGAATCTCTCAGCCTTTGTCAAATTCAGCTAGCAACTTCTTCCTTACAAAGACTTAGGTCATTTCCAGACTTCCAGTTCAGTGCTGAACGGGCGAAGACGAGGAGAGATCGCAATCTGATCTCCAACCGTGAAAGTGGCGGTGATCCACAGACTATAACCATTCTAAAGTCTGCAGGTGGAAGCACCAGGAAGCGGCTCCCCGAAGATCTCTGGTTTAGCTGCAAGAGTCCCAGCAAGCCATCACTCGAAGAGAATGACGACTGTGAACAGATGCAGTCTCAGAAGCGGAGCTGCCACATTGTCAAGTGGGAGGAGAAACTCTTTCCTTCCCCTTAGCCGCACCGCAGCTGATCCATCAGACCTCTTGAAATTTGTAAGTAATATGAACTAAATTGTCTAAAATCAAGAAGCTTTCATGGTCAAGTGGGGAAATATTTCTGATTAGAAGCTCTCTGATGGTTTTTTTTTCTTTTTCTGATCTTGATTTGCCCCAATTTGTCTTGAGGTTCACCAGCCTTAGGGCTGAGTCCCTCTTCCTTTTTCTTTTTTCTTTTTTGAGTCCAATACCTAAATTTAGGTCCTAGAAATATAAAATATCCTGACTTCTTGCCTGATCTGAGAACAGTGGAGTTCCGTTTTGTCTTTTTTGATTTTCTTTTTTCTCTCACTCTCTGCTTATGTGCTTTTTTGCTGTGAACTTGTAGTGAACAGCTTGAACAAATTGGACTTTTTGATTGAAGGGGGAAGGTCAATAAAACTAATGACAGTCTCGAAGATATGGCAATTTGATTGTGAACTTAGTCAGGAGTCCTAACTTGTTGTATTGCTCTGTTGTTTAACACCTATCTAGAATCTCCCAGTCGGTAAAGGAGTCATTCTTGTCTTGTGGCTGATGGGAGTATAATGACCTTGGAAATGCTGAAAGCCTAAAGACAGCCTGCTTCTCCTTTTTGAAAGCAACATAAATTGTATTGTCTCTTAAGATAACATAACTAAAAGTATTGCTCCCGTGTTTAGACTTTTGGATTTTTGGTCTTTTGGTCCTTTAATATTTGATTTTTGGATTTTTCCTTTTCTTTCTCCTCCCTCTTTTTCCTCTTTTGGCTTGAACTTTTTTGTGGGGATTTTTTTTTTTGTTTCCCCCAAATGCTTTTCTTTTTTCTCTTTAAATTTTCTTTTTTTTAATATATATTGTTTTTTCCTCTTTTTTCGTAATAAGAGTTAGGGCAAAGATTTAGAAGGAGAAAGGAAGAGAAGGAGAAGGGACAGAGGAGAGGAGAAGATGAAAGGAGATCATGAAGGAAAGAGGGAGCAAGAAGAGAAGAGGAAAGAAGGCAAAATATGTTGAAGAAGGTATAAGTTGTAAGTCAGTACACCAACAGAAAGGAAAAGGAGGTGAAGGAGAAAAGAAGGGAAAGAGAAGGAGAAGTAAGATCAGGAACTGAAGGAAAAAAGGAGGGAAGGGGGAGGAGGAGAAAGAAGAGAGAAGAGAAAAAAAGAAGAAGAAATGACTGGTGTAAAGACAAGGTTTAAAACTCATGAGATTAACAACACACAGACCAAAAGAACGTCCATGTATGAGGGTGTACCCTTCTATATGGTAAAAATTTATGGAGGAAGTGAGAAACTTTAGAAAAGAGACAGGACAAGTGTTGGATGATCTGAAGACAACATTTAATTCTATGCAAGGAATGATGCTTCAAGTCAAGAAAGATGTAAGGGAAAATAGAGAAGAAATCCAGAATTTGAAAAGTGATACATAGGACTTGAATCAAGAACTGGAGAGACAACTAGACTGACAAGCACTAAGGGAGCAAAGAGAAAAAGAATCATGGCTGAGATTTAGAGGTGTTATGGAATCTCTGAATGAGAATATAAGAAAGAAAATTATTGAAGAACTGGTGAAGAACCTGGAAAGCACTGAAGAATTTTTGGAAATTGTGGTGGACTGTGTATATCGAGTCAACTCCTTGGCAGCTAAAACTTGAAACCTCCCATGACATTTAATTGTGCAATGTGTGCGGAAGAGAATAAGAGACCACGTCTTAGAAGTGCGCTACAATAAAGGAATTCAAATTGATGGGAAATTAATAATAATACTAAAGGAAATCCTCACATAACTCTTGAGGAAGAGAAAAGACTATTCTTTCTTGGTGGAGGTGTTGAAGAAGGAAGGAATCCCCTTCAGTTGGGACAGAATTGAGGGAGTCAACTTTGCTTACAGAAAAGAAAAATATAGAATAAACTCAATTGAGAAAGCCACAGATTTTTTGAAAAAGAACACGAAAGAATTTTGAAAGACAGCCAAAAGTCAAGAGGAAACTGTCATGGACCTGGGGGACAGTGGTGCTTGGCAAGAGGACTTAGACCAAAGAGAAGAGGAAACTTGAAGGAAAGAGCGAAGGAAGGAGAGGATGGAAAGAAGACATCAAGAGGAAGTGAGCCTGTTGGAGCTGGATTTTTCAGATAAGGAATAGAGAGATAAAGAATTAAATAAAAGGTAATCATTAATAAGATAGGGGGAGTAGAGAGGTAGAAGGAGTGGAAGTAGAGGAAGAGTAAGGGAAGAGAAAATAGAAAGAGGAGGTTATAAGGATAAGATACCATAGAAGTTCTGTGCGAGGAGAACCTTTGTCAGATGGCAGAAGAAGGTTGGTGACTACATCGAACCAACTGAAGACTCCCCCTTGGTATGGGGGAACGAAAAGGGGCTCCGGAGATTGAAATGCATCTCCCAGCTACCATCTAAGCGATGAAAATCACATAAGTCGGCAGCAGACGGACCGGAGGTGATCAGAGCAGCCACTGCCGTCTGACAGCGCTTGGACACACAAGTGGGGCCTGCATATTGTTTTAAAGGAACTTCGGCCGTAGAGCAAATATAAAGATCCTGTATTTCATCCTGGTAGAGACTTAAAGCCATTGAAAGATCTGGAGGGTAAGGAATTCAGAATGAGAAGTATTATATTGGGGAGTGATGTTGTGAAGAGGAAAGTGTGATGAACATTATACACACTAGCGGGCAGAACATATGTTTCGGGAGCCATTTTTGAAAGCTAGCAGAAAACTTCTGACTTTCAAGTCTAACTCACTTTCCCTTATGGTTTACAAGTTTGGACAATCTTATTGAATATTTGACCTTTACTCGGACATAAGATTATTTTTAGAAAGTTTTCTATTTTTGAATAAGATATTAAAACTTGAAAAAGGAGAGGAAGCAGACTTTTTCGCATAAGAAGGAAATACAAGGACGAGGGACTAAAGGGAGGTGACGTGATTAGGTGTCTTTAACGGCGACTGCAGAGAGGAGGAGTGGATCATTCTAAAGCTGGGTGGATTATAATTATAAATTTTACAGACTTGAAAAGTCTTCCTTAAATTGAATAGAACAAGAAACACAATAAGGAATAGAAAAGAGATTGTTTAGAGATTTGGGATAGTAAAGACTGATTGAAGATCGGGGAAGCAAAGGAAGGAGAGGGTAGCGGTGGAGTGAAACGGCAAAGCAAGAAGGAAGACGGAATGGAACGAAGGGACAGAAGCAGTTCACCGTTTTTTAGCACCTTGGAACTCAAGCTTAGAAACATTGTGGGACAGTAAAGATTACAAATATTATAAGTATTAGTAGAATATTACAGTGTACAAATTATTTAATACTGTTTCAGACTTCCTTAATTTTATTGAATATTGATTAGTCGAAATTGAACTCTATTCTATTGATTATTATTATTATTATTATCTCAAAATAATTATAATTATTACAATTTTCTTGATGAATGATGAGCCAGTGAGAGGGAGTTGTGATTGTTGATTATAGAATAAATATTGACTATTGAGAACATTAGAAGAATATAATATAACAATTAGAAGATTAAGTCTGGGTTAATGAATTGGTAATTAATTTGATTAATAATGGTATTTACATAAATTGAATTGAATTGTATAATAGAATTGAACTGAGCATATAGAGGAATAAGTATTAATTTGTTATTTGTTATCTATTAAGCATAACCATAGCTATTTATGATAAAAGAACTTTTAAAACCCATTAAATTGCCAATACCAATATTTTCAACTTGGGAAGACTCTATGGATACCAGGAAGACATCAAAGGTGACAAAGATGAATTCACAAGCTACAATCACTAGCCAACGGAAATTATCCTTGGAACCAGTATCGAAACTGGAACAGACTAAAGCTGCCCAGTATCAACTAACATTATTGGAGGAGATAAGAAACATAAAACTAGAAATAAGGCAAGAAATGAAAGATCTTAGAGGGGAAATGAAACAAGATTTTAAGACAGAATTGAAAGGAATAAAAATAGCATTAGGAGGACTACAAGAAGACTTAAAGATCACACAGAATCGGGTAACAACATTAGAAACAAAGATGAAGGAGATGGAAGAAACTATCGAAAATTTGACAAGGCAGCAAGATTGACTTCTAGATGAAAAAGCATTGGCAGATTTGAAAGCAAAAGAGAATTATATAAAAATAAGAGGATTGACGGAACGCAAAGAGGAAAACTTATACGAGAGATTGATCCCACCTTTAGCGGAATATCTAAATATATCCTATGAAAAGATGAAGTGGGAAATTGACAAAATATACAGGATAGAATCAATAGCGAAAGAGAGAAAACTACCATGAGACATTATGATACAACTGGTATGCAAGAAAACGAGAGAAGAAATAATTCAAAAAAATCTGGAAACTGATCTTATAATTGATAAAAATAAAGTCTACATATATAAAGATATACCGCCGAGGATTCTAAGGAAAAGAAACGAATATAGATTTTTAACAACTTTCCTAAAACATCAAAATGTATCGTATCGATGGGGGAAACTAGAAGGCTTAAGTTTCTGATTTCGGGAAAAACAATTTAAAATTGATACGGTACAGGAAGCAAAAATATTTATGAAAAGATACGGTAAAGAACATTGGAGACACAAGCCGCAAGAGGAAGAGGCAAAGAAAGTTTACAATCAGAGATCAGAATGAAAGATGCCCTAGAATGGAAAAGTGAAGAAGAGGAAGAAGTTATAGGAAATGAGATGGAGAATTATAACAACTCAGATTTAGAAGATGAAAATAATTAATCAACAATTGAATGGAAAATTTTTAAAGAATGAATTTGAAAATTCTCTCTTGGAATATTAAAGGAATCGCAATCCCCTGAAAAAGGAAGAAAATATTTCATTATATCGAGAAGAAAAAATCGGACATAATATGCTTACAAGAAATGTGTATACAATTGGGAAAAATTCATCTGGTTCATAACAAAAAGCTAGGAAATGAATATGTGGCTGCCCCAAACACAAAGAAAAGAGGGGTAGTGTTATACATGAACCCAGAATATACTCCAAAGAAATCCTTAAAGATGAAGCAGGTCGATATATCGCTGTTGAAATTAACTGGCAAAATCAAAGAATCCTAATAATTGGTATATATGGACCACATAAAAAACAAGAAAATTTCTACCAAGAATTGAATAGGAAAATTGTAGATTTAGGCTATAACAAATTAATATTTCTAGGTGATTGGAAGGGGGTGATTAACCCAAAATTAGATAGGAAATCAGGGGAAAAAAATAAAGAAAAACAAGGGAAACTTCCCAAATCATTTGATTATATGATGGAAAACTTTGATTTAATAGATACATGGAGATTTGTACATGGTCTAACCAATCATTATACATTTTATTCTGAACCCCATGCTTCATTATCGTGAATAGATATGTTTTTGATTTCTAATTCACTAATTCAAATGCTTGTTAAACAAGAGACACTACCCCGAAATTTTTCTGATCATAACCCAATAATGTTGATTTTAAAACAAAGGTTAGAAGGTATATTTAAGTGGAAATTAAAAGAGAAGCTATTACTTGAAGAAAAATTTGTAAGTAAAATTAAGAACCAGATCAAAATGTATTTTGATGAAAATCTCTATAAAGAAACTAAATTAGCGGCTGTTTGGGATGCGGCCAAAGCAGTTATCAGGGGGTACTTTATCCAATATAATGCTGAGATAAACAGGAAGAAAAGAGAGAATTTTCAAAAATTGAATGAAGAGTTGAAAAAGAAAGAGAAAAGACTAAACAAAGATCCAACAAATAATGAGATGCAGAAAGAAATTAAAATAATACGAAAACAATTAGAGACTCAAATAGAAATGGAACTCAACGAAAAACAATTTATGTCAGGCAACATTACTTCGAATGGGCAAATAAAGCAGGAAAATGGCTGGCGTGTAGATTGAAGAAGAAGAAGGAGAAGACGTTGATTATTAAATAAAAGAGTGGTGAAACAATATACACAAATTTTCAGCAGATAAAGAAAATTGTTACAAAATTACTATGCAATGCTATATGAAAAACAAGGGCCCCAAGAAGAATCGATAGAAAAGTATATTGCAGAACAAGACCTAGCAATTTTAACAGAAGAACAATGGGAGAAACTAAATAAACCGATTACGTCAACAGAAGTGTCAGAAGCAATCCAAAAAGCAGGAAAAAAAAAAGGGAAATCCCCTGGACCAGATGAATATACAATTCAATTTTATAAAATCTTCCAACAAGAACTCACACCCATTTTGCAAGCTATTATGAATGAGGCATTAAAAGGGATCATCCCAGATACATGGAAAGAGGCCAATATAATCCTAATTCATAAAGAAGGAAGAGATCCACTTGAAATTAAAAATTATCAACCAATTTCATTATTGAATTCAGATTATAAATTATTTATGGCAATATTAGCTAACAGATTAAAGGAAGTATTAAAAGAATTGATTTCAGAAGAACAGGCTGGATTCCTCCCTGGAAAGACAAATAAAGGATAATATGAGAAACATAATCAATATTTTAGAACTTTGTGAGAACCATCCTCAGAAAAAACTGACTGCTCTTTTTTTGGATATTGAAAAGACCTTTGATGCAGTGAATTGGAAATTTTTAGTTAGTGTCTGTCAAAAAATGTGTTTGGGAGCGAATTTCATAAATTGGTTAAAGACTATTTATTCGACACAATACGCACAAAAAATTGTTAGCGGTCATAAAGCTGACAAATTTAAAATACAAAGAGGTACACGCCAGGGCTACCCTTTATCCCCATTATTGTTCTTATTAGTAATTGAAGTTCTGATATTAATATAAAAGGTAATAATAAAATAACAGGAGTTAAGGTACAAGGCAAGGAACATAAGATACGGGCATTTGCAGATGATCTAGAGGTAACTTTGGAGAATTCAGGTGAAGATTTAAATGTTTTGAAAAATATCTTTAATAATTTTGGTAAACATTCTGGTTTGAAAATTAGCAAATTAAAAACCATGGTATTAACGAAGAATATGACAGGACTGGAAAAAAATCGAATAGCACAAATTACAGGATATATGTTAGCATCAAAAGATACAATCACAAACAAAATCTCTGACCTTTTTAAAAACAATTATGTAAAAATATGGAAAATTATTTCAAAGGAACTAAAGAAATGGAGTAATCTAAAAATATCATGGTTGAGGAAAATTGCAACAAGATGTCAATACTTCTGAAAATTCTTTACTTATTTCAAACTATCCCTATTATCCAAAATGATAAGATTGTTAAGGATTGGCAAAAGGAAATTTCCAAGTTTATATGGGGTGGAAAGAAGCCAAGGGTGAAAATGAAAATAATGGAAGATGCCAAAGAAAGAAGTGGTCTAACATTACCCAATTTGACATTATATTATCATGCTTGCTGCCTAAATTGGATACAAGATTGGATTAAATTAGAAAATACTAAATTATTAAATATAGAGGGAGATGGGCTTGGATCAGGCTGGCATTACTATTTATGGTATAATAAAGGGAAAAGTAATAAAGAGTTTAAACTGTCACTATTTAAGAAAAGCGTTATTAAAGATTTGGAGAAAATACGTTATAAGAGCCTGTATGAAAACTCCAAATTGGGTATCCTCCCATGAAGCTTTTTATAAGGAAGAAAATATTTTATTCGATAAATGGATAAAATATGAAGATATGGTGGAAAGACAAAAAGAACAAATTAAAATTAAATCTCAAGCAGAAATGAATGAATTTGGTATAAAATGCCATTGGCTTCCATATAGGCAACTTAGAGAGAAACTAAGAAGTGACATTAAACTCAATGGGTATCAAACAAGAGATGAAGAACTAAATGTGGTATTATGTTCAGAAAACCCAAGGCTATCTCCTCTATCTATAAAGTTCTGTTAAAATGGTAT
Source organism: Ctenosaura bakeri (assembly GCA_948474755.1). Classification (NCBI taxonomy): domain Eukaryota; kingdom Metazoa; phylum Chordata; class Lepidosauria; order Squamata; family Iguanidae; genus Ctenosaura; species Ctenosaura bakeri. The sequence continues at coordinate 3,683 of CAOLHI010003252.1, read as the reverse complement.
ACAGAAGAAGAAATTATTAAGTTACCAATGTTAAAATGGGCCCAGAATTTCTCTCATTCAATCTCGATGGAACAATGGGAGAAAATTTGGCTAAAAACGATGAAATATACGGCATGTCAAGATATCAGAGAGAATTTGTATAAGATGTATTTTCAGTGGTATTTAACACCTCAAAAATTGGTGAAAATGATGAACAATTGCTCTAACAAATGTTGGAAATGTGAGCAAGAGATAGGTTCCTTTTATCATGCTTGGTGGACATGTAAAATTGTGAAAGAATTTTGGAAGCAGATTAATATGCGAATAGAAAAGATGCTAAATATAAGATTTAGTATGTCTCTGGAAATATATATGCTATTGATGATGGAAGCAGACCTGGAAAAAAAAGTGGGTGAACAACTGTTTTATATGGCAGCAGCAGCAAGAATGGTTTTAGCATGTAGGTGGAAAGGGAAAACGATGCCATCAATAGAAGAATGGGAAATGAAATTATTTGATATAATCCAAATGGATAAATTAACAAGTATATTGAAAGGGGAGAGTAATAAAGTTTTATAAAACAATGGGAAAATACAATAAAGTATTTTAAGAATTCATGGAATAATATTAAAATGGTGAACATAGATTTCTGAAAAATACTCAAGGATTTGAGAGTTAAAATTATAGATGATAGGATCCAGAATGAAGTAGAGTAAAGCATAATATGCTCTAATGCTGAAGTTGGAAGTACGCAGGAAAAGCAATTCTTTTATGTATATATAAGTATATAAGAGTTAAGATAAGCTAGAATGTTAAGAAAGGATAAATGTGGAAACAATATGGCAAACCCTTTTAATGCTCTTTATTCTGTATTATTGCACGTTTGGTATGTCTGTCTTGATTTTTTTTTTTAATATTTGTATGTTTGTGATTTTTTTTCTCTTTTTCTTTTTTTGGGTTTTGTGTTTGTGTATACTTTAAAGAATAAAGTTTTCTATTAAAAAAAGAAACTCTTTATATATTGGAACATATATTGATGTAATTAGAGAAATATGTAAATGTTTTTATAATGAAATGGAGTATCTTACATGGAATGTGAAAGGTATAAACACATTTAAAAAGCGGAAATTAATATTTCATTACTTACAAAAACTAAAATTAGATCTAATATGTCTTCGAGAGGTTAGAGTTAAGAATAAATATGTCAAATTGTTAACTCAGGAGAAATTAGGAAGAGAATTTGTATCGGTGGGCCAAACAAAAAGAAATGGGGTAGTATATTTTGTGATGTACTGGAAAAACCACTCCAAAGAGTAATGGATGGTATTTTAGGTACCCAGAAAATTCCTGAAAGTTGGAAGGAAGCAAATATAGTGCTGTTACCAAAAGAACATAAAGATTTGTCATTAGTTAAAAACTACAAGCCTATTTCCTTACTAAATGAAGATTATACAACATTTGTGTTGATTCTAGCACATAGGTTGAAAACATGCCTGCAGGACTATATACATGAAGACCAGAATGGATTTCTACCAAAATGACAAATTAGATATAATACCAGAAAAGTATTGGATGTAATAGAATATTGGAATTATCACAACCAGATTAAAGGAGCATTAATATTCTTAGATACAGAAAAGGCTTTCAATAATATTAATTGGGAACTCCTAATTAAAATACTGGAAACAATAGATTTAGGAAGTAATTTCGTGAAGTGGATTAAGGAAATATATTCCTTACAGAAGGCTAAAATAAAAATAAATGGAAACTCAACAGAATATATTAATATAGAAAAAGGGACAAGACAAGGGTGTCCTCTTTCACCGTTGCTGTTTATTCTTCTATTAGAATGCCTAAACAGATCAATTAGAAGCAATGAAGATATAAAAAGAATAAAGATAAGAGGGGCAGAGTTTAAATTAAAAGCATTTGCGGATGATGAAGTTTTTATTTTAGAAGACCCAATCAGTAGTGTAGAACCATTACTGTTAACAATAAAAGAATTTGGCAACATTTCTGGTCTCAAGATTAATATAGATAAAACAAAGATACTAACTAAGAATATGAGTAAGGAAGAGGAAGAGGAATTACATAGGAAAACTGGTTTTGAAATTGTGAAGAAAGTTAAATACCTAGGGATAGAATTAACAACAAAGAATCAACAATTGTTTGAAAACAATTATGTAAAAACCTGGGAGAGCATAAAGAATGACCTTAAGAAGTGGCAAAAAATTAACGTCTCCTTATTAGGGAGAATATCAATAATTAAAATGATGGTCTTACTCAAATTAATGTACTTGTTTCAGACAATTCCAATTATCTTCTCTAAAACCCGCTTCGCAAAATGGCAAAAAGAAATTTCAAAATTTTTATGAGCAGGAAAGAAACCCAGGATAAAATGGAAAATTTTAATAGATGCCAAAGAACGAGGAGGGTTTGGACTTCCAGATTTAAAAATTTATTTTGAGGCCACATGTCTAGCCTGGCTTAAAGAATGGATTATGCTAGAAGATAAGAGATTATTAGAATTCGAAGGCCATGAATTAAAATTTGGTTGGCATGCTTATTTGTGGTACAGAAAAGTAAAAGTAAATGTGGGATTTAAGAATCATATAGTGAAAAGATCAATTTTCAAAATTTGGGAGAAATATCAAAACAGATTCAGATCCAAAATTCCAGGATGGCTATCGCCACAAGAGGCATTTTACAGAAGGGAAGTGGGTTGTCTAGACACTTGGTTAAGGTACAGTGATATGTTAAAGGAGAATAGAGACAGCTGGAATATCAAAGACATACAAAATTTAGAGACACAAAGGCATAAAGTACAATGGTTAACATATTACCAATTAAGAGACAAATTTAAAGAAGATAGAAAAAAATATGGTTTTGGAAACATTAAAAATGAATTTGAAAAATTGTTATACATAGAAGAATCTCATTTAATCTCCAAAGAATATAAATTACTGTTAAAAATAAATACAGAGGAGGAGCAAATAACGAAGAGTATGATATATTGGGCCCAATGTGTAGGACATACTATAGAATTAGATCAGTGGGGGAAATTTGAGGCAAAGGACTGAAATTTACTAGCTGTAATGATCTTAAAGAAAATCTTTATAAAATGATATACAAATGGCACTGAACCCCAAGTAAATTGGCTAAAATGTATGGAAAAAAGAATAATAGATGTTGGAAATGTAAACACCATGCGGGCTCCTACTATCATATGTGGTGGCAATGTCGGAAAGCAAAGAAATTCTGGTTAACAATTTGTAAATATATTCAAAAGGTCTTAAGGATGGAAATTATATTTAGGCCAGAACTCTTTCTTCTTAACACGATAGGACAGATATTAGAGAAAGACAACATAAAAATTTGATAAGATATATGGTGACAGCAGCTAGGATTGTATATGTGAAATACTGGAAAAATAAAGGAACTCCAAAAGTGAGGGAATGGCTAAATAAAGTAATGGAATTAGCTGAAATGGATAAATTAACAACATTATTGGAAAAGAATGAAATAGAACCATTTCTGAAAACATGGAAACCTTTCATGGACCTGTTACTGTAGTCCATAGTCCGAACCCAGGGCTTACTAAATATAATTTGATATAAAAAGATTGGCCATTCCAAACTGTTCCCCTCCACATGCTTGAGAGGCCCCCGAATAAGCAGGCACACGGACACGGCCGAATGGCTGAA